>CP092879.1:69456869-69697774 GCA_030710605.1 Cordylochernes scorpioides | reverse complement strand
TTAATCATGCGCATAATTATTTATAGATGTGTTTCTATATACAACATGGCAATCTTGTTATAAGTTATCTACACAATATGAGGTTGATGTTTTAAATTACCATATATATATTTTAGGTTTAAGTAATTTTGTGATTAGATATATAGTAATATTTTACAGTAGAAAAATTACTTCAAATAAATATCTAAACTTGATGCAATAGTACGTCATCTGCTATTAAAAATGTAAACTATTTATAACGCATGTTTCTTTTTAAAATAAAGCAATTTTACTACTGTCATTACTACAAAGAAAAAAATCTTATAACGAAACCGCTGGGAGGGTTTGCCACTGATGAGCCATGTGCTCTCCTATTAATTCTATCATTACATCCATCTGGGACAGAGCATGGAAGCTGTGGGTTCCTGTCTAGACATCATGGAAGCCAATCCTGATCTAACGATTGGACAGCAAATAGAAGAAGAGGAATCTCTAGAAGTGCCGCCATACAAGGTCGACTATTGCCTCCTCTCATCAGTTGAAAAGATTGATAAAGAATTCCTTAAGATCCTTCGTGAAAATGACGATCTCTATGAGCAAGAGGTTTTGAAGAATAATCAGAACATCTTGGAATTTATAATTCGTCTTGAGAAGTACCTTGAGAAGTCAGGCACTCCTGAGGAAATCTGTCGCATTTACTTCCTCCATCTTGATCATATTTATTAAAAAAGATGAAGAGGCAGTTGTTGATCGTCTGTTGAAATACATCAATAAACATGAAACCAAAATTGATGTTCGCATCGACTCGATGCTTATGCAATCTATAACCTGGCACTTCACGATAAGTTGGTTGAAGCATGGAGACAGCTCCGCTGGATAACTATTCCAAAACCTGAAACCAGCCAAATCCTTTACAACCGTGCTCTCAGCCAACTTGGTTTATGCAGTTTCAGGCTCGGAAAATATCAAGAAGCCCACGATTTCTTAAATGAGCTTCATGCATCAGGTCACGTTAAGGAACTCTTGGCTCAAGGCTATCAACGTAATGACTCCGAGAAAGAGAAACAAGTGAAGAAGCATTTGCTTCCTTTCTACAAGCGCATCAACCTGGAAGTCCTTGAATGTGCCTACCTGGTGTCAGCTATGCTCATTGAGATCCCTAATGTCGCCAGAGTAGAAAACAGAATGGGACATAAGCCTGCCATCAGCAGAGGTCTGTATCCCCATCTCCGCACCCTGGAAAGAATGGTGGCCTTCATACCCCCAGAGACTATGCGTGAGCACGTAGTTGCTGCCGCCGTAGAAATTCGTTATGGCAAGTGGAAGAAGCGCGGGGGGTTTATTATAAATGAAGAGATGAATACCAAAGTTTGGAAACACTTCCCAGAACAAGAGAAGCTCCTGGATATGGTAACTGCTAAAATCAAAGAAAGCTGTCTTAGATGCTATATACACCAATATGTCTACGGCTTCCGTCCGAATTCTGTGAACTTCCTTTCCAGAAAATTTGAAATCGACTCACTGCCAATCTGCTACGACCTCATCCTGAAGGAACAAACTCCCCGCCGTTTTGGAAAATGGAGACGGCGATGTTTACTTGAAGGTCTTGCCTAACTGGACCAAGACTACCGAGCTCTTAAATAGATATGCTGACACTGTTCTGAGCATAGAATCACCGGCAAATGTAGAAACCGATGAGGATTAAATAACTACATGGGGTTCTTTTTTTGTAAATCTTGTACATATATAATATAAACTCTTAAATAAAAGACTTTTAAATTATATTTTCGCTCTTTTAATTTGTTTTTATTAAACAGTAGTAAAATTTTAATACAATGAAACCTCCCTGTAAAGGACAATATACCTAATTGCAGAGCCAAAGTTTCCTTTAGGGAAAGGTGTCCTCTTACCGGAGAGTTGCTAAATAGTAAAAATGGTTATTTTGGCAAATGAAAACTGTCCTTTGTTTGTAGAGAGGTTTTTTCCTCTCGTGGAGGTTCTACTTTATATTCTGATATAACGTGATTATGTCTACAAAAATATTCAAAGTAAAAATAGATAAGACATCATGATCTACAGAAATAATCTTAAATTACGAGTGATTTGTATTATGCAGCGCTTTTAAAAAAAAATAACTATCATCACCCTAGGTTGTTTATTTTGTTTTCTATTTTTGTTTTGGTTCTCTATTGGCCTTACATATTTTAAAACTCTATTTACATATTTGCATGTTAAATTTCTGTTAGTAATGATTAGTTAAGATAAGAGATAAAAATTGTTAAAATAAGAAAAAAATTGGCTATCACTTTTTATAAGGCATTTCAAAAATTCTGCAAGAAAAGTTAACTAAAGACTTGAGCAGAGATAATCAAGAAAAAGATACAAAGTGTTATTATTTTCTTTAAATGCATGTCTATTTATTTACACATTTTCTTCCCACTAAATTGCATATGCCATTCATTGTATATATATCTTTTGCTTATCTCCCTCCAAGAACATGTGAGTCATGATAACTATATTGGGTAATGTGGTACAACTTTGATTAAAGATAAGAATTATAAAATATGGCCACAAATCTATTTTTTTAATTACATGTGTTATTTTGGTTAACAGCGCGTTGATACCATTTTCAGACAGAAGATGGGGCTCGAAAATCATACATTTTGGTTAGTATCTCGTAAAACCATATTCTCAGACTCTTTAGTAATCCAAATTCTGCTTCAGTTTATGCTGCAGTGTCCTTCGCGCAAGACCTCTGAGAAAACCCAGGACTATAATAGAAAAGCTGAAACAATGAAACCTAATGGAGATCGTTTAAACGACTTAAGAAATAAGCAACGAAAACACAATCCAAATTTTAAAAAAATTGCGTGAAGTTTAATCATGTTACCTTATGTTTTAACAACTTGTATTCAAGTTTTAAATAAAAATAATGGTGATGAGGATATTGATATAAAATTATAATACAGTAGAGTCTTTGAAGAGAGGCCATAGCTTATAAACATGGGTAAACCTGGTGTCTCCTGGAAGTTGTCTCTTATCAGATACACTTTTTTTAGTTGAACATGGTAGCCAAACATGGTAGAGCTTCTGATCAAGTACCAACTCCAGGATAAACTGGGTTTATTCTTCTTTTTTTCCCCATTAGGATATTGTCCGTCCTCTACCATGTTCCCACTGGGAAGTACAAATGGGAGTTTTCCCTTCATTGGGATTAAGACCAAATGGCTCTTGCAAAAGTCCAACCCCACCAGCGAGTGCAAGTAACCAAAAGGGGCTCTAGCACCTTTATAAGTGCAAAGTCGAACTACTTTTGTTAACATATGATGCACTTACAGTAAAGGTAGTCGCCTACTTCTACCTACCATGATTATCATGGCCTGTACCACGTGTACTAGGGATAAGAAAAACAAAAAACAAAAACGAAATGGCATTTCTTAAAACACTCCAGTACTTATAGAGGACAATATGCATTGCTTTCCTGCACCCTCCTTTTTATTTTTAGTCATACAGAGCTTTTTTAAACGTTTTTTGAATCGTATTTTTGAGCTTTTGTATCCACCTAATCATTTATGAAAACACACAAAACGCAATTATTTCCATAATGTATTTTTTAATCGAATATTTATTTTTTAATTAATAGAACGAAGGCCTTTTTATGGCGTATTTTAAAACACTGTTTATATAAAATATTTTGAAGTATTGGAAATATACACTCATGGAAACAAAACTTAATTTTTTTCATTTTATTTATTGTTACAAAAGCACGAAGTCCAAAGGACTATTGTGCTGTGTCAGTATTATTTACATATATATGATTAATTATTTACACGATGGATTAGTAGTGTTTTGTAAATTATTGTACAAATAGTTCTAAACTTAAAGTTCTCATAAGATAGAGTATATACACAAGAGAATTTGGTAATGCTTCAAAGCATCTACATACAATTTGATTAGTCAGAGGGCAAGTTAAAAGAAGATGCTCTGGTGATTCAAAATCTAAGCGGCATTCACATGTTGGATCATCGATAACATTCAGTATGAATAGGAAACTTAAGAAGGGTCCTTTGCCTGTTAAGAATAAAGTAGTGAATTTATCAGAAGAAATGAAATTTGGGACATCAATTGGAAATAATTTCTTGAACAGTTCATTAGATTGAGAAAGATAAAACTTAAATTTTAGATCCAGATATAGTTTATTTAGTTCTTTTTGAAGGGTTTTTTTGAGTGTTCGATATGTGAGAGAATTTGTCATATTATACTTTGTTTGTGATAATTCAAGATAATCGGACAGTAAAGGAGTTTTCGCTAGTATATGTGTGATGTAAGAAGATGAAGTCCTATAAGCATGAATGCATCTAATAAGAATTTGATATTGTATAGAATTCAACTTGGATCTTTTTGCTGCAGTGATAAAAGGAAACCAAATATTTGATGCATAGCTTATTGTAGAGCGTATCATAGCTTTATATAAGATCAATCTACGCCGAGTATCAATGCCCCAAGTACGTGCACATAATGAGAATAATATATTCTTAAGTTTCGTAGCTTTCATAATTATATTGTCAACATGTGTTCCAAAATTAATCTTATTCCTTTGTCTATGATTTTTAAAAATAACTCCCAAAATTTTAACAGTTTCTGATGGTTGAATTATTTTTCCATCAAAATTAATGAGCAATTTTTCATAGTTATGTAGATAGAGTACACCTGTTTTGTTTGGACTTAGTGAAAGTTTTACCTTTTCACACCAGGCTTTGATTTTTATTAAACATTTGGTAATATTGTACTGAAGATCATAGATGTTTGAACTCCATACCACAAATGACACATCATCCGCGAAAGCAATTACTCTAGCAAAATTTTCATTAAAAGATAAGTTGAAATCATTAAGTAATATATTCCAAAGAATAGGAGAAATAATACCACCCTGGGGACATCCCTTATTTATCTTTCTTATAAACACTTTACATTAGTATATTTAAACTCTACACTCCGGTCTTCAAAGTAAGAATTAATTATTTTTATAAGTACCGCTGGAAAATTTGCCTTGTCCAATTCTTGGAGAATTGCCGGATGCCATGCGTTGTCGAAAGCTTCGCTGATGTCCACTGTTACTATTGCCGTATTTTCTGTTTCTCTTTTCTGAAGACTTAATTAAGTTATTTATTGTAAAGCAGAGATTGTTGATTTTTCTTGTTTAAATCCATGTTGAGCAGGATGAATAACATTATTACCATTAATATGATTTAAAAGTTCAATATGAATTAGACTTTCAAAAATTTTACCTAAATTAGAAGACAAGCTTATAGGGCGGTAGGCTTTCGGATCTTTATAATTTTCTTTATTAGGTTTTTTTATAATCATTACTGCTGACTTTCTCCAGGCCTCCGGATAATAATTAAGTCCAATACAAGCATTGAACAATTTTGTTAACACAGGAGATATATGATGAACTGCCGTTTTGATCATCTGATTGCTTATATGATCTATTCCTGGAGCCTTGTCATTTTTGAGTTTTTCAATTATTGAACAGATTTGAATATTATCAAAATAAATGATTTTATCATTAGAAAAAGTATAACTCTTGCCTCTGATTAATTTAGATAGTTTGTGTCAGAAGATTGACAGTCTTTCGGAAATAGAGAAGAGAAAATATTTTTCATTTCTGATTCGAGCACAACTCGAGCTACATTTAGAATTAGTAAATCAAAAGACCTAGGATTTTTTTTGTTTAAAAGTTTTGTAAGTATTACCAAAAGGAGATGTATTTTCAACTTTCTCCTGGAATACCCTCCAGCTTACATTTCTTGTTTTTTCAATAATATTCATATACTTATTTCGTATTTCTTTATACATTTTTTTCATCAACTAGCTGTCTATTAGACCGTTTACGCCGATAATATAGATTTCGAACATATTTAAAATGATTTTTAAAAAGTTCCGGTTCATCCGTCCACCAATTAAATGGATTGTTATTTAAATATTTTGGTTTTACTCGTAGAGATGCATATGCAGCTTCAATTAATATGTCAGTTATGAGAGAAACTACACAGTTTATATCGTTATATTTACTATTTTACCTAATTTCATCGTTTGCCTCATATATCCTAGACACCTTGATTGCCTGCTCATATTTTTGCCAATTGGCTCTTTTTTCTTGAAAATACCATGTAGAATTATTTTCATGTAATAAACTTTCTGTTTCCAGACTAATGTCGAATGAGATTGCGTGATGGTCTGTAATTAGCGAAAGATTTAACGTTTTCCATCCATTACCAAGTACATGAGCATGACTATTAGTAATAGTAAGATCTATTATACTAATCCTTGACATGTTTTGTTTCGATTGTTATGTATGAGCATATTGTGAAAATCAATTATTAGTTGAAGTCTTCTACGTTTTGATTAATAATATTATCAAACCACATCTGACTTCGAGCGTTAAAATCTCCAGCCAAAATCAATGGATTTGTGTTAAGAATTTTTAATTAATTTATCAAGGAATTGAACATGACAGGTATCCCTTTTATTAGGGTGTATATAAATTTGAAAGAATAATTTGCCGTTTAGTAGTTTGTACTGATATAGTGGTTGCAAATGAATTTGAAAAACTCTGTAATTAATTTACATGATAAGAAAGGGATTGTAACGATTGTTGCGGTATATATTGGAACTCCCGGTATATTTGCATAATATATTTTAAACGAATATTAAAGATTACTTCATTATTTATACTATATGGTTCTTGAACTATAATCATATCATATTTTTCCTTGAAATAAATTCCCTTATTTCATTATTAACCAAATTGCTTTTCCGCGTGTTTTGTTGTGGGGGGGGGGGGGGGGGGAATTTTCTATTTGAACATTAACCAAAAAAAATAAATAAATCTATTCTAATCCAAAGTAACAATATCATAATCTAAATCTGCATAACATGTTCTTTGTATCTCATATTTCATTTGTTGAAGGAACACAGGACATAATTTGTCATTAGAACGATGATTATTGCTATTCCTATATTTTGGATGTGTAGAGCAATTTATGCACTTCGGTAAGGATTGACAGTTAACATGTTGGTCATTGTTTCCGCAATTTTTACATTTTATGATGGTACATGAATTTTTACTATGACCATAACTAAAACAGTTTTGACATTGACGTACAAGCACCTTATCCTTCATATATGTAACCTGTATGTCTGTATATATACGTTGTAATTTCTTCATAATTTGGTATGTTGTCGGGGAAATGCGGAGAACAACATTCTGTACGTCAGTATTTGATCTCATAGCGAACAGAACCTTTATCTTCTTCTCTCGACCTTCTAACTCTGGGTTCATATTGCATAAAAGCGAAGGCAATTCCTGAAACAAAACTTAAAGAAGTTGTACCTTTTAGCATGTATATTGGGACAATAACTCTGAAAGATTTACAGTGACCTTTATTGAAGACACACGAGATAACCAAGTGTGTATACACTCATGGACAAAACTTAAGGAAGTTGTACCTTTTAGCATATATATCTGGACAATAACTCTGAAAAATATTACAGTGACCTTTATTGAAGACACACGAGATAACCAAGTGTGTATACACTCATGGACAAAACTTATGGAAGTTGTATTTTTTAGCATATATATCAGGATTGAGACAATAACTCTGAAAGATATCACAGTGACCTTTATTGAAGACACACGAGATAACCAAGTGTGTATACACTCATGGACAAAACTTAAGGAAGTTGTACCTTTTAGCATGTATATTGGGACAATAACTGTTGGACCGTTAGCTGACGGTTGGCTTCTCGGCAACCCTGAGCTGACGTCACACTTCCTGCCGATGATGTAACACTAGCCGGCGGTGTTACCACGCCATTCCTTCTCTCCATGTGTGTTTACTTTTAATCTATATATATTCCCTTTACCTTGTAGTTAATTAAAGTATAATTAACGTTGAGCGCTGTGTGTAATCAATTGGAATACAACAAAGATTATGAGACTGAAGAAGCGCAAGGCCTAAAACGTGAAACTGAAGAAGCACAAGGCTTAAAACGTCAGACTGAAGAAGCGCGAAGCCTAAAACGTGAGTAACCAAATTTCCTTTGATTACTTGGACCATCCTTTTTCTACTTATCAAATATTTTGTAGAATGGCAAACACGACGATTACAAAATTAAATGGTGCTAATTACTCCAGCTGGAGCTTCCAGATGAAACTCGTTCTAATCGAAAACGATTTGTCGAGTTTGATCAATCCAGTAGAGGCTAAGCCTGACCCTAGTGACCTTGTTGCAACAAAACTTTTTTTGTCGCGGGAGGGTAAGGCGTTTGCAAAAATTTGCCTCGGGATTAATGATGAACAACAATTGCATGTTCAACATTTGAATACTCCGAAAGAGGTCTGGGAGGAACTGGAAAAATTATACGCACCAAAGGATAGTAGATATCGAGCCGTACAACTAAGAAGGCAGTTATATGGCGAAAGGTTGACTCAGCACAGCAATATGGAAGGGTATATGGGGAAGATAAACCACATTGTAAACGAACTGGCCCAAATTGGCGACAAAATTGATGATGGCGATTTGGCTATGGTTCTTTTGGGTGGATTACCAGAGGATTGGGACACCGTTGTCTCAACCATTTGTAACTTGCCTGATTCAGACTTCACGACCGCCACAGTTAAAAGACGGCTGTTGGCAGAAGCAGAAAGGCGTTCGTCTAATCTACCAAAAGATGTGGGTGCCATGGTCGTTAATGCCTCTTCGAAGCCCAATGAAACAGAAAAATAATTTAAAGCAAAGGTTGTTTGTTTCAAATGTGGAGGTAAAGGCCATTATGCAAGGGAATGCAGGAAGAAAGGAAAGAATAAACAAAGACCAAAGAGGTTTGCCCAAAACAAAGGCGTAAATATGTCGGCAATGTGCAACACTTTGCTTGGAGCTACCGCCGATACCTGGATCATAGATTCTGGAGCGACGCACCATATGACTCCCAAGAGAGATTACTTCATATGTCTGAAAGAGTGCACAAGCAATATGAGTTCCATCACTGTTGCGAATGGCTCTTCTATAGAAGCATGTGGTATCGGTACTGTCAGTGCCAATATTGTTGGACACAAGGGAGATGCCAGCAATATGGTTACCCAGAACACCTTGTATGTTCCAGATATGCGTCACAGTGTTCTATCTGTACTCCAAATGATAGAAAACGGTAGAAAAGTTGTCTTCAACAAGAGTGGTTGCCACATTATGGACATGAAAGGTAAACTCTTGATAGAGGGAAAGAAGTTGGGTAGACTTTACTACGTCCAGACTACTCCATCATCTCCGATAGATCAGAATGATCGTGTTTCTCTTGTATCTGAATGCAAGGAAGAGCTTACACTGGAACTTTGGCACAAAAGGCTGATGCATGTAAATGCATATACGATAGCAAAGATGGCCAAGAACCAAAGCGTAAGAGGACTTGATTGCAGCCCGGCAAAGCCAGAAAAGTGCGAAGACTGCAGCCCGGCAAAGCCAGAAAAGTGCGAAGACTGCTTGATCGGCAAGTCTTACCGTCTGCCATTCCTTCAACACTCACACAAGGAGGAAAAAGAAATCATGCCATTGGACTTGGTGCATGCGGACTTGATGGGTCCACTCGACGTATTGAGCTGGGGAGGAGCCAAGTACGTCTTAACCATCATTGATGAATCTACGAGATATACAAGTGTATTTTTCCTGAAAAACAAAGGCGGAACCCTGGGAAAAGTCAAAAAGTGGATCCAAGAATCTGAGAAACAAACCAGCCGGAAACTAAAACGAATACGTACGGATAATGGCTTGGAATTTTGTTCCAAAGAATGGGACACTTTCTGCACGAGCGTCGAAATAGTTCATGAACACACTATGACGTATACACCTCAACAGAATGGTGTGGCAGAAAGAATGAATAGGACACTCCTAGATCTTGTCAGGAGCACTATATCTGGAAGTGGTCTGCCAAAGGCTTCCTGGGCGGAGCTGACTTACACCGCAGCCTATGTCAGGAACAGAGTTCTCAACAATCACAATGGTGAAAGCACGCCATATGAACTGTGGAGAGGGAACAAGCCTAGTCTTAAACACATAAGAGCTATTGGCTGTCAAGTATTTGTCCATATTCCAAGACAAGTCCGTAAATCCAAACTCGAAAGGAGAGCTGTCAAAGGTAACCTTGTTGGATATGCACTCAGAGGACGTGGCTACAGAGTGTGGATTCCTGAGATGAAGAAAGTGGTGGAATCTCGGGACTGTGTCTTCAAAGAGAGTGATGTGTCGAGGAACGACAGCAACCGGGAGATGCTTCCATCAGTTGAACACTACAGCTATGGGACTCAACGGGAGATTGAAGAGAATCCAGTGTCTTTATTAGATCAAGAAGACGTGATACCTACAGAAGAGGACAGCCATAATGAAGATACTGTGAAGCCTTCTTCTACTCGATCTCATCCAATGATCCTAAGGAACCAGAGAAATGCTCAGAACTCAATTGCACTCCTCAGTACTGAAGTAAACAAGTGGAAGAAACCTAGCGGACATTTTGACCAAGTCACTGGGGAGAAACCTACACGAACTTCATCGTTCGAGACTCTTAAGCGGCGAAGTAATCCATAAAGAGGGGATCACTTCGAGGGAGGAGTTTGTTGGACCGTTAGCTGACGGTTGGCTTCTCAGCAACCCTGAGCTGACGTCACACTTCCTGCCGATGATGTAACACTAGCCGGCGGTGTTGCCACGCCATTCCTTCTCTCCATGTGTGTTTACTTTTAATCTATATATATTCCCTTTACCTTGTAGTTAATTAAAGTATAATTAACGTTGAGCGCTGTGTGTAATCAATTGGAATACAACAATAACTCTGAAAGATATTACAGTGACCTTTATTGAAGACACACGAGATAACCAAGTGTGTATACACTCATGGACAAAACTTAAGGAAGTTGTACCTTTTAGCATGTATATCTGGACAATAACTCTGAAAGATATTACAGTGACCTTTATTGAAGACAAACGAGATAACCAAGTGTGTATACACTCATGGACAAAACTTATGGAAGTTGTATTTTTTAGCATATATATCAGGATTAAGACAATAACTCTGAAAGATATTACAGGGACCTTTATTGAAGACAAGCGGAGGTGAACTAAATTGTTTCTGTCTCGACACACGAGATAACCAAGTGTGAACAACCTCTGCCTCCTTAAAATAGATAGACAAAATGGCAATAACAAAATACTTTCCACTGCATTAAGTTTTGTCCATGAGTATATTTATATTATTTATCACGGAACATGTTTTATACTTTCAAACGTAGCTATGTAAATTGAAGTATTAGAGGATGGGAAGGTCAAAATAATGTTACATATTTACCTATTTTAATGAGAGGCTTTATTGCAATCTATTCTCTCTATGCAACATTTTTAAATTTATATAATAAATATGAAAAAAGTATCAATATCAAAATATTATATCATGATGCATTAGCGCGCCATCTGTTATCAAAATTCGAAACTATTATAGACGCGTATGATTCTTTTTAAAAATTAAACAATTTCTACTGCCCTTACTGCAATGGAAAAAATTAATGGGAGAGCCTGGCTCATCAGTGATAGATTAAACTGGCGAAACCCCGCTGGAAGGGTTCACCACTGATGAGCAAGGCCCTTCCATTAATTTTTCCATTGCAGTAAGGAAAGAATAAATTGTTTATTAAAAAATAATCATACATGTCTATAGTAGTTTCGAATTTCAAAATATTATATTTTTGTAATGATTATTTTCTCTTATAATTCTATGTTTCACAGCTTTTGAAAATCTTATTTTTGTGTTAGACAAGATTCTTTTTTTTTTTTGCTTATCCTCAGAAACGATCTAAATATCGAAAACATCAATGACTACATTATTAGACAATCATTTAAATTCTACGAAAAATCCGAAAAATTAGAAAACTCCACCTTTAAGGAAGCCACAAACTACAAATGCGGAAAAGTAAAATAAGAAATTTAAAACCTAGACAAATTCCCCATTTATTAAGCCAGAATGACGAAAAGTGGAAAAAAAGGAAAAATAAACCCACCTTGAATATCAAACAAGCCAGAAAAAACCTTCTCAAGAAACAATATCCCCAAGGACCTAAGGACCCAACGACATCAATATAAATTATAATTGTAAATGAACAAACCCTGTACATCCCACACAGTAAATATGATCTAGGTTGCTCTTTTTGAGCGGCACCTAATAAAGTTATTTGGAACTTGGAACTTTTTTTGCTTCTCCCAGAACATTGTAGTACTAAAGGTACTTTACGAATTTAATTCTTTCAAATGAAGACAACGATAATCTCCCTATTTACTATAGCAGAAGTCAGGAAGAATGGATTATTTACATAAGAGGATGATTGTATAAGCTTTCTGGTACCCGTAGAAAGATATTTTACCCAGAAAGCTTGTAAGATCGTCATCTTATAAAAGAAGCTCTTCTCACTGACTTGTATTTCTTGTTCCTTTGAATTGTTCAATTTACCTTTTTATTTGTGTTGAATGTTTTTGTAAAACGACACTTGAAGTTACATCGCATGAGTTTCTTTTAAACGAAAAATCAAAATTTTATTTCAAGGTGAAATATCGACTATTTCTATTCTTTTTGGATGAGGTATGAAAGGGTGAATTATGAAGAGTGATGATGAACGGAAACTCATGCGGTGTAACTTCAAGTGTCGTTTTACAATCACAGGCCGCATTGTATTATATTGTTGAATGTTTTGTTATTTTAATTATTTTTTTTTTATTTTTTTCGCTTATCCCTAGTACACATGGTACAGGCCATGATAATCATGGTGGGTAGAAGGCGACTGCTTTTACTGTAAGTGCACCACATGTCTACACATGTGAAAAGCAGTTCGACTTTGCACTTACAAATAAATATGCCAGAGCCCCATTTGGTTACTTGCACTCTCTGGTGGGGTTGGACTTTTACAAGAATCGGGGGACATTGGATATATATATATATATATGTCATAATATATGCTCCTCCAGGATTAATAAAACAAACCTACAGTCAACGAGAGAGAGACGTCGATAGAAGACAACTAACTTACGACCATTTTGGCCACATTCCTGAGGGGGCCGCCCGTCAACACCTGGGGACTATTTTGGATAGCCCCCCCGGTTGTGTACACAGGGAAAACGGTCGTTCAGCGGGTCGGTCGCCCGTCGATCCGCTCTCTCTCGCTGATTGCCTGGAATTCCTTCCAAACTTGTTGTTTCATTATTTCTCACCTCACCACATCATTACCACTATATTGCCACATATATATATTTTTTTTTATCAGAAAAAGTGCTCAATGCGGGAATCGAACCCGGGTCGTAGCGGTCGTAAACCAACGGTTTATACCAGCCTTCCACCGACCCCCCATGTTTTGAAGAAGTTCAGTGGAATACGTATGTTATAAAGACGTAAATGAACAATTACTGTCAACTACCACAACAAATACCAACCTAATCTTGTTTAATTTATGATTTTGTGATACAGTAGAGTCTCTCATAAGCGACCATGCCCTCAAAACAGGTCTCTATTGGAGGTGGACTCTCATCTGAGATTTTTGATTGGTTTTAAAGACTCCTCATGTCTTTATTTTACATGATAGAGTCTCTGATAAGAGACCACCCTCCTGGAGAGACCAGGTTTAGCTATGTTTTCAGTAGTTTACTATGGAAATCTATTGTATTAGCTGAAATGTTTTCAGTAGTTTACTATGGGAATCTATTGTATTAGCTGAAATGTTTTCAGTATTTTACTATGGGAATCTATTGTATTAGCTGAAATGTTTTCAGTATTTTACTATGGGAATCTATTGTATTAGCTGAAATGTTTTCAGTATTTTACTATGGGAATCTATTGTATTAGCTGAAATGTTTTCAGTATTTTACTATGGGAATCTATTGTATTAGCTGAAATGTTTTCAGTATTTTACTATGGAAATCTATTGTATTAGCTGAAATGCTTTCAGTAGTTTACTATGGGAATCTATTGTATTAGCTGAAATGTTTTCTATTACTTCTCTCTCTTACACTAGACTTCCTCTAGAAATACAACTATATATATATATATGAATATGGACACATTTTTACACATATATACAGTTAAACCTCTCTATAGCGCCCCCTCTAAATAGCGCCTCCCTCTCTCTATATCGCCCGATTTTAAACATTAAAATGTAAACCTTTTACATTAAAAGTGACATGTCTATAGCACCCTATTTTTTGCGAGTCCCAAGAGGGGGAGCTATAGACAGGTTTAACTGTATATATATTTAGTTTGCAAATTTCTTTCATTTTTTTAAACCTCTTGTTTAATTCTAGATATTTACAAATACGTAACGTTTTACATCTATGGCAACAATTGACCAAGAAACCCTTTGAATTATCCCGTATAGACCCTAAACCATCCCCTCTCGAGGAACTCGGTAAAATAACATTTCACATATACAACACATATAACGTCTCCCTACATCTCTATCACAGCAATGTTCTCTATCTTGGGTGTGTAAAACTGCTGTTCTGGGTACATGTCAATTTTCTGTTGTTGTTGTCGTGTCCAATGAAGAGCCTCAGATGTCTCCGTACATCTCTATCACAGCAGTCGCAATGTTCTCTATCTTGGGTGTGTAAAGCTGCTTTTCTGGGTCCATGTCAATTTTCTGTTGTTGTTGTCGTGTCCAATGAAGAGCCTCAGATGTCTCCATGCATCTCTATCACAGAAGTCGCAATGTCCTCTATCTTGGGTGTGTAAAGCTGTTGTTCTGGGTCCATGTCAATTTTCTGTTGTTGTTGTCGTGTCCAATGAAGAGCCTCAGATGTCTCCATGCATCTCTATTACAGCAGTCGCAATGTCCTCTATCTTGGGTGTGTAAAGCTGCTGTTCTGGGTCCATGTCAATTTTCTGTTGTTGTTGCTGTGTCCAATGAAGAGCCTCAGATGTCTCCATACATCTCTATCACAGCAGTCGCAATGTCCTCTATCTTGGGTGTGTAAAATAGTGTTACTAATGATGATAATTACCATTTGCTAAAAAAATGATATTCATTGGGCAAACATTCACTCAAGAAGAACCTGGATTTTGCCCTAGACCATCCTGTGTTAGTTTAAAATAATTAGCAAATAATTAACCATTTAAAACTCTATTTTCTTCTTTAATTGTTTTCAAGTCAAATAAAAACCTTTTTAGAATTTATAATGATGCCCTAGAAACCACTATTGATTTTATTGGAATGTAGGCGAATTATATTTTATAAGATTATCATGAAATTATTTTTTATTTAAATACAGAAATCGTAAAAAAGAAATATATAAATCCTAAATTAGTAAATTAAATTTTATTGCCCTCTATCGTTAAAATTTTACACAAATAAATTTACTGGCAATGCGTTTCTTTTTAAAATCTCTACAGACCTTACTGCAATGATATGATTTAATTCATTGCAGTATGATCAATCATATCATTGCAGTAAGGTCTGTAGAGATTTTAAAAAGAAACGCATTGCAAGTAAATTTATTTGTGTAAAAATCCTAAATTCTTTCTCTCTATTTAAATAAAAGTAGATTTGAAAAGAAAGAAAATGTAATAAAATCAATTTGTCGGTGGTTTCCTTAGATTGATTTCTTCTTTTCTATTCAACTCACAGATAAAATGTTTAAATATTTATGACTATTGACCCAGGGTAGTAAATATATGTAAGAGATCCATTTCTAAAAATTATTCAATAGCAACTTTCAAAAAAAAATTTTTTTATTGTTTAATAAATTCTGCTAACTTTTTGTTAGACCTTTTGATATTTCAAATTTATGGATTTTATTTTAAAGATATAAATTGTTTTGATGGAGTTTTTGTGTTCTTAATATAGGGTCTTATTTTAATGACCCTTTTCCCCAATATATTTTAAAGTTTTTAAGTTTTTCAGGCATTATGTGTATTTAAATTATTGAAATATGCCCTGAACAGGCCTTCGTTCTATTAAATTAAAAAAATCCAATAGAATGTTTATTATGGAAATAATTGCGTTGTGTGTGTGACAATTAAAATTATTTATTGTCTTCTAGACAATTTTACATTTTAGCAACGAGAGAGAGAAAGAGAAGAAAAGAAATATATTACATGAAGAATTAAATATATACATATATGATACAAATTTACAAGGGGGATAAAGGAAGGAGACCTCGGCGCTGGAGGGTCCTGGACCAGGCGATGAGTGGGTCCTCCACCGCTTCTCCGAGCCCAACCTGTACGAAGTAGCGATAAATTCGCAACTTTACCGACGTCAGGATGGAAAGGGCGTCGTCCTCAAGGCCGGACCCGCCGAAGATCCAAGCCTGCAGGTCAGGGGGCCGCCCTTTGATGTTGAAGGCCTCTCTGATGAGAGGCCTGATGGAGGTACAGCACCAGTAACGGTGGCCATGTAACAAGAAACACAAGTCTGGGAGAAGAGCTTCGTTTATAAGAGAACGATCCTACAAGTCTTTCTATGGGTACCCGTTTATCTCTTGATATTACAAGGTTATCCCAAAAGTTCGTAAACACTTGTTGTTGTTGTTGTTGTCGTGTCCAAAGAAGAGTCTCAAATGTCTCCATGCATCTCCATCACAGCAGCAGCAATATCCACTATCTCTCTCTTCATTGGAAAATGGGTGCCGTTGCCATGTTAGTCACCTTGGAAACGAACCAGAATTTGGTCGAATATTCCAAGGGTCCAGGGGGGACCGCAGGGAGGTGTGGTCAGACTCCCCCCCGTAAACACTTGCAAAAAATGAAATACTA
This sequence comes from Cordylochernes scorpioides, assembly GCA_030710605.1. Classification (NCBI taxonomy): domain Eukaryota; kingdom Metazoa; phylum Arthropoda; class Arachnida; order Pseudoscorpiones; family Chernetidae; genus Cordylochernes; species Cordylochernes scorpioides. The sequence goes on along the minus strand of CP092879.1, from coordinate 69,680,956 downwards.
ATATTATTCGCCGTTATATATAATGTCATTGTATTATGTATAAAGTAATTGTTTTATGTATTATTATGTATTCGCCGTAATAATATTATTAGACAAGTTATAAAAAAAACAACGTTTTAAGACACTCAGCACTATTTAAAAAAAGATAATTATATATATATATATATATATATATATATATATATATATATATATATATTAAATATACTGTAATGGTAGAATTAATAGGAGAGCACATGGCTCATCAGTGGCAAACCCTCCCAGCGGTTTCGTTATAAAAAATTTTCTTTGTAGTAATGACAGTAGTAAAATTGCTTTATTTTAAAAAGAAACATGCGCGCGCGTTATAAATAGTTTACATTTTTAATAGCAGATGACGTACTATTGCATCAAGTTTAGATATTTTATTTGAAGTAATTTCTACTGTAAAATATTACTATATATCTAATCACAAAAATTACTTAATCCTAAAATATATATGTATAATTTTATTATACAAAATAAGCCTTATCATCTATGCAATGTAAATAAATATTTTAAACGAAAAAAATGAGGTAATTTGAACTAGAACCATCTATTGGAATATATTTCACGAAATTCTATATTTAAATTATTATTGTGTGTGCAACATGCATATTATTATTTTTTTCTATAAATTATCAATTAGCCAAATGTAATATAATGGGGAAAATTAATGCATTTAATGCGCGCGCTCTTAGAATAGTATATTTACTTTAAAATTATTTTGAAAATAAATATATTTATTGTAATTAAAAAAAAACAGATTTAAAAAAATGAATATATAAATATATCCTTTTTGAATCTATTCATTATTATAAATATATTCACTATTTAATTATCATTATTTGTTTCTCTTTCTATATCTTTTTCTCTCGTTTGATATTTTAAAATATAATTATTTAAGAAAATAACTAAAAAATATATCTAAACTTATAAAAAATGGAAATGCAAAAACCTATGAAGAAAATTCAAATGAGAGAAAGCGATGTTACAAGTATTCAATTTTCTCTGCTAAGCCCAGAACAAATAAAAGCCATATCTGTGGTTGCCATTACAAATCCAGGTTTCATTGAAAATGGAAAACCAATTCCTGGTGGATTAATGGATCCCAGACATGGTTCAATATCTGTTGGAGAGCTTTGTTCGACCTGCCGTCAGAAGCATAGAGAATGTGCTGGACATTTCGGCCATATTGAACTTTCTGTGCCTATTTTCCACCCTGGATGTATCGGCACAGTTCACAAAATCCTCCAATGCATCTGCTTCTACTGCTCCACTTTACTTATTAAACCGGAGAATGCAAAAATTCAAACCATCATGGAGAGATTCAAAGGCCAAAACCGTCTTCAACAACTTCATGAACTCTGTTCTAAAGTCAAGAAATGCGAATTGAGCATAGATGATAAGGGGAATCTGATTGAGAATTCCCTCGGATGCGGAAAGAATCAACCAAGCATCAAGACAAAGCAAATGGAGTTCATCGCTGAATGGAAGAAACCTAACTGTGAAGATGAAACGAACAAAATGTATATTTCAGCATCAATGGTACTGGAAATCTTTAGCAAAATGTCAGATACAGCAATCGAAGCTGTTGGCATGAACACCACATTTTCTCGACCAGAATGGATGATTCTGAAGGTAATTCCAGTTGCCCCTCATTCAGTTAGGCCAGCAGTTAAATGTGGAAATAAGTTAGGCCATGATGATATTACCTTGAAATTACGTGATATCATAAAGGCTAACAAAGAAGTTGAACGAGTAATTAATCAACAAATTCCTAACTTTATTGTTAGAGAAAAGATAAATGCCCTTCAATACCACGTAGCTACCATGATGCAAAGTAATGTTCCTGGACTACCAGAAGCGATAACGAAAAATGGACGTAAAATTAAATCCATTGCAGATCGTATTAAAGGAAAAGAAGGAAGGATTAGAAACAATCTCATGGGTAAACGTGTTAATCACTCTGCACGTACAGTCATCTCTCCAGACCCCAATTTGAGAATTGATGAAGTTGGTGTTCCCATTTCAATTGCAAAAACCCTCACCATTCCAGAAACTGTTCACAAGTACAACATTGAATGGTTGCAACGTCTTGTAGAAAACGGACCCTTCCAACTTCCAGGAGCAAGCGCCATTATAAGAGAAAATGGACAACGGATAAATCTTCACATGAATAAGAATTCTTCCGATCTTGTCCTGATGACAGGTGACATCGTGGAAAGATGTTTGATAAACGGTGACGTGGTGGTGTTCAATCGACAGCCATCTTTGCACAAGATGTCCATGATGGCTCATAAAGTCCGAATTCTTCCCTTTTCAACCTTCCGGATGAATCTTAGTTGCACCACGCCCTACAACGCCGATTTTGATGGAGATGAGATGAACCTTCATGTTCCCCAAGACCCAGCCACTCGGGTTGAAGTGGAGCAGCTTTCCCTAGTTCCCACTCAAATCGTTGCCCCTCAGGCTAACAAACCTTGCATGGGAATCGTCCAGGACACACTCACTGCTGTTTTCATGATGACCAGAAGAGACGTCTTCATCGAGAAAGGAGAATTGATGAGAATCTTATTTCAAAGTAATGATTGGGATGGCGTAATTCCTCCGCCAACCATTATCAAACCTAAACCTCTATGGACTGGAAAACAACTTTTCAGTATACTCCTCAACGAAAATATTAACTTGGATCGTAAACATAGTGCTCATGATAGTGCTGAAGATACTGGCTCATATAAATGGATCACTCCAGGTGATACAAGAGTAATCATCCAAAATGGAGTACTAATCTCAGGCATCATTTGCAAGAAAATTGTTGGAACATCAGAAGGTTCATTAATGCATCTATTATTCATGGAAGTTGGTCCTAGTAGAACAGCAGCCTTTTATAACAACCTCCAAGTAATTGTAAATAACTGGTTTGTTGAAGTTAGCCTTACTCTAAGCTATTCAGACACAGTCGCCGAAGAAGATACCGTAATCAAGATAAAAAATGAGATCGAGGAAGCCAAAGTAGAAGTTATGGAATTTTGGGATAAATCTCTCAAAGGGACTCTTGAACTTCTCCCTGGAAATAGCATGTGTAATACATTCGAATCGCAGGTCAGCAAAACTTTGAATACCGTTCGAGATAAGACGGGCTCCTTAGCTGAAAAATCTCTAACGGATTTCAACAATTTTAAGAAAATGGTTGACTCAGGATCGAAAGGATCCAAGATCAATATTTCACAAATTATGGCTTGCGTAGGACAGCAAGGAATTGGGGGGAAACGGGTCCCAGATGGATACCATAAAAGAACTTTACCATGCTTCACTAAATGTGATTATAGTTATTTGAGCAGGGGTTTTGTTGAAGATTCCTACCACGACGGATTAAATGTTATCGAATTTTACTTTCATACCATGGCAGGCCGTGAGGGTATCATAGACACGGCAGTGAAGACCGCTGAAACTGGCTACATCCAGAGACGTCTGGTCAAAGCCATGGAAGATCTAATGGTACAGTACGATGGGACAGTACGTAATAGCAGTGATGAAGTTTTACAATTTGCTTATGGTGAAGATGGAATGGATGGAGCATTTATGGAATCCCAAACCATTCCTATTATTACTCCTTCTGATAAAGCTTTTGAAAATAAGTTCAAGTTTGATATCAAAAATGAAGATAAAATTAAGAACATCTTCTCCTATGAGGCACTGGAAGAGATGAAAAGCGAGGAGACTGTCACAGCTGTGATGAATGAATGGGAAAGGCTGGAGAAAGATCGTGAAACCTTAAGATCCATTTTCCCTTCAGGAGAAAGCAAGGTCTTTCTTCCATGCAACCTACAGAAATTGATCAAACAAGCTCAGCACACATACAAAATCGATCCCAGAACGGACACCACAGACTTGACTCCTAGAATAGTGACAAAAGAAGTAGAAGATTTAATAAGTGTTCTAAATATGGAAGAAGATAATGGTATCGAAACCAAACCAAATATTCTTCTCCATGGATTAATCCGCTCGACCTTTTGCTCCAAGAAGGTTACCGAAGAATATCGTCTCAATAGAGAATCATTTAATTGGGTTCTTGAAGAAATTGAGGAACGATACCAAAGAAGTTTGGTTAATCCAGGAGAGATGGTCGGGATGATAGCTGCTCAGTCATTGGGTGAACCAGCTACCCAGATGACTCTAAACACTTTCCACTATGCCGGAGTTTCAGCTAAGAATGTAACTCTTGGTGTACCCCGTCTAAACGAGATTCTCAACCTTTCCAAGAATCCAAAGACTCCTTCATTGACCATCTACCTGACTGGAGAAGCAGCTACGAATGCTGAGATTGCCAAGGAAATAGCTTGCCGCATGGAACACGTCACAATGGAAAAATTTGTTCAGTGCTCTAATGTCTGGTATGATCCTGATACGACAAAGACTGTCATTCCAGAAGATCAGGAACTTGTAGATCTCTACAACGAATTACCTGACGACAATTCTAGGCCTCTTTCACCTTGGATTTTGCGTTTTGTGATGAATCGCAAAAATATGGTCGCCTATAAGGTTTCAATGGAAATGATAGCAGAAGCAATTAACAAAGAATTCGGAGATGACCTGAATTGCGTCTTCTCAGATGATAATAGTGAACAACTGGTTTTACGTCTAAGATCTGTAGCTGAAGACGAAAATTATGAAGTGGAAGATCAAATCTTTCTGAAACATATTGAAAATTCAATGCTCAACGATATGACCATTCAAGGAATTCCATCAATTTCAAGGGTCTACATGCAACTACCTAACGATGATAGCAAGAAGAGGACCATTATCGCTGAGAATGGGGAGATGAAGAAAGTCCAAGAATGGGTACTGGAAACCGATGGAAATGGACTTCAGCAAGTCCTGGCCCTCCGAGATGTCGATTCTGTCAGAACATACTCCAATGACATCCACGAAACCTTTGAGGTTCTTGGCATTGAAGCTGTACGGAAGAATATTGAGAAGGAAATTAACAACTTGATTTCCTTCGATGGATCCTACGTCAACTCACGTCATCTTGCTCTTCTCTGTGATGTCATGACAGCTAAAGGACATCTGATGGCAATCACACGTCATGGCATTAACCGACGTGACAATGGACCACTTATGCGATGCTCTTTCGAAGAATCTGTGGATGTCCTTACGAAAGCTGCCTGCCACGCAGAAGTAGATTACCTTAAGGGAGTGTCCGAATGCATCATGGTAGGCAAACAATGCCGTATTGGAACTGGTTTATCCCAATGCCTCCTCAGCAATAACGTCGAGAAGATATTCAAAGATGTACCTAATGCAAACTTCGAAGATTCATCTTCCAATCTGAAATGGCTCAACAAGAACCAGTCCAACTTTGGAACAGAATACCTCAGCCCCATCTATTCCCCGGAAGGTGCCTTTTCACCTGATTACTCAAGTGGATATTCCTTTGGCAGCCCACAATTCAGTCCGGATAGCCCAAGCCGTTTCTCAGATAGCTCATGCTTTTCGCCTAGAAGTCCAAATAGCCCGAACTATGCGCCTGAAAGTCCTAGATATTCAATGACAAGCCCTATATATTCCGCCAAAAGTCCAAGCTATTCGCCCACAAGCCCTTCATACTCACCCACAAGCCCTTCATACTCACCCACAAGCCCCTCATACTTACCCACAAGCCCCTCCTATTCACCCACAAGCCCCTCATACTCACCCACAAGCCCTTCATACTCACCCACAAGCCCTTCATACTCACCCACAAGCCCTTCATACTCACCCACAAGCCCCTCCTACTCACCCACAAGCCCCTCGTACTCGCCGACTAGCCCCCGCTATTCTCCCATTAGCCCCTCCTATTCGGCTACAAGCCCCCGCTATTCTCCCACTAGCCCCTCCTATTCGGCTACAAGCCCCTCGTACTCGCCGACTAGCTCCCCGTACTCGCCGACTAGCCCCCGCTATTCTCCCACTAGCCCCTCCTACACCCCCAACACTCCAGAATACACCCCCTCTAGTCCCTCCTACTCCTTCAACCAAAGCGAATATTCATATGACTCCAGCGATGGGGAATGCTAGACAGACGAGCATAAATCTACGATCGATTTCTACAGAATTATTTTTAAATAATGTAAATAATATTATGTAATTTATGTGATTATATAATAATAAATTAGTTTTTTCATGAAATTTATTATATTTTGGTATATTTTAATATTTGTTATAATTATTAAATGATCGCGAAAAAAAAAAGGTGTTTCTGCCAGGGCTCGAACCTGGGACCTTCTGCGTGTCATAGTAATTTTTAAAATTAAGATTAAATAACAACACAATTTAATGCTTTAAAACTTCAGTTATTATCGATATATAGTAATAATCTTTATTTAAAACATTAATCCAAAACATAACGCCATGCATATCAATATAATTATTTTGATATTTAAAAAAACACGATATAAAATGTATAATTTAATTTATATTAGTTTATCATATAAATGGTGGACGTCCAGTTTATCAGATGTACTGTACTTGGTTCTGTACAGGGGTAAATATACTTATTCCTAGGAGTATAGCCATGGTCTCTTTCTGTCGATGTAACAACCAGGATTCCTGGAGCCACCACGTACACCAACTATCCAGGCTATGTAATGGTGGACATCCAGTTTATCAGATGTACTGTACTTTGTTCTGTACAGGGGTAAATATACTTTTTCCTAGGAGAATAGCCATGGTCTCTTTCTGTCGATGTAACAACCAGGATTCCTGGAGCCACCACGTACACCAACTATCCAGGTTATCTAATGGTGGACATCCTGTTTATCAGATGTACTGTACTTTGTTCTGTACAGGGGTAAATATACTTATTCCTAGGAGAATAGCCATGGTCTCTTTCTGTCGATGTAACAACCAGGATTCCTGGAGCCACCACGTACACCAACTATCCGGGTTATCTAATAGTGGACATCCAGTTTATCAGATGTACTGTACTTGGTTCTGTACAGGGGTAAATATACTTATTCCTAGGAGTATAGCCATGGTCTCTTTCTGTCGATGTAACAACCAGGATTCCTGGAGCCACCACGTACACCAACTATCCGGGTTGTCTAATGGTGGATATCCAGTTTATGATAAGGAGTTTTTGTGAAAAAATGGAAGCGGTTGTGAGATGGGAAGGCTCTTTTATAGAACCAATTAGGATTCGATTTGGAGTGCTGCAGGGAGAGCCGTTGTCTCCATATCTTTTTATCTTATTTATTAACGATCTAATCATCACGCATAACGGCTCTGATTTACCGGGTATTTGCCTTCCGGGTTTTGGAGAGGTCCACTTGCTTTTGTATGCTGATGACATCGTTCTCTTGGGGGAGTCCAAAATAAATCTGCAAACCAAGATTAATATATTAAAGAAATACCTCGAAACGAACTATTTAATTCTTAATGAAAATAAGTCTAAAATAATGGTTTTTCGCAATGGAGGACGACTCGCAATATCTGACAAATAGTTCTTGGGCGAAAGACCACTGGCTATTTCATCAAAGTACAATTATCTTGGCTATCCTTTGTAAACAACGACTTCATATACACAAGTTGCCAAGCATTTCCAGGGCAAGGCACTGTCTGCAATAAGTGCGGTGTGGACAGTCATGACTAAGGTTAACTCCCTTCAGGCACCTTTAAGGCTATTGGACTCAATGGTTGTAGCGGTACTCCTATACGCAGCTCCGATCTGGGCTTGTGATCAAAAGGAGTTACTGGACAAGACTCAGGATGTTTTCCTGCGTCGGCTTTTGAACCTGCCCAGGTATACCCCAGGATATATCCTTCGAATGGAGTGTGGACGAACTTCTCTTGCAGTCACCTCCATAAAACTTACAATGAAATACTGGATCAGAATCCTCAATATGGAAGCTAACCGATTACCATTTATATGCTTAACTGAACTAATGAATTTGTCCCGAAATTCAAATATCCACATAGGTCTTGTTAAAACCATTAATGACATTCTGAATTCCACTGGTTTTTCTTATCTGATTAATTGCACCGATAAGGACTTTCTTCAACATGAACTGCCACTGATTACTAGAACAGCAATAGACCAATCCATACAAGGTGACTGGGCGAGAATCAATAATACAAAACTATATCCTCACTATAGAAACCTGAAGAAAACATCCCTTCCTGAAGGATATCTGTCGGACAATCTTCCATTCATTGTTAAACGACACATTGCCCAACTGCGAGTACTTTACACATTCTTCCGGGAAAATCACAAGAACATTTTCGGAGAAGCGGAACTGTTATGTAAGCTCTGTAAGCAGAAAATGAACTCCGAAATATCTCACTATTTTTTCCACTGTACAAGTATTTCAGATGAAAGAAAAACATTTATTTCGAAACAGGATAATAGATTCCCGGACACAGTTGAGGATATCTTAACAAACTACATAACAGATAGAAAGTTTTCACTGGATCTATGTAGGTTTTACAAGGCAGTGAATAAAAAGGCATCGTTATTGTTACTTTGAATTGAGTGAATATGTATATATGTGTATATATAAATTTTTTGTTGTTCACTTCTTTATCTCTTTCTTACTTTGCTTCTTGGATCCTGCAGTCGAATATTTTGTAAGACTTTGGGTCTTAATGGGGTCTTTTGTTGTTATGTTGTATATATGTGTAGCGGCTCCCATATATTAAAATTAATATCATATTAATTGTTGTCATATCAATATAATAAAATAATTATACATCATTTTAAATATAAAACATAAATCATATAAAATGTAAATACTTATCTATAATATATCAAACACATATATCTAACATTATATAATCTAGAAATGATATTTGACCACACACATAAAAACAAAAAAATAACTTCAACATATAATATACACCAATTTAACCCTTCTGATAATTTGTATAAATAAATGTAATTAAAAGTTGATTTACAATAAATAATTTGTTATAATGACTCCGCTTATAAATCTATGCCGCCCACATAAATTGGTGAGCCGCGTATTTAAAATATAAACTTTAACGAACATTTGCAAGCAATCAAACAAGAATTTCAATTCGATCAAAAGTGAAAAATAAATTTACTCATAATATCAAATTATAAATATTTAAGAAATACATATTAAATATTTATATTTAAAACAAAAAATTATAACATATTTCGCAATTTTAAAAACAACGAAAACGTACATCGTTTGGTATTTAATTCAAGGCAAATTTTCAACTTAAAACAAAATCGCTATCAAATATAATTTTAAGAAATTATTTATGTGGATTGTCGTTATTGACCACCACATATGTATATATCATACTTACATAATCTTTCTTTTTCATCTTCTGTATATTCCCCACTTTCACAGGCCTATTTCTATTGTACTCTCGGGGAGAATCCTCTATAAGACCAGTGTGTCTTAATAAAGGCTTTTGTGCGTGTGTGTGAGAAACCTTATACTTAGTAAAATTCCTCATATTATGTACAATTGAACATCTATTACTGAAACATATAATCGCACAATTACTTTATTTTTACCTTTTCAAAGGTAAAATTATAGTGGGGCGCCAAACTGGTTGTCGTTCTAGACCTGTTCGTAAAATAGGTATGTGTCTTAGTATTATTATTTTTTATTAATATACTAGCGGACGTACCCGGCTTCGCCCGGGTTTTACCCGAGTAACGGTTTGTCTAAGGAATCTCTCGATAAAGTGAACATTTTTTCCCGGTCCCTTGAAAAATACTCGATAAGTTGAATAAAATCAATATTAATTGGTTCCCTCGGTAATTGGAAGTTAAAGGAATAGTATCATGCCTTGGAATTGTATCATTATTCTTGTCTCAAATATATTGCCGTGTCATCCTGAATTTTGTCTTTCCTAATTTTTCTATATTACAAAATCATCGTATCATCATGATAATAGTTAGAGCAGATTGTTGAATTATAACAGATAAATTAGAATATTTATCTTGATTAATTTTAGGCGAAAAGTTATTTCAAAAATTTTATTTGCTAGAAACCTGCCCAGTACTATACTAAATAACTTCCCAAAGTTTCATGGTGTTCCAATGAGTGGTTTGGTCAGGCATAAAGGACAGACTGACACACATACATTCATTTATATATATATGTAGTAAACCCGATGTGGAATGTGCTGGGCAGTCGTGGTCGTGGGTGAGTGATGGGATTTCCGCACTGGGACAGCAAGAGACAGAGGCAGGTCTAGATGGTAACTCCAAGAAGGTAGAGGTAGACCACGGACGAAGACAGTCGGACCATGGGCGTCACGGATGCCCTACATCGCGGATAGAAGGGGGGGTGAGAGATCTGACCGACCGTATGACAGCGTCGCTCTGAAACAACTACTAAAACACAACTAACTTTGTCCCATTTCTGGGCTCTTTATATACTGGACTCTGGCATGTGGTGGCGCGTTTTGATTGGCTCCCAGAAATCACGCCACCTGTCAAGCGCCGGGTTATTAATTATGTCTGGCCACCTGTTCGGCCACCTGCTGACGGGGGAATGAACTCATTATCATAAACACCTGTTCGTCTGGTCCATGGCGTCGTCTTGGTCTACCTTTACCTCCTTATTTTATTTGTCAATTCGATTGTTATACAAGGTCGATACATATTTTATATAGATATGGGGCCATGATAAATATTATAAGAAGGTTGTGACCTATTTAGCTCAAAATATACTACAGAATGTGTCCCCGGTGATGAAGGTTTGGTTGGGGGAATGACATGTAATGAATGATAACCTAACAAACCTATTATAAAAAAATAAAAGAAATAATTTGTATACAAATTAGTTAAAATTATTATGAAGTTACAAGTTAAAAAGAGAAAGATGTTGTAAGGGTGGTGTATCAATAAAAACGTACAAAATGAATGATAAAAGATTAAGAGAAGGTATATAATACAAAATGTTAAATATGTTAAAATGAATCGTACAAGGAAAATAATATCTTATTGCATAAAAGATGAGAGGAAAAAAATTTAAGTTAGTTTATTAACTGAACGTATAATGTGACGCTAGGTTGAAAAAGGGGAAAGGGGGTATCTGAGCATGTTTCTGCAAAAGTAGTATCCCAAGCATCCTGCAATGCAATGCGAACTTGTTTAAGTGAGGCATTGTTTTCATTAACAGAAGGCCTAAGATATTCCGTCTGCATCATTAGCTCAGACAGCGGAAAGAGGTGGGAAGATTGATGGAGGTAAAAGGGGGAGGTAGAGGTAAGAGGGATCCCTGTTGTCCATAATGATTGTGCCCGATTGAATTGTGAAAAAAAAGTGAAAAGTTGAAAAAATGATGAATTGATATGATGCGTCGGGCGATGAGAAAAAAAAATAAAATATCGCGCTGGATATCCTGAACTCATTATCGGGAATGGTATAGCGAGGAAGGATTGTTCCAGTCGGATTAATCAATGAAAAAAAAAACAAAAATGTTCGGCGAACTGGAATCCCTTGGAAGGTTGGAGGTTTGAAGGATGCGGAAAAGGAGAGGTGGGTGTAAGAGAATTATTGCTGTCAATTTTGATTGTGTCCGGCTTGTGTGCGAAAAGAAAAAGTTAAAAAATGAAAAAATGATGAGCCGGACGATGAGAGAAAAAAAATAAAAAACTAACTGGGTCTCCTGAGCTCACTGTTGGGAAATGTACAGCGAGGAAGGGTCTTCTAGTTAGTTAATCAACAAAAAAAAAAAAGAAAATGGTTGACGAACAATAATCTCTTGATGGCTGTAAAAAGTTGGGAGGAAAGGTTCATGGGATAGAGTTAGAGGTTGTAAGGGAAGCGTCAAAAATAACATTTTGAAATCTACAAAGAAAAATAAAATGATAAATGTTTTATCTGTTAAAGAAATATTATAAATATTGTTAGGTGTAGGTTTTTTAAATGGTGCCTAAGATAGTTGAAGTTGTAAAATGCTAAGTCTGAACATGATGAGAAAAAGAGAAAATAAAAATATTAAAGGTAATAATATATAAAGGGTTGATTGGTAGCTGATGGCATTAATGTTGATTAATAAACAAAATTATATTATCGATTAATAGTGAAATGTTTTATCTACATTGGTGAGTTAAGAAAAACAAAGTCCAACACCACAAAACTAGGTAAACTGTAAGTCTATTTACAATAAATGAGAGAAAAGCTAGCAAACCTATTAAATGGTAAACAATTTGGGGCACAAATTAGTTACTAGAATAAAAATAAAGATAAAGGGGAGTAGTGGTGACACACTGATATAATATTATAAAACTACAAAAAATATATAAGAGGAGTACATAGGAAGGATAAATTTAAAGTAAACACACACAATAGCGAAAGTAAATATTTGGGAAAGTTGGTATACTATTTACAGTTTTTTGTTACTTAAGGTGTCTTGAATATTTACAACATAGTGTCAGGGATGTAATACAGGAAGGAGGAGAAGTAGAGATAATAAAAGTAAAATAAAATATAAAAGAAAATTGACTTAAGCAAAAGGTGTGCGATAGGTAGTAACGCAGCGAGGAATAAAGGAAGAAGGTCTGAATTGGTTTCTGCAAAGGACATCTCAGGAGTCCTGCCCTGCAATACGAGCTTAGAAGCGAAGTATTGTTTTCAGGGTTCAGCAATCTCAAGATGCTTTATAAGTAGCATTAGATCAGATGGGCAAAAGGTGTGAAGATTAATGATGTCTTTCTAGTTTGGTCTACGGGGAGATAATGTGGTCCTATAATTGATTGATGGACAGGCAAGAGTGTTGAGGTAGAAAGGATATCTCTGCTAATGATGGACACAAAGGTCATTCTACCCCTTTAGAAGTAGGGAGGGAAAGACGAAGTGGAAAAAAAACAATTAGGGGGGAGTTCAGTGTGTCCTTGATTTGTTTGTCGTTGGGATGAAGACTGGAATTAATTGTTCTTTAATGTAGGCCAAGATGACGTCTCATATGGTGTCATGTACAGGATCGATTTTTAGAGATGGTGGGGACCTAATTTTTAAACGGGGTTGACAAAATTATAAACTATCCTATAACATTATAAAATTAAGATTTGGTATAAAAGGATTTTTTATATAATTTTCCTATCCATTTTAATCTGGCAGGTTCCTCTGTTAGAAGGATATAAACTTTAATCTGTAATATTGAAATCGTGGGTGTGAATAATTGGGAAAAGGTAGGCTATAAAAGAATTAATTAATCAACTATTGTATAAATAAATGTGTTATGATCATGCGAAATGTGTTAATGGGATATGGGATATGCGAGAGGAATTAAAATTGATGTGAACAATGTAGAAGTGCGAAATAAAAATGTATTTAATACGTAAATAACAATTTAACACAGGCAGGAATGAAATGCAATGGGATATGGAATTTTTATGGTATGACATTAGTTTTCACATATTACATTTATAGTTGTATTTGCAATTGTGGGAAAAATGGGAGGCACATTTTGAGATGAGATAATTTAAAATTGATATTTATAAAAATACAAATCTAGGACTAGTTTTTAAAACCTTTAAATATTGAGAAATATCAATTGGAATAGTAATAGGTCAAGTAAAATAAAGAGCGTAATAAATTTAATTATTAATACTATGGCCATAAATAAGGTATTAAAAAAAATACACAAATAAGTTTAGAGAATATGATTCGAGTAATTAAAATATAATATGATTTTTTTTATGTAAAATTGAAAGTTGCATATTTGGATAATGCCATTTTAGGTGAATTTAAGAAAGGCATGTAAGATTAATAAATTGGCAAAAATGCGTGATTGAATATTTTTAATAATAAAATTGAAAATGATGAATTAAAATTTATAATTTGATTAAAATAAAAGTAAAAATGATAAATGAGAGTGTGAAAGTTTTAAATTTGAATAAAAATGATATAAAAAAGGTTATAATTGATTTTAAAATGCTTAAAGTGAAAATATATAATTAATGGGGAAAATGGCAGAAACAAAGTTTAAAGTACCTTGAAATGGCTGATGCTGGCTGGAGTTGATCTCTGGAGATGGCTGTTTGGAAGAAGGCTGCTTGTTGCGTGGGATCCGCTGAAAGGGGAGATGAGGGCTTCCTCCGCACGAGGCACGGCTAGTCCCCGACTGGCGTCTGTTAGGCGGCTTACTAGTTCGTCGCAGTGGGGCTGCATGTTGGTGAGGGCATCCGCGACGTGTTCGTCTTCGGCCTCCGTCATCCTCTGCATGTTGCTGTCCTCAGTCATCCTGTCGACTTTAACGGGTTCTGTAGTAAACCCGATGTGGATTGTGCTGGGCAGTCGTGGTCGTGGGTGAGTGATGGGATTTCCGCACTGGGACAGCAAGAGACAGAGGCAGGTCTAGATGGTAACTCCAAGAAGGTAGAGGTAGACCACGGACGAAGACAGTCGGACCATGGGCGTCACGGATGCCCTACATCGCGGATAGAAGGGGGGTGAGAGATCTGACCGACCGTATGACAGCGTCGCTCTGAAACAACTACTAAAACACAACTAACTTTGTCCCATTTCTGGGCTCTTTATATACTGGACTCTGGCATGTGGTGGCGCGTTTTGATTGGCTCCCAGAAATCACGCTACCTGTCAAGCGCTGGGTTATTAATTATGTCTGGCCACCTGTTCGGCCACCTGCTGACGGGGGAATGAACTCATTATCATAAACACCTGTTCGTCTGGTCCATGGCGTCGTCTTGGTCTACCTTTACCTCCTTATTTTATTTGTCAATTCGATTGTTATACAAGGTCGATACATATTTTATATAGATATGGGGCCATGATAAATATTATAAGAAGGTTGTGACCTATTTAGCTCAAAATATACTACATATATATATATATATTATCTCTCTTTTTAAAATTGGTTAAATTTTGTATATTTTTTATTTCAAATTCTTTTATATATATTTCTGTAGCAATATCCTCACAATCATTTATATCGCTATATAGTTAATACAGTAGAACCTCCTTTTAGCGAACACCTCTCTACAAAGGACAGTTTTCATTACCAAAATCACCATTTTTACTATTTAGCAACTCTCCAGTAAGAGAACAACTCTCCCTAAAGAATACTTTGGCTCTGAAATTAGGTGTTGTCCTTTACAGGGAGGTGGTTCTCTGTATTACAGATTTGTTAAATGACAACGGATCATTACGTAAAAATTGTATACCGCTTTTTCCTTCATTTAATTATAATTGTATATACAAATTCTATTCTCTAGTCTATTCTAGACCATCAAGGTCACCTAAAAGTCTGATATTTTGTACTCTTGCGTTGATAGTTTGATTAAGTGCATACAGTTTTATACTTCTACGCGGTCTGGAAGTAAATTAAAAGTTAATCACCAAATTTAAAAGGAAATATAGAAAAAAAGCTAATTGCCAATCACTCCGAATTCTGAATTTTTATCAACTTATTTTGTTAAATGTAGTGATTGAATCTACAAATTTTCTGATTTCTGTGTGGCCTGAAAGTGTAATCAAAAATATATCACTAAATTTGAAATTGAAAATAATTTTTTATCTTCCCCCAGACCTCTCAGAAAACTGAAATTTTTCCAACTTACATTGTCATCGGGTTTGAACAAGTGTGCCAACTTTTAGGTGTTCTGTAAAAAATACAGTTAAACCTGTCTATAGCGTCTTCCTCTCTATAGCGCCCGATTTTAAATACGTAGTACGATGCGATTTACATTAAAAGTGACCTGCCTATAGCACCCACTCTCTATGGCACCCTATTTTGGTGAGTCCCAAGAGGAAGGCGCTTATATACAGAGAGGTTTAACTGTATATTAAAATTTGATTACAAAATTTATGCACAGACAGATAGGGAAGTAGTTAAATAAAATCTTTATAAACAAATCAAAATATTATATGCTGCACTTAATTCTTTACCTATTCACTCAATATATATTGTCAAGTAGCTCCATCCAGATGGGACAACTGTCAATCATCCCTGGACCCCGGGGGGGACCACCGGTGTGGGGGCTGCTGGGAGGCTGATCTGTAAATAAGGAAAACGGGACGGTGGCTAACGCCGTTCATTCAGGATTAACCTTAACTGGGGGTAAGTTGTACAAAACTCTCTCTCCCTATACTCCTTATACTCCATATACTTGTAAGGAACTCTTCCTAGTAAAATTTGCAATAAACAAGGCGATAAGGAAGATGGGTGTCTTTATTATACAGAATAAGCACGAGCTTTCGGGTAAAAACCCTTCGACAGGTAGCTATCACATAGCACGATGGACACTAATGGAAAGAGTTTTTTACCCGAAAGCTCGTGCTTATTCTGTATAATAAAGACACCCATCTTCCTTATCGCCTTGTTTATTGCAAACTCCATATACTCCTTATAATAAATTAATTATCCCCAAACTTGCCCTTGCTTTATTTATCTCCGCGACATATTTTGGTGGAGACGCTGGGTAGCGTGACGGAACTTCGAAGAAGTCGACGTCTACAGGGACGTGAACCAATTCTTCAACCTTTGCCACAACGAATAGAAATGGAAGACGACCACAGACCTACTGTTAGCGGATCCTACCTCCCTTGTCAGCGCCAACGAGATCCTTCTACCTTTTCGGGAGATGGAAATATAAACCCTGGACAATGGTTGAAAGAGTACGAGAGAGTGTCGAAGTACAACAGATGGGACGAGACCATGAAGCTTGCCAACGTCGTATTTTACTTGAACGGAACTGCTGGAAGGTGGTTTGATAATAACGAAGAATCACTCAACTCGTGGAGAAGCTTTGAAGACGCATTCCGCGGTGTGTTCGGACTGCAGGAGGATTCTGCTCGACGCGCTGAGGAAGTTCTGAAGTCAAGAGCACAGAAGGCCGAGGAATCCAGCGAGTCATACATCCAGGAGATTCTTAGTCTCTGCCACCAGGTGAACCCTCGCATGGAAGAAGGTGAGATAGTTGCTCACATTATAAAGGGAATTTCGGAAGACACATACCAGGTATTGGTGGCGAAAGACATACAGACAGTAGATGAGATCCTGAAGTTTTGTCGTCATCTGACAACCGTCAAGCAGCGCAGGATCGGCCGTACGAAATTCGCCAGGTTGTCAAACGTAATGCCCATTTCGTGTGTTGACGACTCAGACGACTTGGCCGGCTTAATTCGCCGCATCGTTAGAGAAGAGATACAAAAGGTTTTCTCAGCACCTGAAGTGGTCAATCCTCTCCGAGAGGTGAACGCCCTGGAACAGACTGTGAGGGAAGAGGTCAGCCGTGCTCTACAACCTACCAGACCACAAGTCAACGTGGTACAACAACAACCACGAACGCCCTATTATAATATCGACCGACCAACCCAACCCAGGAAGAAGGAACATTGGAGAACCTACGACGACAAACCTATCTGCTTCCACTGCGGACGACCCGGACATGTCGTCCGTTATTGTAGGGAACGACGGCAGGTCTTCGCTGAAGCCAGGTCAAGGAATGGCGGAGAAGGAAGAAATGTTGGATTTTCGAGTCGACCCCCGAGATATGACGCCGACGACGACTATGTAACGCCCCAAACCTCGACGTACTTCTACCGGAGCTCTTCCCCACATCCAAGCCGCGCAAGGTCGCCAGCCCGAAGACAATCCCAGTCGCCAGCCCGTCGTTTCAGCCGTTCTCCCATGCCTCAGAATGTGAAAAACTAAGTGGAGCGGCTTCTAACGGGGGTGAGGTCGCCATTGAGGAAAATCCTCCAGGGTATATCGCCGCTAAATTAAAAGAAAATTTTGTTATGGTCGAAATAAATGGACGCAAAATTAAAGCATTGGTGGATTCAGGAGCCGACTTTTCTGTTATTTCAGACAAATTTCGACGCGAACTAAAGACACCTCTCTTCAAAGAACCAGGTCTCATTCTTAAAGCCGCAAATAAAAATTTAATAGAGACCATAGGAAAATGTGTCCTGAACATAGAAGTTAATGGTCTGAAGATATCCTTTGAATTTGTTGTTATGGTGGAATGCAGCCATGAATGACATCATATTCGGATGGGACTTCTTCAAGGCCACCGAAGCCGTCATTGATTGTGGCAGAAATGAACTCCATCTCGGGGAAACCTCCGTCCTGGAATCTCGAGAGGAGGAAAACCAGAGATTGTTTGCTTCCGACGACTTTGTCATCCCGCCTAAATCAATAAAGAAGATCAGTGTGATAAACGAGGAAGTATGCGGTGTTAGAGATGTTTTGGTCTCAACTTCTAAGGACTTATTATTAAGAAAGGAAGTTCTTATACCAAACTCCTTGGTTACATTTCGACACGGCCGAGGTAGCATTTGGGTGGCGAATGGAGCGTCTTGGCCGCAACTGATTCAATCAGGAATGAATATGTGCACCATGGAAAGTTATGAGAATGGGAATATCTGCAGTCTTATTGAATCCAGCGATAAGTTACAAGAAACGCAGCTAAAGTCACGTGAATGGTCACAGAAGATAAACCTTACTCTAGATCCAGGGCTGTCTGAAATTCAAAGGTTACAGCTTGTTTCATGCCTTGACGAGTTTATTGACATATTTGACTTTGGGAGTACTCCTATTAAGCCCACCAGTACTGTGAAACACAAGATAAACACAGGCGACCAGTCTCCTATCAAACAGCGGCCCTATAGAGTAGCACCAAGTGAACGACGACTAATTCAAGATGAAGTGAACAAGATGATTGAAAATCACATCGTGAAGCCCTCTGAAAGTCCTTGGTCATCTCTAGTTATTCTAGTTCGAAAGAAAGACGGGACCTGGAGATTCTGCGTAGATTACCGTCGATTAAATAAGATAACAAAAAAAGATGTTTACCCGCTGCCACGCATTGACGATGCCTTGGACAGTTTAGCCGGCTCTAGTTACTTCTCCACGATGGATCTTCGGTCCGGGTATTGGCAGATTGAAGTGGACGAAAAAGACAGGGAGAAAACTGCTTTCATCACTCCAGATGGGCTGTATGAATTCCAAGTAATGCCTTTCGGTCTTTGCAATGCTCCAGCAACGTTTGAAAGGATGATAGATAGTGTTCTGTGCAGTCTTAAATGGAACATGTGCCTTTGCTACCTGGACGACATCGTAGTTTACGCACCTACCTTTGAAGAACATCTACGTCGTCTACAACTTGTATTAAGCTGCATCCAGAAAGCTGGACTAAGCTTGAACCACAAAAAGTGTCTTTTTTGATCAAGGAGGATAAAGATTTTGGGACACCTTGTTGACGCCAATGGAATTCATCCAGATCCAGATAAAGTTGAAGCCGTCTCTAAATTTCCGAGGCCAAGGAATATCTCTGAACTGAAGAGCTTTCTTGGATTATGTTCCTATTACCGAAGATTTATTGAGAACTTTGCCGACAAAGCTAGATCTTTGCATGATCTACTGAAGACTGAAAAACAATTTTATTGGGATGCAGCTCAAGAGAAAGCGTTTGAAGTCCTCAAAACAGCTCTAATTTCAGAGCCTGTCTTAGGACACTTTGATGAATCCGCTGATACCCATCTACACACGGATGCAAGCGGACATGGTATTGGAGCTGTTCTTCTACAAATACAAGGTGGAAAGGAGCGGCCTATAGCTTATGCATCTAGAAGCTTGACAAAGGCTGAAAATAACTATTCTACAACGGAAAAAGAATGCCTTGCTGTAGTCTGGTCTATTAGCAAATTCCGCCCATATTTGTTTGGTCGACCATTCACGGTTGTCATTGACCATCATTCTCTATGTTGGTTGGTAGGGCAGAAAGATCCTTCTGGCCGTTTGGCAAGATGGGCGCTGAAGTTGCAAGAATTTGACGTGACCGTTATCTACAAGAGCGGACGCAAACATAAGGATGCCGATTGTCTGTCAAGGAGCCCGCTTGAGAACGATCCACCAAGTGCTGTGATGTCACTAACCAACGTCGATATAGAGCAGACTAAAACCCGGATTTAGCTAAAATAATCGATAATTTAAACTCGGGCTACACCAGAAAGGAATTCAGCATTATCGACGGCATCTTATACAAAAAAAATATAGCACAACTGGAAGACCCTGGCTTATGATGATCCCTAAGCACTTAAGATCGGAAGTTATGGCAGATTTACATGACGCTCCTACAGCTGGGCATTTGGGTTTCGCCCGAACGTATGACAAAGTCAAGAAACGATTCTATTGGCCTGGCCTTTATAGAACTGTTCGCCAATATGTAAGCCATTGTCGGGAGTGTCAACGAAGGAAGAAATTACCTCGACCTCCGGCTGGACAACTTGTACCCATACCGCCCGTAGAAAAGCCATTCTATAAGGTCGGGGTCGATCTCCTTGGAAGATTTCCAGTTTCTAAAGATGGAAAACCGTTGGATCATTGTGTGCACCGATTATATGACAAGGTATGCCATAACGAAAGCGATCCCAGACGGAGGAGCGATCGAAACAGCTAAGTTCCTGGTTGAAGATGTTATCTTGAAGCATGGAGCTCCTAGAGAAATGATAACAGATCGCGGAAGAAATTTCATTTCTCAAGTAATAAAAGAGATCAATGCTCTGTGCGGAATTGTGCACAGATTTACAACGGCCTACCATCCCCAGACCAACGGCCTGACTGAAAGGTTCAACAAAACTCTGGGAGACATGTTGTCCATGTACACAGGTGTCGAGCAGAAGGACTGGGACCAAGTTTTACCCTACGTGACTTTTGCTTACAACACTGCTAAACAGGAGGCGACCGGCTACACTCCGTTCTTTCTTGTCCACGCCCGCGAGGCCGAGACCTACATCGATGCCGTACTACCCTACCTACCAGATGAGATCTCTGACGACTACGTTGGGGAACTTGTGACCAGAGCTGAGGAAGCGCGTCAACTCTCCCGATCACGCCTTCTACAATCACAGGCGAAAGACCGTAGACTTTACGACCAGAAACATACTCCAGTCTATTACCAGAAGGATGATCTTGTGTGGGTTTTTACTCCCATCCGAAAAGTAGGGCTCTCAGAAAAGCTACTGAAGAGATACTTCGGTCCCTACAAGGTGACCAAGAAGCTTTCAGAAGTTACGTATGAAGTAGAGCCCGTGGACCCGTCTCCCCGATCACAGAAATCCAAGGATATCGTTCATGTCATTCGGATGAAGCCCTACCTGGACCCTGAAGAACAACATTCCATTCTGCTAGGGAACACAGGCCGTGATAGATTTCCTTCCAGAACAAGGGCTGAGACAAGCTAATCAGCGGGTCGCTGCTTTTTCTAAAGAGGGTGTAATGTCAAGTAGCTCCATCCAGATGGGACAACTGTCAATCATCCCTGGACCCCGGGGGAGACCACCGGTGTGGGGGCTGCTGGGAGGCTGATATGTAAATAAGGAAAACGGGACGGTGGCTAACGCCATTCATTCAGGATTAACCTTAACTGGGGGTAAGTTGTATGTACAAAACTCTCTCTCCCTATACTCCTTATACTCCATATACTCCTTATAATAAATTAATTATCCCCAAACTTGCCCTTGCTTTATTTATCTCCGCGACAATATAATATTCGTTAGGCAAACTTTCACTCGGATAAAACCCGGGCGAAGCCGGGTACACATCCGCTAGTTACTTTATACATAATACAAAGACATTATACATAATGGCGAATAATATTATTACGGCGAATACATAATAATACCATTACTTTATACATAATACAAAGACATTATACATAACGGCGAATAATATTGGTATTTCACTTTTTTTTTGTAAGTGTTTACGAACTTTTGGGATAACCTTGTGTTGTACTTCAGAAGAAATAAATAGAAAATCCTCTCCAAGTCCTGTTAGCTGTCTCAGCGTGGCGTGAAGGTGACCCTGGGCAGGACAGTATGTCTGGAGTCTTGTAATCCTGTTAGGGCCACTCTAGGGATGAAGGCTGTCCTATTAAACCCAGCTAAATGTTAACAGGCAAAGTCCTATTCCTACTTTTGTGTACCTCAGATGTTCCCATCAACAGGAAACGCATCCAAGTACTCCATATGAACCCATAACTACCATAACAAAGCTAAGGAAGAGTGGAGTTCTTGATTCTATGGTCGAAGAAGATATACAAGAAACGCTCTACAGCATCACATAGAAAATATTTATACAAAAAATATACCATAGTATAAAAACATGGCTAAACTCATTCTCTCCTTAAGGTGGTCTTTCATCAGAGACTGTTGGGATTGAAAGATTTCTTATGACTTAACCTGATATGACAGAAGTCTCTGATGAAAGACTACCTCCAGGAGAGACCAGCATTTAGTTATGTAGAGAACAACTTTTTGATTACCATTACTATATTACGACAATATAAAAGAACAAAAAGGAGCTTCTTGTGTAGAACATTCTGCTAGCTTTCAAAGGACATCGTTCTTTAACAGGCGTGAAGATAAAACATGACAATATATAGAATTGTGAATATAATATAATATACTGCGGCCTGTGATTGCAAAACGACACTTGAAGTTACACCGCATGAGTTTCTTTTCAACGAAAAATCAAAATTTTATTTCAAGGTGGAATATTGACTATTTATAACCTTTTTGGATGAGGTATGAAAGGGTGAATTATGAAGAGTAATGATGAATGGAAAAATAAAAGTGTCCAGGGATGGGAATCGAACCCACAATGTTCCGCTTACCGGGCAGATGCCATGTCCACTAAGCTACCCTGGACGTATTTTTCCGTTCGTAAATTATACATAAAGTAACTTATAATACAATCTAATACACTGCGGCCTGTGATTGCAAAACGACACTTGAAGTTGCAATTGTGAATATAATGTCTCTCTTTGTGTGTGTACTTCTATATATTGTCATGTATTATCTTCACGTCCTGTTGAAGAACAATGTCATTTGAAAGCTAGCAGAATAAACGTCTTCTACACAAGAAGCTCCTTTTTTGTTCTTTTATATTGTAACAAAGTATTAATTAAGTTTATTATTTTTATTAACAGAGTGGTCATTTTTATGATGTTTTATGTCATGTTTATATTTTGCTACTCTGTAAATTTCCCTCGTGGCTTATCTTTTGTTTACCATTTATAGTTTGTTCTTGCCTTAAATAAATTGTTGTCTCTTCCCGAAGTTGGGGGCTAGAAGACCTTGCTTTTAAAGGTCAATTAGCCCGGAAGAAAAGAATCGATCCCGAAGTTGGTCTTCCCTAATTTTACACGTGGCAATATTATCGCAATACAGCATCTAGATATGTTTTCAAGTTATGGTTTCTAATTTCAGTTCAAAATAACTTTATTAGGTAGCGCTCAAAAAGAGTAACACTCATGTCATCATATTGACGATAATGTTAAAAAAATAATAAATAAATTATTCCATCTTCAACATACAAAGTACGCTATGTGTAATGTTTATTTTATGTTGTCCAAACACGTTTTTGTTGTATTGTACTTTAAGCAAAAGAGCTGAGTGAACATTTAAGAAATTACTACAATTACAGAAACCTATTTCTATATACAGTTAAACCTGTCTATAGCGCCCCCCTTTTGGGACTCACCAAAATAGGGTGCTATAGAGAGGGGGTGCTATAGACAGGTCACTTTTAATGTTTAAAATCGGGCGCTATAAAGAGGAAGACGCTATTTAGAGGGGACGCTATAGACAGGTTTAACTGTAGTTAAGTTAAAACCCCATCAACAAGAATAAATCTTCAAATACAGACAATATAAGTAGAATGAACATACAATAATTGTAACGATTTGGTGGATTAAATCAATATCGACTCAATACTGAAATTAATATAATGGGAATCTTTAAAATTTTATTTCGGGTATCATTAAAAATATATTTGCCACTTTTCCCCATATGATCGAGTACCCAGGACCATCAACCCATTCGCCACACCTTCGGGGAAACCCTTCTTAAAATAGTGTTCAACTTGCTGACGAGGGCCAGATATCGTCAATTTTCACCCAATTTTTTGTTACTGCAATCCCTCAAGATATAAGCATGTTTTTGTTTGTGGCCAATCAATTTTATTCACCTTTGATATCTTAAAACTAAATATTTTATAGATATGTGGGATGGTGGTGCGTGATGTGTTGGTGTGGCTTGTGGAAAGGCCGCTGATAAAATTAAAATTAATTTATTTAAAGCCAGAAATATATAAAGAGAAAAGAAGTAACGGCCGTTGGGAGCAGGCCTTGTTGTTATGACGCCAGTGGCTAGAAAGTTCCGGATGACGCCCGCGCATGCGTAGTGACGAGTTCTCCCAGCACGTGCTTGCCGAGGCTTAGTGCGGCCGCCATTCTTCCGCCCGTATGTGTTTTGAAGCTTTGTCCCACTTCACGCTCGCTGAAGCAAAGTGTGGTCGCCACAGATATGTAAAAATTGGAATTTTAACTTGCTAACAAGCTCCAGATAACGTCAATTTTCACACAATTTTTTTTGTTACTACAATTCCTCAAGATGTAAGCATGTTTTTGTTTGTGACCAATCAATTTTATTTACCTTTTTGATATCTTAAAACTAAATATTTTATAGATATGTGAGCGAATTTACAAAAATGCAATGATAACATTTCCAAAATTCTAATTCATTTTGAAAAGAAGGAATAATAATTAAAGCAGACAAAAATAAATATATATTATATAATCCAAGTTCCTGGAGAGCAGAACACCAACTATACCCCGGGAATTAATGGCTCGAAGACCACGCCTTCACCATTTCCTCAGCGGCGAAACACGCGATCTACGTATTCTTCGTAGATCGCAAAATACGTGGTTTCGCTGGAGACCCGCTGGCGATTCTCCACCAAACTCTGCAGCGGTGGCAGAGGTGCCATGTTCATTGTACATAGTAATTATCTTTTTAAATAGTGCAGACTGTGCACTTTTGCATGTATTAACAAGATGTCAATAAAATTATTTTAATTGTCAAAATAATGTGTTATACAACATTTTTAAGCATTAAATAAGTTTGAGAGAAACAAAAAAATAACCTATACACAAATAAAAATATCATTATTTCGGTTATACTGGATATGAATTTCTCGAATTAGGGGCTCCAACTATATTCTTTATGTCTCAAAACTCTCTCAAGCCACTTTTTACTAGAGGTGAGCAAAAATACTCATTTTTTAAATTAAATTAATCACTTGTATATTGTTGTGCTTCATTGCTGTGTCAGGATGAACACATCAGCATACAGATTCAAATAGGATCTCTATTCTCGAGCTATTAACTCGATATAGTCTTACAGGGCCACAAAAACAACGTAAACAGCGAGAAGTCGTTGTTCTCGACGAGCACATCTTGTCAGCGCTGCAAGCCGTCAAGCATGATAGCTTCCTTCCCTAAGTCTTTTATGATCTCAATGGTCCCCGCTGCTAGGCCTGAACCTAGGCCCGCCTACCAACACGACGTTGTTGAATCTTTCTTTCATCATCATAACACTACTCTCCTCCTAAAAAAAAAACTGTTTCCCCCAAACAGGGAAATCATCCTTTTCTGTCTTCAGGAGGCCCTTTGAATTTCTGAATGTCTTGAAATACGTAAAGCTTGTTATCCATCTTGAAACGTAACGCCGGGATTAGTGTCACACATTGTTTGTTGCACCACGTTCCAACTCAGGCCCTCTTCAAACTCTCAGTCTATGTCAACGCCTTGCTCTCGAGCAACAGACACAAAGCGGTGGTTCTCCACATGATGGCGACGATAGTTCATTCCTTTTGATGATGTCTTCTGTAACTTGATTTTCTCTTTGTGCCGATCCCGTAGTCGTTGTCGCCATTTCCCTATCAGCGGAAACTTCTATAGTGCGCCATCACTGTAGATAATCTTTCTTTGCTGTGAAAGTGTCTTCCCGAACCACGCTCTTCATCTCGTGTCTGTCCAGCACATATTCGTCTATGTCAGGCTCCCTGAGTATGTCGAGACAGATTCTTTGCTGAAATAAGTCCTCTGTCGAACTCCCACTTTCTCTCTCTAAAAGTTTTCTCCTACTAAGCGCTCTAGACTTGGGCCTTTTCGTGCCAACAATGCACTGAACTATGGACTCTTCAAAACTGTTGAGGGTGTCAGGCTGTGTGCTAGTCTCAATTATACCAGAACTATTTCTAGGCGGTATGGCTCTTTGCCTTGCACATTTTCGTACAAAGGATCGAAGATGGCGGGCAAAAATCCGTGGCTTACCTCTTCGGCCTGGAATGCAGACAACGACACTTAGACATTAAATGGAACTTCCTGGTCCCAGACACTGTCGTCTGACTTCCGTAGAGTTTCAAATTCGTCTTTTTTCAGTCGGGTCTCCGGCTCAACTGGCTACATCTGTAATGTTTTTCGACCATCGAGTCTTGTGTATTTCCACGAAGCTCCTCTGTAATTCCAGACAGTCTGGTCTCGTCGCAACAGTTCTTCACGCCGTCGTATTTCAGATCCCCATGATTGCCCATGATCTCGAGAAGATTTTCAGATGGGATCCCGGAGGGTCTGGAAGGCACTCTTTCTCAGTCCACTTGACTTTGTTCAAAGTACTGGTGTCGTTGTCGCGGGCGATCCGTTCGCTCTCCTCAGTCACACATCTGGTCTGGATCATTTCCTTCTCCCTACCACCATTTCTAGAGAGCTCTATCGCACAATCATCTTCTGTAGGGCGTCCTGCCATCGGTCAACCTTTTCTTTCAACACCTGCATATCGCTGCTCGCTTATCCCACTGAGCCCTTTCATTGCTAAAAAGAGAGCTTGAATGCTCCACCGCCATTTTCCGGTTTCCCTGGTATCTAGAATTGTCTTCACGAAATCGACTTCACTAGTTTGAAGTCTTGAACAATCGTTGAAAATATTAATTCGCAGCTCCTAACTGTTTTCGAGTTTGACATCGTGCAACACATAAGATTTAAACAGAAATTTATTTCATTCCCGCCCTCTAGACCACACAGAAGTCTGAAATTTGTATACTTGCATTGTTAATTGAACTGAGCGAGTGTTCAAGATTTCATACTTCTATGTGGTCTGGAAGTATATTAAAATTAAACTACAAAATTTGAAAGGCAATTAGGAAATTTGTCCATTTCTGGCCATCCTGACACAACCCATAAGTTTAAAAATTTGTAAATCTGCATTATCATCAGATTTTTAAAAGTCTACAAAATTTCAGATTTTCACGAGCTCTAGAAATATATTAAAATTTATCACAAGATTTATGGACAGACAAGGAAGCAAGCTAAATAAAAGCTTCTAAATATGAACACGTTAGGCAAGTTTATATGGTGTTTTAGATAATTGCGAATTAAAACAATTACAACTTTTTATTTGTAATAGATAAATAACCCAGTTTCGACTAAGAAGTGCCTTAGTAAATATTTGCTCAACCAATATTGTTTCGACAAAGCTTTAATATTCTTATCAATATTTGTTAAGGTACGCGAGGTCAGATTGAAGAAACCTCCTCTTAACAAGTAAAACTTTGACCTAAAGTTTTGATGTAGTTTGGGCTGCCTCAGGTGATCAAGCAAGAAAAGAAAATAACGAAGACAAAAAACCAGCGGCTACACACGCAAAGCTCTCGCTCTACTAAGAAACTCTTTATTTCAACAACACGGCTCAGTTTTATACAAAAGGGAAATTTACATAATAATAATCCATACATTAAATAGAAAATCTACATTTCTAGTCATATATTCAAAAAGATATTTACATACTATGTTACGACTTTCAACATACCCCCACCTTTCTTTTTTGTAAAAAGAAAAAATCCGTTCCACCGCGATGGGGGGATCCAGGCAGGTGGGACACCGCCGCAGGGAGCCCAGGCTCTCATCCAGGAAAACCATCCTCTCCTCGGCACACTGCGGCACCCTCTCCATACACACCACCGGAGGTTGCCCCACAAGCGTCCATCTTCCTCTTCCAAAGAAATCGGAGGTAGTCCCAATCATTTTCCTTGATGGCCATTACCTGGAAATATCTCCCCATGTCGGCCAAAATTCCGAATCTATTCTCCCGATATTTCATCCTTGATTCAGTACCTTGTTCTGCATCTGGGTTTTCTTCCACCCTTGAATCAGTACCCTGTTCTGCAGCTGGGTTTTCTTCCACCCTTGAATCAGTACCCTGTTCTGCATCTATCTTTTCTTCCACCGCTGAATCAGTACCTTGTTCTACATCTAGCTTTTCTTCTTCCACCTTTGAATCAGTACCCTCAGCTACTGCTCTAGAATTGCTCACCGGTTCATAACCCCTAATTGCAGTCTCAGAATCCTTTACTCCGTCGCCCTTAGGCTTCGCTTCAGAATCCTCCTTATCCTTTAAATTTGCCTCTTCATATTTTTCATTGGCATTATTTCTACCAAATTGCCCCAACCTTGAGAGCCAATCCCCTGGGTTGCCCTTAAGTTTTTGTAGATCTCCCTTATTCTTTATTTTAGATTCCGTATCTCCAGTTGGTCTTGCTTCAGGATCATTTACTCCGTCGCCCTTAGGCTCATCTTCAAAATCCCTTACTCCGTCGCCCTTAGGCTCATCTTTAGAATCCTTTACTTTATTGCATTTTACTGCCGCTTCTGTTTCCTTCCCTTCACCGCCTTCAACTGCTGCGTTCAATTCCTTTTCTTTAATAGCATTCACAGCACCTTTTTTGTCCTCATATTCAATATCTATTATAGAGGGAGCTGAACAAGCTTCCTTTAGTATTCTAGCTTTAGCTAGAGCAGGCTTCACATCCGTAGCTCTAGCAGTTTTTACAGAATCCTCTTTTTCCACGCCTTCAATTTCATTTTTCATGGACTCTTCCGGGCTTTGATAGAGACGTAGAAGTAGTCTGAAGTTTGATAACTTTCTGATTATCGGTTTCTGAATTCGAAGAGGCACTAGACGCCCCTGGTGGAATTTGAGAAGTCTTGGCCTGAGCATCCCTATCCTGCTCACGCATTACGCGAATTCTAGCCTTCAAATAATATCTTTCCGTGATGTAGACCTCACAATCCTCAAATTCTTTATCAATTTCATCGTCGGTAGCCTCAGCTTTGGCTAATAAAATTGCCTGGCATCGCTCATTCAATACCACCAGCTCCAAATAGAGAGCTTCCAATCTATCAAATTTGGCATATATGCCACTTTTGTCAATAAGAGGATCCCTTAACTCTGTATTCATATCATTTACCACCTCGGTAAAAACGCCTCTTATCGCCTCTCTACGCCTTCTGCTAACATCCTCCATCTCACCTTGTAGTTATCCTTTCGCCTTGTAGGTATCCTTTTTACCTTGTAGGTAGCCTTTCACCCTGTAGCTTCTTCAACTTCTTTGCCCTTGAGCTCCTTTATACTTGAGCCTCTTCAACCTCTTTGTCCACTTGAGCTTCTCTTTTCCCTTGAGCTCCCCTTTAACCTTTAACAAAGGGCTTTTTGAGCTCCTTTAAACCTTGAGCTTCACTGAGCTCTTTTTAACCTTTAACAAAGGGCCTTTTGAGCTCCTTTAAACCTTGAGCTTCACTGAGCTCTTTTTAACCTTTAACAAAGGGCCTTCTTGAGCTCCTTTAAACCTTTAACAAAGGGCCTCTTGAGCTCCTTTAAACCTTTAACAAAGGGCTTCTTGAGCTCCTTTAAACTTTTAACAAAGGGCCTTTTGAGCTCCTTTAAACCTTTAACAAAGGGCTTCTTGAGCTCCTTTAAACCTTTAACAAAGGGCTTCTTGAGCTCCTTTAAACCTTTAACAAAGGGCTTCTTGAGCTCCTTTAAACCTTGAGCTTCACTGAGCTCTTTTTAACCTTTAACAAAGGGCTTCTTGAGCTCCTTTAAACCTTGAGCTTCTTTAGCTTCTTTTACCTTGAGCTTCTTTAGCTTCTTGTACCTTGAGCTTCTTTAGCTTCTTGTACCTTGAGCTTCTCTAGCTTCTTTTACCTTGAGCCTCTTCAACTTCTTTTACCTTGAGCTTCTTTAGCTTCTTGTACTTTAGCTGCTGTCACTCGGGAGACAGCGCCTACAGGTCTTCCCGCCTTCTGTTCCTCGGGAGACAGCGCCTACAGGTCTTCCCGCCTTCTGTTCCTCGGGAGACAGCGCCTACAGGTCTTCCCGCCTTCTGTTCCTCGGGAGACAGCGCCTACAGGTCTTCCCGTCTTCTCTACTTGACCAGCCCACGCAGCCCACCCGGGGACGCCATTAAATGTTAAGGTACGCGAGGTCAGATTGAAGAAACCTCCTCTTAACAAGTAAAACTTTGACCTAAAGTTTTGATGTAGTTTTGGGCTGCCTCAGGTGATCAAGCAAGAAAAGAAAATAACGAAGACAAAAACCAGCGGCTACAGACGTAAAGGCTCTCGCTCTACTAAGAAACTCTTTATTTCAACAACACGGCTCAGTTATATACAAAAGGAAAATTTACATAATAATAATCCATGCATTAAATAGAAAATCTACATTTCTAGTCATACATTCAAAAAGATATTTACATACTATGTTACGACTTTCAACAATATTAATAGAAGTAGTGATGATAGGGAATTTTTATTTATATATTAATATTTAATAAGGGTTAATTAACACTTTCCAGGGGAAGCTATGACTGAGAATCCTTCCACACCCAACTCTACAGAAAAAAATCATTCTGCTTTTTCAAATATTATGGAAACGCATTCGAGACACTCACAAAATTATTTTTATTTATATAAATTTCATCGAAAATAATATTCGTTTTTATCCAGAGACATAATTTTGTTAGCGTCAAGTATTATAAATGGTATTACATATTTTTTCTTTAATCTAATAATTATCGAAAGAGTTTATATAAATACCTACTCTAAAAAGTATTGGAATAATTTTAGATATTTAATATTTTTCTCCCAATTATTCTGAAAGATTTTAATTGTAGAATAAAAAAAATAATTTCAAGATTTTTTATATAATATATATAATTAATATGCAATAGTAACAGTGGACATCAGCGGAGCTTTCGACAACGCATGGCATCCGGCAATTCTCCAACAATTGGACAAGGCAAATTTTCCAGCGGTACTTATAAAAATAATTAATTCTTACTTTGAAGACCGGAGTGTAGAGTTTAAATATACTAATGTAAAGTGTATAAAAAAGATAAATAAGGGATGTCCCCAGGGTGGTATTATTTCTCCTATTCTTTGGAATATATTACTTAATGATTTCAACTTATCTTTTAACGAAAGTTTTGCTAGAGTAATTGCTTTCGCGGACGATGTGACATTTGTGGTATGGAGTTCAAACATCTATGATCTTCAGTTTAATATTACCAAATGTTTAATAAAAATCAAAGCATGGTGTGGAAAGGTAAAACTTTCACTAAGTCCAAACAAAACAGGTATACTCTATCTACATAACTATGAAAAATTGCCCATTAATTTTGATGGAAAAATAATTCAACCATCAGAAACTGTTAAAATTTTGGGAGTTATTTTTAAAAATCATAGACAAAGGAATAAGATTAATTTTGGAACACATGTTGACAATATAATTATGAAAGCTACGAAACTTAAGAATATATTATTCTCATTATGTGCACGTACTTGGGGCATTGATACTCGACGTAGATTGATCTTATATAAAGCTATGATACGCTCTACAATAAGCTATGCATCAAATATTTGGTTTCCTTTTATCACTGCAGCAAAAAGATCCAAGTTGAATTCTATACAATATCAAATTCTTATTAGATGCATTCATGCTTATAGGACTTCATCTTCTTACATCACACATATACTAGCGAAAACCCCTTTACTGTCCGATTATCTTGAATTATTACAAACAAAGTATAATATGACAAATTCTCTCACAGATCGAACACTCAAAAAACCCCTTCAAAAAGAATTAAACAAACTATATCTGGATCTAAAATTTAAGTTTTATCTTTCTCAATCTAACGAACTGTTCAAGAAATTCTTTCCAATTGCTGTCCCAAATTTCATTTCTTCTGATAAATTCACTACTTTATTCTTAACTGGCAAAGGACCCTTCTTAAGTTTCTTATTCAAACTGAATGCTATCAATGATCCAACATGTGAATGCCGCTTAGATGTTGAATCACCAGAGCATCTTCTTTTATCTTGCCCTCTGACTAATCAAATTGTATGTAGATACTTTGAAACATTACCAAATTCTCTTTGTGTATATACTCTATCTTATGAGAACTTTGTTAAGTTTAGAACTATTTGTACAATAATTTACAAAACAATACTAATCCATCGTGTAAATAATTAATCATATATATATATATATATATATAATACTAGCACAGCACAATAGTCCTTTGGACTTCGTGCTTTTGTAACAATAAATAAATAAAATAAAATAAATAAAATAAATATAATTAATATATTTATAATATTTATATTATTTATAAAAAATATAAAATGAATTTATAAAAAAATATTATTTTATATTTTGTTACACTGCCTTGTTTTACTTTTGGAAAAAAAAAAAAGAATAAATATTTACTGCTTGTATTAAACA
This sequence comes from Cordylochernes scorpioides, assembly GCA_030710605.1. Lineage (NCBI taxonomy): Eukaryota > Metazoa > Arthropoda > Arachnida > Pseudoscorpiones > Chernetidae > Cordylochernes > Cordylochernes scorpioides. Next base: position 69,648,537 of record CP092879.1, on the reverse strand, counting down.
ATATTTAACTAAACCTTAATTAATTTAAGGGACATATAGAAATTTTAAAAACCTACAGTAAGTTCTATAGTGCATGATATTTTCAACTATATTTACTTACAAAAAAGTTGCTACGTGAGCTAGTTGAATATTAAAAAAAAAATCAAACATATTTACAACCACAATTTCGTTTCAAGCGGTACGATCAGTAAACTAATTCTTGACTAATTTTGAAATTTATAAATACGTTTCGATTAAAACAATAAATAACTAGTCGTTTGTTGTTAATGCAAGTTTTTGAATGTTTCAGAAGTTACAAACAAGACGCGCGCCAATATAAAGAACTACATTAGGCAAGGTTTAATAGAGAAATATATATTTAGAAGTAAAAACAATATATAATAATAATAAAAAAAAGTATTTTAAAAAGTAAAAAGCATGTTTATTTTGTACATCAGTTATATTTTAGTTTTTCTTTTCACTTATATTTACAACAAAAATAGAATTATTTTGTTCAACATGAGTTAATTGTTATTTTAATCAAAGTATAGAAAAATTGACACATTTGAATTATAAAACAAGGTAATAAGTCCAAATAAATAAATAGTGTGTGACATTTCGGTAACAGCCTTGTTACCATCTTCAGACAAAAGTACTTGTTTTATAATCCAAATTCTGCCTTATCACATTTGAATTATGTTTAGCAACTGTTGTTTTTTTTTTTAACATTTAAACTAATCAGAATTTTGTTGTGTTTGTGTGTTTTTGGTACTTTTATCTAATTATTAAGAGACAATCCAGCAATATCTTTCTTTCACATTCAAAGTCATTATTAAAGAAGATTTCAAACACAAATTCAATAAGCTTTTACATTGAGTTTTGGATATTGTGGTTGTTAATGTATGTATAACACACTGTTACACTAAGATTTCTTTAATAATCTAACAGATCAAATATTAGAAGAGCTTCTGACTATAAAGTAACAAAACCAAATCCAAATAAATAATTTGTACGTTTCAGTAAGAGCGCTGTAACTGAAAGTCACACACTTTATTTGGATTTGGTCTTATTACCTTGTGTTTCTAATCAATAACCCAAAATGTACCTTATCAAGGCTATTACCAAAATGTCATGTATAATTTATTCATTTGAATATGGGTCATGTTACTATGTTTTTAATCCATAATTGTACCGTTGATAAGGCACAATTTGGATTATAGATTATAAACACAAGGTAATAAGACCAAATCCAAATAAATCAATAGTGTGTGACATTTTGGTAACAACACTGTTACCGAAACGTCACACACTATTTATTTGGATTTGGTCTTATTACCTTGTGTCTATAATTGTACCTTATATCAACTTTTGGTCAGAATTCAGTTTTGATAATTATAAAATAGGAGGCCAGTGAAGTAAACAATCATTTTCTGACAGCCATGACCCAAGATTAAATTCCAGCATTGGGTACTTTTTTTCTGAAATCAAAATTGCTCCAATGGTCCTCTTGATTCTTCCAAAAGTCCAACCCTACCAGTGAGTGCAAGTAAACAAACAGCGCTCTGGCATATTTGTAAGTACAACTGTTGAACTGATTTCTACCTGTTATGACATGTGGTATAATTACAGTAATTACAGTCCCCATCTATTACTCACCATGATTATCATGACTCTTGACCTTATTTAGATTACATCTATGAAAAAGGAGGAGCAGTAACAAGCTCACTAACAAACCTGGGCTCAGCTAGCCTGGCTGATAGTACCCTGTAAGGGCTCCAGGGATACAGGATGAGCAGCGTTTGTACTCCATATTAGGAGCAGCTGTACATGGCGTCTGTTTATCATGTTAGAGGCGGCCATTTCATATTGGAGCTAAGTCGGCCTGCCACTGAGTAGTGCTCCCAGTCTTAATGACAAAGACAGATGCATTCTATTTCACCCAGTCATGATGGAGCTCAACAGACTTGATACCCTAATATGATTGAGTGGAGATAAGAAAGAAGAAGATGATGGTTATCGTGAACCAGAGATACAGGAATAGCAGCATCTGTACTCCATGTTAGGAGTGGCTGTACATGGCATCTGTTCCTCATGTCAGAGGCGGCCATTTTATATTCGAGCTAAGTCGGCCTGCTACTGAGTAGTGCTCCAGGTCTTTATGACAAAGACAGATGCATTCTATTTCACCCAGTCATGATGGAGCTCAACAGACTTGATACCCTAATATGATTGAGTGGAGATAAGAAAGAAGAAGATGATGGTTATCGTGAACCAGAGATACAGGAATAGCAGCATCTGTACTCCATGTTAGGAGTGGCTGTACATGGCATTTGTTCCTCATGTCAGAGGCGGCCATTTTATATTCGAGCTAAGTCGGCCTGCTACTGAGTAGTGCTCCAGGTCTTTATGACAAAGACAGATGCATTCTATTTCACCCAGTCATGATGGAGCTCAACAGACTTGATGCCCTAATATGATTGAGTGGAGATAAGAAAGAAGATGATTATCATGATAATCCTAATCCAAGGATACAGGATGAGCAGTGTCTGTATTCCATGTTAGGAGCGGCTGTACATGGCATTTGTTCCTCATGTCAGAGGCGGCCATTTTATATTCGAGCTAAGTCGGCCTGCTACTGAGTAGTTCTCCCAGTCTTAATGACAAAGACAGATGCATTCTATTTCACCCAATCATGATGGAGCTCTACAGACTTGATACCCTTATATGATTGAGTGGAGATAAACTGAAGATTCAGTTGGTAAACTGAAAAAATGGAATAAACTGAAGAAATTTGTACCCATACATAACTATATATATATATTCCACTACACTTTATATACCCTTTATTTATGATAAGGCACAATTTGGATTATAAATTATAAACACAAGGTAATAAGATCAAATCCAAATAAATAAATAGTTTTTGACGTTTCGGTAACAGCATTGTTACCGAATGCTGTTACCGAAACGTCAAAAACTATTTATTTATTTGGATTTGCTCTTATTACCTTGTGTTTACCCTTTATTTGTTATTTTATTATATATTTTTTCCACCTTTGTAACAATTGATTAGAAGAATCAATATAATTGTTTAAATTGTCAATTAAGAGGAGATAAGAAAGAAGATCATCATGGCCACATGTAGTAGGGATAATATTTAAAAAATTATGAGAGCTTTATGGTGGATACATCTGCTTATGTCTGAATCAGATAATCACACTGTGGAAATCCGACCTAGCTTCGGATAAGTTCGCTCCTAACATGGAGAAACAGACATCTTTGTTGTTGTCAACCCCAGGCTGTAGGTTGGTGTAGTGTATATACAGTCGAACCTCTTTAATTCAACACCCCAAGGAATCAGAGCTTTCGGTTGAATTAAAGGAAGTGTTGAATTAAAGTTAGTTAGATGATTAGCTAATCTAACTCGCTAAAATAATATTAAAAAAAAAAAAGTTTTGTAACATAAATTAATGATATTAATTGAAACCATTGTGTCTACTTTTTTTATATATATATATTTTTTTTCATAATTAACTTTTAGTATAAGGGACAAAAATGGCATTAATACATATTTTCGAAACATAAATAATTACAAATAATATTTTATCATAATTGAAGAATATAGCAGTTGAAAGGAAATAAATATGGAAAATAAAGAGAATATTTAAAAATATTAATTAAAAAGATTCATGAAGATCTTTTAAAAAATTCCTTTATAGATGTCTGTTTTTGCACTGAAATCCTATTCAGGATGATTTCCAGAATGGTCTATTTTTAAAAGACATGCATGTCTTTCTTCTTCTGAAATGTCTTTTATATAACAAAAAGTTTTTATTATATTAAAGGTATCCACTGCTGCTGCAGGTGTTATTGATTTTGTGTTTAATTCTTTTATAATAACATGGAAATGGAGTATTGAGATAAAATGTTATCATAATCATTGTGGCTACATTTTATAAAGATTTATTTATTTATTTAAGATGAAATTATTTGTAAATTTTAAAATAACTAAAATATTTCAATGTTGAAATTATTATTAATTAGCGCACGATGTCTAAATTCCTGCGTAAAAAAAAACAATAGCACCCACGACATTGCGTGACAAAGGCACTGCAAAGTGAAACTTAAACTAAACAGAAACCAAAAGTGCACAGGCGCGATCCTATCGGCGACCGCCGAACGTCACAGCCGCTGTAATACCTTTTTAGCGGTAAAGTTGTTTGTAAAAAAAAAAACATTCAACTGTCTAAATTCGAATTTCAAAATGGTTGAACTATCGGAAGTGTCGTATTATCACATTATCATCGTGCCTATTAGGCAAGGTTTAATAGAGAAATATATATTTAGAAGTAAAAACAATATATAATAATAATAAAAAAAAGTATTTTAAAAAGTAAAAAGCATGTTTATTTTGTACATCAGTTATATTTTAGTTTTTCTTTTCACTTATATTTACAACAAAAATAGAATTATTTTGTTCAACATGAGTTAATTGTTATTTTAATCAAAGTATAGAAAAATTGACACATTTGAATTATAAAACAAGGTAATAAGTCCAAATAAATAAATAGTGTGTGACATTTCGGTAACAGCCTTGTTACCATCTTCAGACAAAAGTACTTGTTTTATAATCCAAATTCTGCCTTATCACATTTGAATTATGTTTAGCAACTGTTGTTTTTTTTTTTAACATTTAAACTAATCAGAATTTTGTTGTGTTTGTGTGTTTTTGGTACTTTTATCTAATTATTAAGAGACAATCCAGCAATATCTTTCTTTCACATTCAAAGTCATTATTAAAGAAGATTTCAAACACAAATTCAATAAGCTTTTACATTGAGTTTTGGATATTGTGGTTGTTAATGTATGTATAACACACTGTTACACTAAGATTTCTTTAATAATCTAACAGATCAAATATTAGAAGAGCTTCTGACTATAAAGTAACAAAACCAAATCCAAATAAATAATTTGTACGTTTCAGTAAGAGCGCTGTAACTGAAAGTCACACACTTTATTTGGATTTGGTCTTATTACCTTGTGTTTCTAATCAATAACCCAAAATGTACCTTATCAAGGCTATTACCAAAATGTCATGTATAATTTATTCATTTGAATATGGGTCATGTTACTATGTTTTTAATCCATAATTGTACCGTTGATAAGGCACAATTTGGATTATAGATTATAAACACAAGGTAATAAGACCAAATCCAAATAAATCAATAGTGTGTGACATTTTGGTAACAACACTGTTACCGAAACGTCACACACTATTTATTTGGATTTGGTCTTATTACCTTGTGTCTATAATTGTACCTTATATCAACTTTTGGTCAGAATTCAGTTTTGATAATTATAAAATAGGAGGCCAGTGAAGTAAACAATCATTTTCTGACAGCCATGACCCAAGATTAAATTCCAGCATTGGGTACTTTTTTTCTGAAATCAAAATTGCTCCAATGGTCCTCTTGATTCTTCCAAAAGTCCAACCCTACCAGTGAGTGCAAGTAAACAAACAGCGCTCTGGCATATTTGTAAGTACAACTGTTGAACTGATTTCTACCTGTTATGACATGTGGTATAATTACAGTAATTACAGTCCCCATCTATTACTCACCATGATTATCATGACTCTTGACCTTATTTAGATTACATCTATGAAAAAGGAGGAGCAGTAACAAGCTCACTAACAAACCTGGGCTCAGCTAGCCTGGCTGATAGTACCCTGTAAGGGCTCCAGGGATACAGGATGAGCAGCGTTTGTACTCCATATTAGGAGCAGCTGTACATGGCGTCTGTTTATCATGTTAGAGGCGGCCATTTCATATTGGAGCTAAGTCGGCCTGCCACTGAGTAGTGCTCCCAGTCTTAATGACAAAGACAGATGCATTCTATTTCACCCAGTCATGATGGAGCTCAACAGACTTGATACCCTAATATGATTGAGTGGAGATAAGAAAGAAGAAGATGATGGTTATCGTGAACCAGAGATACAGGAATAGCAGCATCTGTACTCCATGTTAGGAGTGGCTGTACATGGCATCTGTTCCTCATGTCAGAGGCGGCCATTTTATATTCGAGCTAAGTCGGCCTGCTACTGAGTAGTGCTCCAGGTCTTTATGACAAAGACAGATGCATTCTATTTCACCCAGTCATGATGGAGCTCAACAGACTTGATGCCCTAATATGATTGAGTGGAGATAAGAAAGAAGATGATTATCATGATAATCCTAATCCAAGGATACAGGATGAGCAGTGTCTGTATTCCATGTTAGGAGCGGCTGTACATGGCATTTGTTCCTCATGTCAGAGGCGGCCATTTTATATTCGAGCTAAGTCGGCCTGCTACTGAGTAGTTCTCCCAGTCTTAATGACAAAGACAGATGCATTCTATTTCACCCAATCATGATGGAGCTCTACAGACTTGATACCCTTATATGATTGAGTGGAGATAAACTGAAGATTCAGTTGGTAAACTGAAAAAATGGAATAAACTGAAGAAATTTGTACCCATACATAACTATATATATATATTCCACTACACTTTATATACCCTTTATTTATGATAAGGCACAATTTGGATTATAAATTATAAACACAAGGTAATAAGATCAAATCCAAATAAATAAATAGTTTTTGACGTTTCGGTAACAGCATTGTTACCGAATGCTGTTACCGAAACGTCAAAAACTATTTATTTATTTGGATTTGCTCTTATTACCTTGTGTTTACCCTTTATTTGTTATTTTATTATATATTTTTTCCACCTTTGTAACAATTGATTAGAAGAATCAATATAATTGTTTAAATTGTCAATTAAGAGGAGATAAGAAAGAAGATCATCATGGCCACATGTAGTAGGGATAATATTTTAAAAATTATGAGAGCTTTATGGTGGATACATCTGCTTATGTCTGAATCAGATAATCACACTGTGGAAATCCGACCTAGCTTCGGATAAGTTCGCTCCTAACATGGAGAAACAGACATCTTTGTTGTTGTCAACCCCAGGCTGTAGGTTGGTGTAGTGTATATACAGTCGAACCTCTTTAATTCAACACCCCAAGGAATCAGAGCTTTCGGTTGAATTAAAGGAAGTGTTGAATTAAAGTTAGTTAGATGATTAGCTAATCTAACTCGCTAAAATAATATTAAAAAAAAAAAAGTTTTGTAACATAAATTAATGATATTAATTGAAACCATTGTGTCTACTTTTTTTATATATATATATTTTTTTTCATAATTAACTTTTAGTATAAGGGACAAAAATGGCATTAATACATATTTTCGAAACATAAATAATTACAAATAATATTTTATCATAATTGAAGAATATAGCAGTTGAAAGGAAATAAATATGGAAAATAAAGAGAATATTTAAAAATATTAATTAAAAAGATTCATGAAGATCTTTTAAAAAATTCCTTTATAGATGTCTGTTTTTGCACTGAAATCCTATTCAGGATGATTTCCAGAATGGTCTATTTTTAAAAGACATGCATGTCTTTCTTCTTCTGAAATGTCTTTTATATAACAAAAAGTTTTTATTATATTAAAGGTATCCACTGCTGCTGCAGGTGTTATTGATTTTGTGTTTAATTCTTTTATAATAACATGGAAATGGAGTATTGAGATAAAATGTTATCATAATCATTGTGGCTACATTTTATAAAGATTTATTTATTTATTTAAGATGAAATTATTTGTAAATTTTAAAATAACTAAAATATTTCAATGTTGAAATTATTATTAATTAGCGCACGATGTCTAAATTCCTGCGTAAAAAAAAACAATAGCACCCACGACATTGCGTGACAAAGGCACTGCAAAGTGAAACTTAAACTAAACAGAAACCAAAAGTGCACAGGCGCGATCCTATCGGCGACCGCCGAACGTCACAGCCGCTGTAATACCTTTTTAGCGGTAAAGTTGTTTGTAAAAAAAAAAACATTCAACTGTCTAAATTCGAATTTCAAAATGGTTGAACTATCGGAAGTGTCGTATTATCGATAGTGTCGAATTACGGTTTGTTATTTGATAGGCCGGAGGTCGGGACATCAGAACATGGTCGAATTATCGCCGAGTGTCGAATTGGCGTGTGTTGAATTAAAGAGGTTATACTGTAATTTTGTCATTCACCTAGTATTGTCATTGAGTTTTTTTTTTTTCATTTGCAGACTCCGTGTTAAATCCATGTACAGTAAAACTCCCTGTAAAGGACACCTAATTGCAGAACCAAAATGTCTTTTAGGAATAGGTGTCCTCTTACTGGAGAGTTTCTAAATACAGTAGAACCTCCCTGTAAAGACACCTAGTTGCATAGCCAAAGTGTCCTTTAGGGAGAGGTGTCCTCTTACCGGAGAGTTACTAAATAGTAAAAAATAGTAATTTTGACAATGGAAACTTGTCCTTTGTAGAGAGTTGTCCTCTAGCGTGAGTGTCCTCTCATGAAGGTTTTACTGTAATGAAAAAAATATTTTTTCTTCTTGTAATGCAGCAAATTCTTAAAAAACTAAGATGTTACAATAAGTGACCAATATCCGGCTATGATTTAATTTTAAGGTGAAGGTGTTTCTGGAACTTGTGTATACTAAATTCAGATTGGTGTGTTTCCAGATTAGTCATGTCGGATTCAGAAGCCAGTGGATCATCGGAGAGTGAACGTAGCAGAGATGAAAGTGAGGTAGGTTGTGTGTTATATCTACTACTCTACACATGACTGGTACAGAGCAGGAGGGACAAACACCAATTCTGTCCTCCCAAGAGAACAACAGTCTTTGATTACCAGATTTAAGTCAGGTCATCTACGGACAATGACTTTCAGGAATGATTGCAAGGTTTTCCCACTATGCACTGAATTCAATTCAGAAAATTGACTTAGACCAAGAGCAGCAGCTTTACACTCCCAAGATAGTGGATATTGCTGCTGCTGAATATGGAGATGTATGAAGACATCTGAGACTCTTCTTTGGACACGACAACAACTGAATTCAATTCTCAACTCCCTGCAACCCCAAACCATATTTTTTGACTGTGTATTGGCTCATCCATTAATTGTCGATAAAAATGATACAAAGGAATCTACTGCAAGTTAAAAAGAGAACATGCGAAAATGAGAACCTGAAATAATCCCCATTTTTTTATTTTATAATTACAGTGAACTATGGCCATATATAAGCCATGGCTATAATGAACCAAATCTTAAGTCCCGTTGTAGAGTTCGCTATAGAGGGTTTTTTACTGTATGTCTTAATAAATATTTTGCAGCAAGTTATTTTGATATAATTATTGAACAACAATGTATGTGTGCTAACAAAGAATGTATGATGAGGAGTAGACCTCTTTAAAAATCCTGACTTCAACTGACACGGTTGATAGACCGTAGCAAGGGTCCCACTCCAGGGATACGGAGGAGCTGCATCTGTACTCATGTTAGAGTTGGCAGCAAAGGCGTCTGCTTCCATGTTAGGAACGGCCTCAAACTACAGGCAAAGTCAGACTTTCACCAAAGTATGCCTGGACCATGGTGCCATGATCAACGAAAGCTGCACCCCTACACCCCATTTCATGAGGCTCGAGGAGCATGAACTCATGGAATTCATGTAATCTTTGCAAAAGGGGATAAGAAACAACAACAACAACAAGAATGTATGTGCTCTTTGGTTTAACCAGGGGTGGTTGTAGCAGGAGGAGGGGAGTGAAGGAAGCCAAGAAGAAGAAGCCGGAGAAAATGTTGAGGAAGAGGTAAGCCAGCAAGTTATGTAGCCAACTCTTGCCTCAATAGCTTCCTTGCTTCCTACAAGATAATAAGACCAAATCGAATTAATAGTGTGTGATGTTTCAGTAACAGCGTTGTTACCATCTTCACACAAAAAAAAGTTCAGTACTTTTGTCTGATGATGGTAACAATGCTGTTACAAAAATGGGACACACTGCCGTAGAATCTCCATGAGAGGACACTTAAGCTAGAGGACACCTATCTATAAAGGAAAGTTTTTATTTGCAAAATTACTATTTTTACTATTTTGAGACTCTCCGGTAAGAGGAAACCTCTCTCTAAAGGACACTTGGGCTCTGCAATTAGGTGTCCTTTATAGGGAGGTTTTACTGTATTTATTTGGATTTGGTCTTATCACCCTGTATTTCTAATCTATAATCCAAATTGTGCCTTATATCAGCTCTGCCTTCTCTTCACTTGCATATCTTTCGCCATTTATCACTACTTCTCCTTGCTTAAATGCGGGAGTGCAAGAAAGAGGAATGCCCTAAATCTGGCCTTTCTCTGATACTCCACTCCCAAAGTAAGTGTTTGAAGAGGGAACATCGGCCTTGCTACAAGTCTAGCTGGACCGCTACACCTCCTTGCACAAACCTTTCTTCATCGCCTCTTATACAGTTAGCTGGGAGGGGATTTGATCTTAGGTCATTGAAAATTGACAGTTTATAAAGTGGAACCTTAGATACAAGAAAATAAAGGCCTAATCCAAATAATAGTGCGTGATGTTTCGGTAACAGCATTGTTACCATCATCAGACAAAAGAATAAATGATATGAATAGATTTATTCTTTTATCTGATGATGGTAACAATGTTGTTACCGAAACGTCACACATCATTAAATTATTTGGATTAGGTCTTTATTTTGTTGTATCTATAATCCAAATTGTGCTTTATCATCAAAGTAGAACCTTGTTTTAACAGATTTTATGATAGAAAAATTGGGGTTATAACAATTCTTTCAACCATGGTTAGAATAACAACAGGGTCCAGAGTGAGACATTGTTATAACAAGATTTAACTGTATTAATGTTAGGCTTATTTACCTTGTAGTTCTAATCTATAATCCAAATGGTGCCTTTATCACTAAGGGTAGTAGAAAATTCTTTTTCTTTTTTCTTAAAAGAAAGAAATAAAAGTGTCACAAAAAAGTTTAAATTTCCTATAACAGCACATTAAGCATCATATTACCATGGGGGCAGGTGGATGGATGGTCTAAACCATTGGTTTTAGACCGCTACAACCCGGGATTGAATCCCACATTGGGCACTTTTTTATGATTAAAAACAAAAAATAATTCACCAATGGCCCCCGTTCCATGCAAAAGTTCAACCCCACCAGCTAGTGCATGTAACCAAACGGAACTCTGGCACATTTGTAAGTGCAAAAGTTCTTTCTACATGTGTAGACATGTGGGGCACTTATAGTAAAAGCAGTCACCAACTTCTACCCAACATGATTATCATGGCCTGTACCACGTATACTAGGGATAATCTTCTTCTTTCTTATCTCCACTCAATCATATTAAGGTATCAAGCTTTACAAGCTGCTTGATACCTTAATATGATGTTAAAAACTTCTCTAAATGCCCCATTGAACTATCTGTTGTAGTACTATGACGAGGAAGAAGAGGAGGAAGAGTATGAGGACCACAAGAAGAAGAGGAAGAAGCCTCGCTATGACTTCATTATTGATGAGGCTGAAGTAGATGATGAAGTGGAGGACGATGAGGAATGGGAGGAGGGAGCTGAGGACATCATTGACCGCACCCGGCCCTCAGAGGAGAACACCTCCCGCGACATCGACTCCCACCGTAGGCTCCAGATGATGTTGAAATCACAGAAGGAGGATGAGATTGAAGACTACTACCGCAAGAAATACGCAGACACCTCCGATGCTGACAGAGGTTATGGTGGTGATGATGTTGAACTTTCTGAAGAAATCGCTCAACAGACTCTCCTGCCCGTTGTGAAGTAAGTTCAGAATCCTTTCAAAAGAAAGGAATATTGTTTTATTATTATTATTATCGTTTTTTATAAAAAAAAACTAAAGGAGAAAACTTTTTTTGCCCTTTCGCTAAGAGTTATTTGTGTTAGAAACATGTTGTACAGGAATCCATCTATGATTCCTTTCTTCCTGTGGTGAATCTGTATAAGACCAGTGGTCTTAATAAAGATGTGTGTGTGGGAAACATGTTGTAAGGGTTCATCAGTAGTAAGTCCTTGCTTCAATTCTGCCAGACAGGTCTTAAATCTGGATAGAAAGAGGGTTAAAAAAAAAAAATTGGGTGGTAGTTTTCCATGATAGACCATGGGTAAACCTGATGTTTGCTGGAGGTGGTCTGTTTGGGCTGAAAGACTATGACTTGACCTGACCCTTTGATAAGAGACCATCTTCAGGAGAGACTGGGTTTAACCATGTTTTTAGGTTGTGGTTTTTGGTTTTGGTTGTGGTTTGGTTTGGTTGTGGTTTTGGTTTGGTTTTGGTTGTGGTTTTTAGCCATGTTTTTAGGTTATGGCTGTGTAGTACTGTAAGTTCATTATCTCTAATACAAGTAGATCCTTGTTCTTTCTTATCTCCACTCAATCATATTAAGGTATCAAGCTTGTAGAGCTTGTTGATGGAGCCTGCCGGGGAAGAGTAGAACTCATCAATGAATGAGTCAATAATGTGTTTTGGGGTTTCAGGTTGAGAATTGCACTTAGTACATAGTCAAGTAGATCCTTCTATGAAAGAATGCCTAAAAACAGTCACTCTCATTGGAGGTTGTATCAGGTCATCATATTTTTTTTTTCCCACCTTTACAAAGGTCATCAGTTTTACTGGACTCTTTAATCACATATTTGCTAATCAATACTACTAATGTTTGAAGCTAATTTTTTAAAACTAACCTGGATTTCCAATTATGTGTGTGTTGTGTTGCATGGTGTGTGTGTTCCTATATTTTACTATGTTTAGTGAAATCAGCATAGTTCCTGCCTTCTGTTTTATTGCTTATCACAAATGGATGGTAGCCTGTATATTTTCCCCCCGGAGAGTTCCAAATTGGTGACTGACACTCTCTTTCTAAACCTAAACTTTCCTGTGCAGGGACCCCAACCTGTGGATGGTGAAATGCCGTATTGGAGAGGAGAAGGTTACAGCCATCCAGCTCATGCGCAAGTTCCTGGCGTTCCAGTACAAAGAGGAGCCCCTGCAGATCAAGAGCGTGGTGGCTCCAGAAGGAGTGAAAGGATACATCTACATCGAGGCCTTCAAGCAGCCCCACGTGAAACAGGCCATCCAGGGGGTGGGCATGCTGAGGATGGGACAGTACCAGCAGATGATGGTACCCATCAAGGAGATGACAGATGTCCTGAGGGTCACCAAGGAACAGGGACAGCTCAAGACCAAGCAGTGGGTGCGCCTCAAGCGCTCCATTTATAAGGATGACCTGGCCCAGGTAAGACCCACATATGAGCAGCAGTAGTTAATATGTGGCTCTTGGAGCTATAGGCCAAATCTTCAACTTCAATTTATCAATATTCAATACAGTAGAACCTACAATAGAACAGGGAGTCGGTGGAAGGGTGGTCCACTACAACCTGGGATCAAATCCAGCATTGGGCACTTTTTTCTAATTAAAAAAAAAATGTTCCAATGGCCCCCAATTCTTGCAAAAGTCCAACCCCACCAGCTAGTGCATGTAACCAAACTGGGGCTCTGGCATATTTGTAAGTGCAAAGTCGAACTGCTTTTCACATGTCTAGATATGGGGTGCACTTACAGTAAAAGCAGTCGCCAACTTCTACCCACCAGGCTGTACCATGTGTACTAGGGATAATATAATAATATACAGTAGAATCTCTCTGTAAAAGACACCTAGTTACAAAGCCTTTAGAGAGAGGTGTCCTCTTACCAGAGAGTTGTTAAATGTTAATTTTGGTGATGAAAACTGTCCTTTATAGAGAGGTGTCTTCTAGTGTGAGTGTCCTCTCATGGAGGTTCTACTGTATTAAAAGAAAGGTATCTCCTGATTGCGCAACTTAAATTTGCTCATGGCTTGCGTCATCTGTTGAAAAGACAGTAGAAATTTGATTGATGTGTAAAAGAAACATCTTCTTCTTCTTTCTTATCTCTAAAAGAAACATTCGTGTCTTAATGTTTTCATTTGCTGTATAACATTTATTTCAACACACAAAACGCGATATCTCGGCTAGGGATAATTGTGTTGATTTAATTTTTTTTTAAACAGAAACAGTTATAAACATATTATACAAGAAAAGGTAATCAAAAATAAAAAAAGAGAAACAATAATATATATTAGGAACCTGAACCTTTAAGGTTTGAAAGATAATCATAACAAAGATGGCCGCATTATTGCTTTATATTAATTGTTCATTTTTAATTATCCCAGAATTGGCCAAATACTTTTCTTGATTAATCAAGAAAAGCTAAACACATATGCAATTAGTTTCAAGATCAGGTCTTTTTTGAAGATGAAAAGTTGTCCTTTGTAAAGAGGTGTCTTCTCATGAAGGTTCTACTGTATTCAGTGACACTATATAAAGCATTGTAAAATGAAATTTGAAAATTATCCCACATGAGTTTCTTTTCAACGAAAAATAAAAATTTATTTCAAGGAGAAATAATGATTATTTCTAACCTTAGGGATGAGGTATGAAAGGATGAATTGTGAAGAGCAATGATAAACGGAAAAATAAAAGTGTCCAGGGATGGGAACCGAACCCACAGTGTTCCGCTTACCAGGCAGATGCCATGACCACTAGGCTACCCTGGACATATTTTTCCGTTTATCATTACTCTTCACAATTCATACTTCATCCCTAAGGTTAGAAAAATAATTGTTATTTCTCCTTGAGATAAATTTTGATTTTTCGTTGAAAAGAGAAACTCATGTGGGATAATTTTCAGATTTCATTTTACAATCCCAAGCTGCATTATATTGTATTATAAAGCATTGCTTGGGGGGAGAGATGACAAAGAATGTGTTGGATCCAGGTGGACTACGTGGATACAGCCCAGAACCAAGTCCATCTCAAGATCATCCCCAGGATTGACTATAGCAGGAAGAGGGGAGCCCTGCGTGTGACCAACGTGAGTGCATCTCTCCCTCCCCCATCTTGAATGTGCTCAACTGGTGCCTCATCTGCAGCAAAGTGAGCCAGAGAAGAGGAAGCGTGGCAAGAGGCCCCCAGCCAAACTCTTTGATATCGATGCTGTCAGGTGAGAAGCAGCCTCTGTTTGAAATGTTAAGGTCTCTTCCCCATTTTTTTTTCTTACCACATTCCACTAATTTGCCGCACAGTCCCATTGAATAAATATTATAGAGTAAAAACAAGCACAGGATAACGAGACTATAGCTACAGAATAAAAGCCAAAGAAGACCATATCCAAAGTGGAAACAATGCTATTACAGAAATGTCCCACATATACACTCATGGACAAAACTTAAGGAAGTGGAAAGAGTTGATGTCTGCCAATCATCTGTTCTTTTTAAAGAGACAAGGCAATTTTGTTCACACTCATGTCTTCAATAAAGGTCACTGTAATATCTTTCAGAGTTATTGTCTGAATCCCAATATACATGCTGAAAGGTACAACTTCCTTAAGTTTTGTCTATGAGTGTACTCTTTTTTTTTTATTATCCCCTTGTATAATTAAACAAGGTCATGGAGACTATATTCATAGATCAAATTTACAATCTATGAGTGTACTCTGATAAAATACAAAGAAGCTCAGAAAAAGTATTCAATGTGGGATATTTTATCCATGGATTCTGGTACCACCTCCCTACACAAATTCCAATTATTTAGAACCTGATCATTCAGATTTGTAAATTAAGAACAATCCACACCAGCTTTTAGAGAAAAGCCAAGCCGTGGGACAATTGGTCCTCATGTCCTACCATGGGTCTTGTGTCTCCAGGGCTATTGGAGGGGAGGTCACCACGGACGGAGACTTCATGCTGTTTGAAGGAAACCGCTACAGCAGGAAAGGCTTCCTCTTTAAAGTCTTCGCCATGTCTGCCATTGTAAGTACTCAGTGTTCTTTTAACTCTCCTTCTTTTTATATGACCACTGGTTTTCAATCTCTATTAAATTTACTTAATTTGTTCAAGTTTAATTCTTCCTTTTTTATATATAATCCCCACCACCTTCACCGCTGCTGCACTTGCCAGCACCATTATATATATAGAAGCATAGGGCGCCTCTCCCGTCAAAATAAATGTCAAAACCTGACGCCATCTATTAACCTTTGCTGCAAACTAGCAACCTCAGGTCGGTAACAAAGCCACAACACCAGCTTTGGCAAACTGAGAAGCGTCCACCTAGAGACCATGGTTTCGGGCTAATGGCCCTCGTCAGCCTAGGGCGGAATTTATTCCAAGAGATCCACACGGGATCTAATGGAATCTTCACAATCTGCCAAAGAGGCATTTAGATGGCAAAGTAGCTGGGCCAAATCTATGAAATTTTGACGTTTATTTTGACAGGAGAGGCGCCCTATGCTTCTAAGGATCAATTTCCCTCCCAGCAAATTTTTCCATCTATCTATATATATATATATGTCGTGATTGAACGAAAGGGTGCAACCGTTATGCATGCAATTCCCAAGAATTAGTTCCAGCCAAGTGAGCAGCACGTGCCCTAGCATTCACCCGCGATGTCTGCCACGTTTATTTTTGTACAGTTTTTATAGATGGATGAATTTGCATATTTTAACACAAGCTTAACATATTTACATACTTATTTTGGCAAAAAGAAATTATACATCTTGGATATTATGCAAATTATGATATATATATATATATTTATATGCTCGAGGAGTATAGACTCATTGAATTCCTATAATCTTTGCACAAGGAGATAAGAAACAACAACTATCTATATAATAAAGAGGCAAAGTCTGAGCACATTTCTTGACAGGAACTCCCCTCAGGAGTTTGACATAGAAGAAACAGGTCGATGAAGCACTATTTCATTATAAAAATAATTACATTTTATATATTTTACTTTCTTGTTGAGTCCAGTGTTTTTCTTCCCTCTTCCGTAACTTTTCTCAAGCCAATGAAGAAAAAACTTCTCTCGCTGGCAAGCGGTTGTGTGAAAAGGCTCTCGCTGGCAGGCAGTCATGCGCGCAAGCAGTTGCGTGCTTTTTGTTCTAAACATTCTTTTAAAAATAAACGACGGTCTTCGGTTGTTTTTAATCTTAGCTTCGAGGCGTAAAGGGAAGTGACCCTACGCTCGCAAACCTACACTGTGTATATATGTTGACTTTGCTTAGATTTTTTAAAGATACAGATCCCAAGAAGATAATCAAGAGAGAGAACAAAATAAAAGAGAAACTTATAGTAAACAAAGAGAAACTTCTCTTGTTACAGTTAGCGCCTATTTACTTGTGATCTTACACACATACTCTGTGGGAACAATTAATTAATTAAACTTGAAATATATAGTAGAACTTCCCTGTAAAGGGCACCTAATTGTAGAGCCATAGTGTCCTTTAGGAAGAGGTGTCCTCTTACCAGAGAGTTGATAAATAGTAAAAATGGTCATTTTGCAAATGAAAACTGTCCTTTATAGAGAGGTGTCCTCTAGCTCGAGTGTCCTCTCATGGAGGTTCAATTGTATAACAATATAAGACTAAAGATCTTCTTCTTTCTTATCTCCACTCAATCATATTAGGATATCAAGTTGTGACCCTTGATGGTGTCTGTTTGACAACCAGACTAAAGGTCTTAATAAAGATAGTGAACTTTGTATTTTTGTGTGAAAAAGTGACAATTTAAACATGTTTGACAGGTGGCAGATGGAGTGAAGCCGACCCTCTCTGAACTGGAAAGATTTGAAGAGACCCCTGAAGGCATTGAGCTGGAGTGTTAGTATAGAAACTTCTCTTTGAATAAACATTCTTCTCTGTTTTTACAATTTTTACTTTTTTTTGCTTATCCCTAGTACACGTGGTACAGGCCATGATAATCATGGTGGGTAGTTAGCGACTGCTTTTACTGTAAGTGCACCAAATGTCTACACATGTGAAAAGCAGTTCGACTTTGCACTTACTAATGCCAGAGCCCCGTTTGGTTACTTGCACTCGCTGGTGGGGTTGGACTTTTGCAAGAATCGGGGGCCATTGGAGCATTTTTTTTTTTCTTTAAACAGAAAAAAGTGTCCAATGCGGGTTCGAACCCGGGTCCTAGTGGTCGAAAACCAAACGGTTTAACCAGCCTTCCACCGACCCCCCAGGAATCTAGGGCTTGGTTTCTTTTTTTACAATTCTTTTATTTCTCATGCTAACATGCCCGTCAACATGTAGAAAAAGAAGTAATACCTCTAGGTCTCCGTGTTGAAGGACATGTTAGCCAGAAAGCTCGAAAAATATAATACAGTTAAACCTGTCTATAGCGCCCCCTCTTGGGACTCACCAAAATAGGGTGCTATAGAGAGGGGGTGCTATAGACAGGTCACTTTTAATGTAAATCACATCGTACTACGTATTTAAAATCGGGTGCTATAGAGAGGAAGGCGCTATTTAGAGGGGGTGCTATAGACATTTCACTTTTAATGTAAATCACATCGTACTACGTATTTAAAATCGGGTGCTATAGAGAGGAAGGCACTATTTAGAGGTGGCGCTATAGACAGGTTTAACTGTAATTGGAAAAATAAACCAAGCTCTAGATTTCTTATTGATTTAGTAAAAAAAAACTTCATAGTTTGCACTGCTCCTTAGTTTTTGGTGGCTGGTAGTTGTGATGGAGGGTTTCCTAATTACTAAATCTTTCTCTTTGAGAGAGAGCTATGAATTAGAGTAAGCAATTAATAGTGACAGTAGCACCAAAACAAGAATTAGAGGATCCCACCTAAGTATAGCAGGTACAGTGGAGTGAATCCAGGAGGAGCTCTGAACCTCAGACAGCATCAAATAACACTAACAAGATTTAGAACAGGCGAGTGCAATTAACCAAACAGGGATTTGGCACATTTGTAAGTGCAAAGTCAAACTGTTTTTCACATGTGTAGACATGTAGTGCATTTAGAGTAAAAGCAGTCACCTAATGATGATTATCATGGCCTGTACCACATGCAATAGAAATAAGCAAAAAAAAAAAAAACAGGCCATCTTAAGCCATTGAATATAAAAAATAACAATAACAACAAAATCTACCCTACTTGGTCAAAATGTAGCTTAGCACCTGCAGTTCCAGAACATATTTTGGCTTGCATTAGATGCACTAAACAGGACCTTTGGGAGAGGCTGCTGCTTATCATAAAATATCTTGAGGAACATGAACTCATGGAATTTGTGTAATCTTTACACAAGGGGATAAGAAACAATAACATGATCCATCCTCCCTTGACTGCCTCAGTCTCAAATATTCTGGACATTCTTCAGAAAGCTTTATGTGGTTATAATCAATAAGACATATTCTCCTGATAGGTACAGAAAAGAAGTGGGGGAAAAAAAGACGGAGAAAGAAATTAGAATTTACAAATGATAAGGCCCAATTTGGATTATTACCTTGTGTTTAGAATTGACAAAGTTTCATGGGAATGTACACACACATGAAGAGCAATAATTATTTTAATATGATATATTTTGTACTTATAGGTTATTCTCCTGCTCTCCTTTTTATCTACAAATTCCTGTAAGTTCCTTGTGGTAATCTATGGGAGAATGAAGAGCCCAATGAAAAGGGTTTGTTGTTGTTCCAGTGGGGAGTAGTACGGTCCCCAAGACAGCTGGGGGAGACTCCAGCCACAGTTTTGCCCCCGGAGACAACGTGGAGGTGTGCGAGGGGGAGTTGTTGCATCTCCAGGGACGGGTGATCTCCGTGGAGGGCTCTAAGATTACCATGATCCCTAGCCATGACGACCTGAAGGATCCTCTGGAGTTCTCAGCTGTGGAGTTGCGCAAGTTCTTCAAGCAGGGAGATCACGTCAAGGTAAACAAAACCTCCCTCCCTCTTTATGAGAAATCTCTCAAAATTAAAGATACTTTGGCCAGTATAAATCTTTTTATTATCATTCTACATTGTCAAAATAATAAAAATATTTATTCTGGCCGAAGTATCTTTAATTTTAAGGACTAGGAATGCCGGCCAGGCAGCCTCTATCATAAAGAGAAATCTCTGTAATAATAAGTTACATTCTATATACAGTTACGAGCGGCATTCCTCATCTCCTAATCAATCAGTCATCAGTTTTCATCTCTGTCACCGTTTGCTTTTTTTTTTGGAATGGCGCCCTCCTATTGGTTGGCTACGGTCACGCCACCTTTGCCCCCCCCCCATCATGCCCCCACTCGCTATTTCGTCTTTGTAACTATTGTGTTGGAGCGGGTCGCTCCCTAAATAAATGCATGCAAATGCTCTCTTTCTTTTTCCCAGTAAGAGACGCCTACGGAAGCCAACAGTACATAGACAGATAAAGCACATAGGCTATAGTTATTAACTAATATATGCATTTATTTAAGGCGCCAATTTATAATTGTAACAAATAGTATTTGAATCAAAACATTCAATCGGGTAAAACGCGGGCGTTGCCCGGGTCATTCGGCTAGTATTATAGATTAGAAACACAAGGTCTCTTATTACCTTGTGACTCTCTGTAAAGAACATTATAGTTGTGAAGCCAAAGTGTCCTTTAGAGAGAGGCATTCTTTCATTGGAGAGTTGATAATAACCCAGGGAAGATTTGACAACCATCATGACTGGGTGAAGTCGAATGCGTCTGTTTTTTGCCATTAATACTGGGAGCACTACTCAGTAGCAGGCCGACTTAGCTTAAAACATGAGAAATGAGATGCCATGTGCAGCCATTCCTAACATTGAATACAGTTGCTGCTCATCCTGTATCCCTGGATAAGGAGCCCTTACAGGGTACTATCAGCCGGACCAGCTGAGCTCAGTTTTTTTAGCGAGCTTGTTACTGCTTCCCCTCCTCCTTTTTCATCTAGGCTTGGGACCAGCAAACCCGAGTTAATATTAACCTGGTAATTTGGAAATGAAAACTGTCCTTTGTAGAGAAGTGACTTCAAACGGGGGTGTTCTCTCATTAAGTATGTTCTACTGTTTTTGATCTTTTTTTTTTTCAAATAATAGTACTTCTCTGTAAAGACCAGCACCTAGTTACAGATTCAAAGTGTTTTTTAGAGAGTTCTCTTAACGGAGAGCTGCTAAGTACTTAGAAACATGGATAAACTGTCTCTCCTTGGAGGTAAGTCTCTCAGCAAAAACACTGTCTGGGTTGTAAAACTTCTCCTGATATACCAGAGTCTCTGATGAAAGACCACCTCCAGGAGAGACTGATTTTACCCATATTTTAAGGCTGTGGTCTATTACTGGTACTATGTTATTTCCTACATTTCTGATTGGAGAATCTGTATAAGACCAAAAGGTCTTAATAAATCTTTTATGTTGTTGATTTAAAGTGTATTAGAATCCGTATAAGACCAAAATGTCTTAATAAAGTTTGTTGTTGATTTAAAGTGTATTAGAATCTGTATAAGACCAAAAGGTCTTAATAAATCTTTTTTGTTGTTGATTTTTAAAGTATGTTATCTATCTATAGATTGAAGAGTAACACACAGGATCCAACAACAGCAGTGTGGTTGCCCAGGTGATTGCAGGCAGATACGAGGGGGACACCGGACTGATTGTGAGAGCGGATGAGAACCTGGTGGTCCTCTTCTCGGACCTGGCCAAGCACGAGGTGAAGGTGCTGCCCCGGGACCTCCAGCTGTGTTCAGACATGGCCACCGGGGTGGACTCCCTGGGACAGTTCCAGTGGGGGGATCTGGTACAGCTTGAGTAAGTCCTTCAATACATAATACAATATAATGTGGCTTATGATTGTAGAACATAGGAACATGGGTCCTGAAACATAGGTCCTTAGAATTATGTAGAGGTTGTTATATAATACTGTTCCACTGGAGTGATAAAGCACAATTTGGATTATAGTTACAAGGAAATAAGACCTAAACTAAGTAAATTGTGTGTGACGTCACACACGCTTATGATTGTAGAACATAGGAACATGGGTCCTGAAACATAGGTCCTTAGAATTATGTAGAGGTTGTTATATAATACTGTTCCACTGGAGTGATAAAGCACAATTTGGATTATAGCTACAAGGAAATAAGACCTAAACTAAGTAAATTGTGTGTGACGTCACACACGCATATGATTGTAGAACATAGGAACATGGGTCCTGAAACATAGGTCCTTAGAATTATGTAGAGGTTGTTATATAATACTGTTCCAGTGGAGTGATAAAGCACAATTTGGATTATAGCTACAAGGAAATAAGACCTAAACTAAGTAAATTGTGTGTGACGTCACACACGCTTATGATTGTAGAACATAGGAACATGGGTCCTGAAACATAGGTCCTTAGAATTATGTAGAGGTTGTTATATAATACTGTTCCACTGGAGTGATAAAGCACAATTTGGATTATAGCTACAAGGAAATAAAACCTGATTGTAGAACATAGGAACATGGGTCCTGAAACATAGGTCCTTAGTATTATGTAGAGGTTGTTATATATTACTGTTCCACTGGAGTGATAAAGCACAATTTGGATTATAGCTACAAGGAAATAAGACCTAAACTAAGTAAATTAATAGTGTGTGACATTTCAGTAACGGCATTGTTACAGAAATATCACACACAATTAATTTATTTGGATTAGGTATTATTTTCTTGTGTTCCACTGCAGTGTTTACAATGTCTGGTGTTATTCACACAGGATTCACTCCACAGCATGTTTTCTCTGTACTATACTGTGCTGAGAACATGGGATGTTTTCCCACGTGACGGAGCGTGGCCGTGCCTGCACGGGTGAGTGGTTGTTTTGAACTCTCTATGGATGGACATTAAAACATATACAATAGTGTGGTATTACATAGCAGCCAAGTTATAATGGAACTGTGTTTGATACAGCCATCAGACAGTGGGGGTGATTGTGGGGCTGGAGAAGGAACACTTCCAGGTGCTGAACATGTACGGCAAGTTGGTGCAAGTGAAACAGCAGGCAGTGCACAAGAAGGACACCAGGAGGGCCGTATCATTGGACTCGGAGCAGAACCAGATCCATGTCAAGGACATGGTGAAGGTGACGGATGGACCCCACTTTGGTTTCCAAGGGGAGATCAAATACATCTACCACAACTTTGCCTTCCTCCACTCCCGCATGATGCTGGAGAACGGAGGCATCTTTGTGTGTAAGACCAGGCATTTGCTGCAGGCCGGTAGCAAGACCTCCAACAATGCCCCCAGCCTGGGCTACATGTCTCCCAGGATCACCAGCCCCATGCATCCAGGCGTAGGTGGTGCAGCGGCAACGGCAGCTGGGGCCGGCGGCGGCAATCTCACCCCCAGCAGGTCTCCAATGAGGGGCCCTGGTGGAGGTGGTAGGAACACCATGGGCCGAGGGAGAGGACGCAGGGACTTGGGGGTCATTGGTCAGACCATCAAGATTATCCAGGGTCCATTCAAGGGTAGGTTGTGTTACCCTAGATTGAAATTTCTCTTCTTTCTTGGACAAGTCTATGTAGGACAAAATATCTTAAGAGGTTTTGGTGTTGCTGTTGATATAGTTCCTCTTCAAAACCTTAGTGAATCTTGATATATTACAAAAAATAGGAATACATTTACTTCTGGACAATTATCACATGGTGGTCAAGTTTACAGTTCCCAACAAATCTTGATTGTATCCACAAGCCATCAAACAAGATCTTTATAATACTCCAGGAACAATCAAGCTACTGAGACAACTTAGGGAGATGCTCCATCAGATTGTGCCAATAAAAAACAATTGGCTTAGCTTAGTAACTCTTTGCCCATTTTATTTATTTGGGTTCATAATCTCTCTGTGGTTCCACACACACAATAATATTGTATAAATGTAGTTTTCTGTAGTAGGCTTACACGTTTCTTGCAAAAGTCCAACCCCACCAGCGAGTGCAAGTAACCAAACTGGGCACTGGCACATTTGTAAATGCAAAAGTCAAACTGCTTTTCACATGTGTAGACATGTGGTGGACTTACAGTAAAAGCAGTCGCCTACATCTACCCACCATGATTATCATGGCCTGTGGACAATGACTTTCCAGAATGGTTGCAAGGTTTTCCCACTATGTACTAAGTGCAATTCTCAACATGCAACCTCAAACCACATTATTGACTGTATTGACTCATCCATTGATGAGCTCTACTCTTCCCCGGCAGACACCATCAAAAGTCTCAAGCTTTACAAGCTTGATACCTTAATATAATTGAGTGGGGATAAGAAAGAAGAAGATCATGGCCTGTACCACATGTACTAGGTATAATGGATAAAAAGACTTACCCACTGTGTGTGGTTGCAGGACACATAGGTATAGTAAAGGATGCCACAGACTCCACGGCCAGAGTGGAACTCCACTCCATCTGCCAGATCATCTCAGTGGACAGGAGTCGTCTGGAGACCATCGGGTATGTTGGCCGACTTCATGTTACTATTGCTACAACAAGAAAGGACAAAAATTTCAGATTTTTACATATCCCAATACTGCAACTTTGGGATTTAATAGTTTTTCCTTTTTCAATATTGTCAGGGAGATAAATAGACAGAAGCAAGATTTAAACGATTAATTTATTATAAAGTGGTTGAATATATTTATAGCAGATTTTATATGGCTTAAAACAAAGGAATTATAAAAAAATTGAACCATTTTTGACGAGTATGATTCTTTTAAAAATAAATCAATACTGTCCTTACTGAAATGGTAAAATAATGGGAGGGCCTGGCTCATCGGTGGTAAACCCTCCCAGCGGTTTCGGCAATCTATCATACTGCTGTTATATATGGCCAACAGCCCGAAACGCGTCTGTGGTTAGCTTTTCTTGATTAATCAAGAATGGGTATTTGGCCAATTCTGGAATAATTAAAAATCAACGAGAATAGTTGATATTTATTCCGATAGATGGGGCAATTCTCAGTTGCACGATATGGAGATGCCTTTTTCTTAAATTATTGAGAAAGGTTTTTTTTCATTCCTTTTTATAAAAATATATCGTAATTTTTGCATTAATTGTAATTATTCCTTATTTTTTAAAACTTTTATTTTTGAAGTGAATCTCTCCACAATATGACAGAGACAGTGTGTTTGTTGTGTTTACTCCAACTGTGTATCCAACTGAGCTGTCTGTGCAGCACCCACGCTGGAATGGGCGGAGTCACCAGCTACACCCGCACCCCGATGCACGGCAGCAGTACGCCCATGCACGCAGGGAGTCAGACTCCACTCCACGATGGAGGCCGTACGCCACAACATGGCAGTCAAACACCACGGCCGGATGCCACCCCCAGCCATACTACAGGGGCCTGGGATCCCACCCACACCCCAGCTCGCAACCAGGACTTCGAGGATTCCTTCCATTATGCAGAACCTTCCCCCAGCTACAATCCCTCCACCCCAGGCTACCAAGCCGACACTCCACCCAACGCTGGCCCCTACACTCCACAGGCCTTTGGATCTGGCCACACTTACTCTCCTTACCAGACTACTACTTCTCCTGCTGCCACCTACCAATGTAAGTATCTGTAGGACACACTAGAATAACATAATATTTTAAACTATTACGTCCCCATCAGTGAATACAAGTAACCAAACGGGGCTCTGGCACATTTGTAAGTGCAAAGTCAAACTGCTTTTCACATTTGTAGACATGTGGTGCACTTACAGTAAAAGCAGTCGCCTACTTCTACCCACCATGATTATCATGGCCTGTACCACGGTACCACGGCAGGAATAAGCAAAAAAAAAAATTATAGAGGCGTATGATTCTTTTTTAAATAAACAATTTCTACTGCCCTTACTGTAATGGAAATTTTTTCCAGTAAGGGCAGTAGAAATTGTTTTATTTTTAAAAAAGAATCATAAGCATATATAATAGTTTCCAATTTTGATAACAGATGTCGCGCTAATGTATCATAATTTAAATATTTGAAATGTTTCTGGAGATGAGTTTCTATTTTATTTTATTTAAGTAGTCTCAATCTTTGAGGCATTTCTGTTATTTTACAGGAGAACATAGATAAAAGAATAAAACATCGTCTCAAAGATGCCAGGCATCAGGCTGCATTTTATTCTTTTATCTATGTTCTCCTGTAGAAGGGCAGAGATGTCTGAAAGTTTGAAACTACTTAAATGAAATCTCCAGAAACCTTTTCAATTATTAAATTGTCTTCAGGAGATTTAAAATCAATTGATGTGTAAATAACTTACCATTGTTGTTGTTTCTTATCCCCTTGTGTAAAGATTACACGAATTCCATGAGTTCATGCTCCTCGAGCATATGGAATGGAGTGTAGGGGTGCAGCTTTCGTTGATCATGGCACCATGATCCAGGCACACTTTGGTGAAAGTCTGACTTTGCCTGTAGTTAGGCCATTCCTAACATGGAAGCAGACGCCTTTGCCGCCGACTCTAATATGAGTACAACGCAGCTCCTCCGTATCCCTGGAGTGGGACCCTTGATGAGGTCCATCAACTGGGTCAGTTGAACTCAGGATTTTTAAAGAGGTCTACTCCTCTTCTAACAATGCTGCTGTTGGTCCGCGACTGTTTATTTGTCAGAGTTATTCTGCTTGTTTCGCAGCTGGCCTTCATATCTGAAGGTCGTTCCCCTATCCGCCACCTGGGGACGCGCCCTATAGCAGTCAGCTCTGCCAAGGGATAACATACCATGATCATCATCATCTCCCCTTATTGAAGCATTTGTTCTCCAAGAGTTGTTGGACTCCTCCATCTGTGTTGCCATCTCCTAACTCCCCATGTGGTGGTGTAGCAGCTTCCCCCAGCCCCAGTTCCTTCGCCACTCCCAGCCCTAGTGGCATACAGTCCAACTATGGCTACAGTCCCATGACCCCCGCCGGAGGAGATCCAGAGTGGCAGACCACAGATATAGAAGTCCGGGTGTCAGATCATCTGGACCGCTGCTTGCGTGGACAGACAGGTATCATCAGGGGCATCTCCGGCCGTACCTGCTCCGTCTTCCTGCTTAAGGAGGAGAGGGTGGTGAACATTGACGGAGACAAGCTGGAGCCTGTGGCGCCCCAAGTGGACGATAGGGTGAGTCTGTCTTCCTCACTGCTTTCTTATCTCCACCTGTCTAACAAATTGCATCAGCCTATGAGATGTTTCTTCTTCTTTCTTATCTCCACACTGGGTGAAGTAGAATGCATCTACCTTTGTCATTAAGACTGGGAGCACTACTCAGTGACAGGCCGACTTAGCTCCAAAATAAATAGCTGCCTCTGACATGAGGAACAGACACCAAGTACAGCTGCTCCTAACATGCAGTACAAACGCTGCTCATCCTGTATCCCTGGATTAGGAGCCCTTACAGGGTACTATCAGCCGGGCCAGCTGAGCCCAGGTTTTTTAGCGAGCTTGTTACTGCTCCCCTTCCTCCTTTTTCATCCGGGCTTGGGACCGGCAAAGGCTGGAGTTGTGTTATTAGATGTTTGATGATAAATATTCACCGCCCAAAGTTCCTGTTTACTGCATATCTAATGCAAGCTGAAATGTGATCTGGGTCACATTATGTAGAAGCAGGTTGAAGGAGACAATTTAGTTAACACTTGGTTATCTCGTGTGTCTTCAATAAAGGTCACTGTAATATCTTTTAGAGTTATTGTGTGAATCCAGATATACATGGTAAAAGGTACAACTTCCTTAAGTTTGTCCATGAGTGTATACACACTTGGTTATCTCGTGTGTCTTTAATAAAGGTCACTGTAATATCTTTCAGGGTTATTGTCTAAATCCAGATATACATGCTAAAAGGTACAACTTCCTTAAGTTTTGTCCATGAGTGTATACACACTTGGTTATCTCGTGTGTCTTCAATAAAGGTCACTGTAATATCTTTCATAGGTATTGTATGAATCCCGATATACATGCTAAATGGTACAACTTCCTTAAGCTTTATCTCCATGAGTGTATTATAGGGAAGTAGAGGTTTAAACAACAAGCTGTGCAGGTGAAGGTGATCAGCGGGAGGAACAGAGAGACCACAGGAACAGTGCTGTCCTTTGAGAACCAGGGGGCGCTGGTGAAGAACGACGCAGACAACAAGCTCAACTTTATCAGCCTCAGCCAACTGTGCAAGATGAAGTCGGACTGATCCACACATCTGTCCACTGTACATACATAATCTCTTCTTGATTTTTCTTTTCTTCCTTTTTTTTTAAATAAATGACTTTATATATTGTGTTGGTTTTGTATAATGACCTTATGTTCTACAGTAGAACATTGTTGTTGTTTCATATCCCATAGAGTAAAGATTAAACAAATTCCATGATCTATTGGAATGGGGTCTAAGGGTTAAAGCTTTTGTTGATCATTGCACCATGATCCAGGAACACTTTGGTGAAAGTATGAATTTTTGCCTGTAATTTGAGGCCTAACATGGAAGCCTTTACTTGTACTTACATGTAGTGCACTTACAGTAAAAGCAGTTGCCTACTTCTACCCACCATGATTATAATGGCTTGTACCACGTGTACTAGGGATAAGCAAAAAAAAAGCCTTTGATCTTATTATCTTTGTGAGTAAAGAATGTAGTAAATTGTGTGTGTTACCTGAGATATGCCCTTTTCTTTCAATATTCCAAATGGGAAGCTAGATTGATTAAGTTTATTTATTTTTTCTGCTTACCCCTGGTACAGGCCATGATAATCATGGTGAGTAGAAGTAGGTGACTGCTTTTACTGTAAGTGCACCACATGTCTACACATGTGAAAAGCAGTTGGACTATTTGTACTATTTAGGGGGGGGGGATAATTAAAAAAACAACAACTATAAAACCTCTTTAATTCAACAATTTTTCAAACACCAAATACTTCCCATCTTCAATATTTGTCCATAGAGTCACCAAAAGTTGACTTGATGAACAACTGTATTTAACGCTCCTGTCCCACCTTAAAGCACCAAGTAATGACTACAACACAATACTTTTTCAAGAAATGAAACAATTTAAAACCTCTATTTTCCCATATAAGACTTCTACAGTCCTTACTGCAATAGAAACATATTTGGAGGGCTGGCTCATCAGTGCTGAACCCTCCCAAGAGTTTTGGAAACAAGCACAGAACTTACAATTACATACTTAATTGGGAATCTAAGACTCAAAAAAGAAGGCCCTCTCCACCTGGCCAAAAGAAATGGATTTTTAAAATATATATATATATATATATTTTTTTTGCTTATCCCTAGTACACGTGGTACAAGCCATGATAATCATGGTGGGTAGTTAGCGACTGCTTTTTACTGTAAGCGCACCACATGTCTACACATGTGTAAAGCAGTTCGACTTTGCACTTACAAATATGCCAGAGCCCCGTTTGGTTACTTGCACTCACTGGTGGGGTTGAACTTTTGCAAGAATTGGGGGCCATTGGAGCATTTTTTTTAAACAGAAAAAAGTGTCCAATGCGGGAATCGAACCCGGGTCATAGTGGTCGAAAACCAAACGGTTTACCAGCCTTCCACCGACCCCCTTTTTTAAAAATATAAAGTGGAAAAAATTTATCAGAAAAAATTTCTCCATGCGAACCACTACAAAATGTTATTTTTAATGCCACTTTAAATGAACGCACCAATAAACAATACCAAAATCCAGAATACTTAAAGCAATTACCATTAGAAATAATTAAAAACATTCCTAAAAATTCAATAACTATCTATACCGATGGTAGCAGAGACGAGCTAGGACACACTGGCAGTGGCTGTCTTATTAAATTCACAAATGGCATTGAGAAAATAAACAGAAGAAACCCAGATTTTTGCTCAGTCTTCAGATCAGAACTTATAGCCATCTATGAAGCCTTAAAATCCATCAGAAATACTAATTATCAATATACAGTCGAACCTCTTTAATTCAACACCCCAAGGGATCAGAGCTTTCGGTTGAATTAAAGGAAGTGTTGAATTAAGGTTATATGATTAGGTTATCATCTAACTCGCTAAAATAACATTTTTTTAAAATAGCTTTGTAATATAAATTAATGATATTAATTGAAACCATTGTGTGTTTTTATATTATTTTCATGATTAACTTTTAGTATCAGTGACAAAATGGCATTAATACATATTTTAGAAACATAAATAATTGTAACAAATAAATTTATTGGCAATGTGTTTTTTCAGTAATATAATCAAATATTAACTCTACAGACATTAAAATATTAAATATAATATATTAAATAATATTTTATTCTAATTGAAAAATATAGCAGTTGAAAGGAAATAAATATGGTGAATATATAAAAAGAAAATTTTAAAAAATATTATTTTAAAATAATCATGAAGAGATTTTAAAAAAAATTCCTTTATAGATATCTGTTTTTGCACTGAAATCCTATTCAGGATGTATTCCAGATGGCATTTTGAAAAAACATGCATGCCTTTCTTCCTCTGAAATGTCTTTTAATAAATAAATTTTAATGTATTAAAGGCATCCACTGCTGCTGCAGGTGTTATTGATTTTGTGTTTAAATCTTTTATAATAACACAGAAATGGAATATTGAAATAAAATGTTATCATAATCATTGTTGGATCATTTTATAAAGATTTATTTATTTAAAAAGAAATTATTTATAAATTTAAAAATAGCTAAAATATTTCAATGTTAAAAATAAAAATTATTATTAGTTAGCGCATGATGCCGAAATTCCCGCGTAAAAAAAAAAAAACAATAACATCCGCGAAATTGCGCAACGGCACTGCAAAGTGAAACTTAAACTAACCAGAAACCAAAAGTGCGCAGGCGCGATCGTATCGGCGCCCGCCGATGACGATCGTCGCCGCCCGCCGATGCCGATCGTCGCCGCCGTAATACCGTTTAGCGGTAAAGTTGCATGTAAAATAACATTCAACTGTCGAAATTCGAATTTTAAAATGGTCGAACTATCGGAACTGTCGTATTATCGATACTGTCGAATTACGGTTTGTTATTTGATAGGCCGGAGGTCGGGACATCGGAACATGGTCGAATTATCACCGAGTGTCGAATTGGGGTGTGTCGAATTAACGAGGTTATACTGTATCTGGATTCTTACTGATAGTAGAAGTGCCATACGACACTTGAGTCACACGGGGGAACTTAGAGACAAAGTAAGCAGGAACATAATTGGTTATCTCCAAAAACTCTCAAAAACCTCAAAAATTCACCTTCAATGGATACCCTCACATGTTGGAATTGAAGGCAATGAAGCTTCTGATGCGCTAGCGAAAAAAGACACAAAAGAACCTTTGCCACAGAAAAAATAAACTCGCTTTAAAGAAATAGAAACAGTAGCCAAAACAAAAATAAACAAGAACTGGAGGATCCCACCTAAGCACAGTTGATACAGTGGAGTGAACCCAGGAGGAGCTCTGAACCTCAGACAGCATCAAACAACACTAACAAGATTTAGAACAGGCCATCTCAAGTCATTGAAGATACACTGTATAACAAAAAAATCGACGCACCAAGAAGGAGTTGTCAGATTAGGACAAATATTGGTGTATGTAAAGAGCATGAATAGGGGAAAAAACGATTAAAATTTCAGAACAATTAATTGTTTTATTTCAGAGTTTGATCGTCACAAATTGAGAATGTCAATATGTCGTTGGACCTCCACTGGCCTGGATGCAGGCTGCCACCCGGCGTGTCATGGACTGATAAAGATTCCGGATGGTGTGCTGCGGGATTTCTTGACAAATTGTCTCCAACTGTTGGGCTAAATAGTCAACATTCTGGGATGGTTGCAATCGCCTTCCCATCACATCCCAGATGTGCTCTATGGGCGAGAGATCAGGCGACCTTGCTGGCCACGGAAGAGTTCGACAAGATTGAAAACAATCCATAGTAACACGAACTTCTCCGTTTCATGTTCAAGTGATTAATGTTATCATTTGTAAAAATGTATAGAAATTTTCTAAAATTGAAAATTTAACGAAATACCTGGGTAAAATCATCCAGGGATAGGTTTATTGCATAAATTCCTCAAAAGTTTATTTTCTGATTTATTATAATTGGCAAACTTTCGAGCTATTTTTAAAAGTATATATTTGGAAGAAATGTCTGTGGAAGAGTTCTTTAACTAGAAAGCTTGTCAATTATAATAAACTAGACGAATGGCCCGGGCAACGCCTGGGTTTAACCCGAGTACGTATATATTTTAAAAACGTTTTAATTCAAATACTATAATTAACTTTATGAACGGAAAAATATGTCCAGGGTAGCCTAGTGGTCATGGCATCTGCCCAGTAAGCGGAAGGTCGTGGGTTCGATTCCTATCCCTTGACACTTTTTTTATTTTATCCATTCTGACCAAAATCTATCCGTGAACTTCACACAGACAGAATAAGGCAATTATATAAGTAGATTATAAAATATTTTTTTACGGAATAGTTGATTAAGTATTTAAAACATAATTTATATAAAGGGGAAAACTTAAGTCTTCATTATCAGATTTCTAGCTTTCAAGCCTTGACACCCTTCTACAGGAGAATTGGTGACTAACTACAACTAATTATTATTTAATTAGTCAGCAAGCGTCTTGTAGAAGGACGCCAAGGTCCAAAAACTTGAAATCCCGATCATTAAAAAAAGATTTATACAAGAATTCTATCCATGGATGATTTTTCCTGAATAATTAGATACAAGATATTTCATATTACCTTTATGAAATGATTATCTTTAATACTACTACTAATAATAATGCTTATTACTGGTAACTATTATTGTTATTCCTGCATGTACCCTACATTGGAGAATCTGTATAAGACTGAAAGGTCTTAATAAAGTTTTTTTGTTATTTGTTGTTGATACAAAAGATTATATAATTTTGAATACTTTCCTCTCTCTTTATCCTATAACTCTAAGAAATAATTCATTTATATATAAATTATATTATTATTATATTATACTAATTATATATAATTTATATAATATTATATAATTAAATACTATAATTAATATATAATTATTAATAATTATATATAGGTTTTTAACTTTTAATTAAACAATTTTTATTTATTTTTAGACATTTTTTCATTTTTATTTAGACATTTTTCAATTTTAATTTAGACACAGGGACTTTTCTATAAAAAGCGATGTGTCTAAATTAAAATGAAAATGTTGGGGCACGTTTTTGTAACCATACCCCAACAGAAGGCGTATGTATAATCAAATCAAATGGATACATGGCTTCCCTCCCACATAGACTTACAGACCATTCTTTTTGCCCAGAAACCTAGACAACAGATGACACCAGACTTCCATGCCGAAAGCTGATGCCTGGTAAAGAAGAAGACATCCAGAGACATCCGAGCTGGAAACTGTTGTTTCATATGTACATATATTCCCCTCACCAAAAATTTAGGTAAAGGTGACCAGAAAAAAAAAAAAAAAAAAAATGGAGAAGGAAGATCTCTAAAAGACTGAACCGAGAAAGGAAAGCGTTATATTACAGTTCAAGTGAAAAGGGGCCTGTGTCAATTTTAGCTAAGACGGAGGGGGGGGGCGATATATATATATCGTCCCGAGAAAAAGGGAGGATGGTATTTCAATCCATGTGGATGGGAGGGCTGGCGTCTGAAATTTTACACTATCGCCGTAGATGTTGCTCTCTTTAGATTTTTTTGTTTTGGTAATACTATATGTTCTATTTTGATGGAAGAGGCCTGGAGTCTGAAATCTTACACTAGTGCCATGACTGTTTCTCTTTTTAGATTTTTTTTGTTTTGGTAATACTATATGTTCTATTTTGATGAGGCCTGGGGCGTCTATGAAATTGATACTGGAGCCGTTGGCCATTTTGATTGGTGTTTCTTTCGGCGAATGAAAATGGAGAGAGAGATGAATAAAAGAAGGTTCTTTGCCAAAAGGCAGGATTCGATCGGAGTCGCTCAGTGAGAAGGACGATTTTTAGTCGGGCCTGAGACGTAGAGGAGACCAGACCTTGCCGCCGCTTTCGAGAGAAGGTAAGCCCCTCGCCATTATGGCTTAGCCCCCCCCCCTTTTTTTATTTTTCGAACAGAAGCTAATCTATTTAGATTCTGAATGGGCCCTAAAGGGCTTTAAGTGACTTAAAAAGGAGTGTTAGGGTTCGTATATTTTGTCCCGCTAGAATAGATGGAGATCTAGGTTCCCCCCCCTTTTGTGTAGTAGCCAACCTAGATTTCGCATGGGCCCTAAAGGGCTATAAAGTAACTTCAGGTCACCTCTATCTAAATTTTACTATGTAAATAGCATATCTCGTCAGTATAGACATGTTCCCAAATTTTAAGATATTTAAATAAATATCTAGAGAAATTTTCTTGTTTCCTCTGTTACCTATTTCATACATAATTTTCCTTATGGTGCTATTCCCACTGTTTAAATGAAATGTTGTATGTTTCTTACCTATTTGAAGGGAATGTTACTAATAATCAAGTCTCCCATAAATTACCGGCCACATACATTGCCGTGAGTGTCTGTGTTTCAGTGTTTTATAGATTGCCCAATTTAATAACGATTTCATGGGTTGTCTGATGAAATTGTATAATAGTGTCGCGGCTGTTTCCATCTTTAGACCATTGTTCTGACAATATTATATGCTCGATCCTTGCTTTAGCTCAACTCTTAATCAATTACAGAGTTTTTTCCCCCTTTTGTATCCTCCCTTTTCAACTATCCAAACCGGGGATCCCAACAATGTCGCCCGCCGCGGGGCTCGAATTTAGTATATGTTTCTTCCCCTATACTTTAGAAATATATACCTAATGAAAAGCCATACTATTTTTAAGTATTGGTGAAGTAGTCCACGCATCCTGAGATTAACAGTCTATTATAAATCGTGAATTTTAATTTACGCTTTCCGTTTCACTGGCATTTTATCAGGCAATGAAAGTTATGTTGAGGCGGTGTATACCGCATCTCTCGCCACTGTCTTTTACGATTCACATTGTTTGTGGCAAAACCTTAATATTATCATTGATTTCTGATATCAAAGTAAAACGTCTATGGGGATGAGTATCTTTTATTCTGGTCTTCTCGAGCTTTCGAGCTTGTCCGCCCTTCTACAGGAGAAACATATACAATATATCAAGAAAATATAACGTCGCCTGATGCTAAAACTATTATGATTCTATGTACATATATATATATACATTAGGAAGTTTTGCATATTATTTGTTTTCTTAAGACATATTTTTTTGATTAAGGTATTACACATATTCTACAATTGTTTGCTATATTCTATGAATTATCTTATAGGTTAGAAATTCTATTATTTAAGTAGTTTTATAATAGTTATTGGCTATTACATATAAGTTACTTATATTATTGTTGATATTATTAGCTGGTACTAGGATATATTGTGTTATATGTTTCGGGCAAATCTATTTTCTATTAATGCTATTGTGTTTTCTGAATAATAGAAAATCAATTATAAGCCTTTGATATTTGCTGTTTATGTTTTTGTAATGTATTCTAGGTTCTCCTAATGCGAAAGTGTGACCTGTTCCTTTGCAGTATTGGAAAATTAGAGACCTATTGTCTTGATTAATAACGTTGCGTCTATGTTCATATATTCTATTGCTGACTCTCCTTCCTGTCTCCCCTGCGTATTACTTGGCAGCTGTTACACTCTACGGAATATATTGCCTTTTATTCTCTGTTTTGGTTAGTGGGTTTTATGATAGTAGGATTATTTTAGATAGCGGACTTTTATGGTGGAGCCTATGTTAGGGAAATTACAGTAATACGTTTGGATGCCAGAGTTTCTTAAGTAGTTGGCTATTGTTATAGATGTTTGTGAGTATGGAATGTAACATATCGCCCTATAGATATTTTGTGGAAATGTTGTAATATAAAGATGGTTTGGTATCCTGCTTGCTGGACATTATTTATAATGTTCTGTGTCTCAATCATTTTGAATTCTGTTGCGAGCACCATTGATTACAATTTCTTTATTTTACTTTCTCAAATTATTATATACAGTATGAGAAATGAGGTTGGATTTCCCATGGTTCAAATTTAGAACGGTGATCAGTGTTTTACAGTAGTCTACTGAAATGACTTAGCATTTTTTTTTCATCATAGCTCTGATATAATTTTCTCACAGCAGAGGTGAGTTCTGATAATTATTGCTGGATACAAATATCTTAAATTCATTTTAATAGCGCTTTCTATCAAATCATACTAGCCTGTGCATCCAGATATATGAGCCTTAAGGTGAAAATAGAATTGAAGATCCAGTTAGCGTACCCGTGAAGAGAGAAATTTGATCACCATAAAAAGACGCGTCAGGCAACCGACTTTTTTTTTTTTCATGATGCCTCCAACTGCATATGATCTTAAATATCCTGTATACACTCTGACAAGGGAAGGTTATCCTGAATTGACAAATGTATAATTTTTGTCTTTAGTAGAGATTTCCAATATTCTATTTCTGAAACATTTTTTTGGATGAGGACAAATAAAACCATCTTGATAGTATTAAATCTGCAGTATACATTTGCCAGCAGAAGGCATGATGAGATTACATGAAATTTAAACCAGTTGTATGTTTAGTATGTTCCTTCAGTTGTAATTTGACACCGTCTTGAAATAAAGAAATTGGACGATGCGCTATATCTTGATGCTGGATATTTCTGTGTCAGAAAGGTGTAGTTATTCTGTTTAATGAGAATTCCAATAATTATCGAAATTTAGCAGATTATCACTGGGGATTTGAACAACTGTCTTGAAAATTTTTGAACAGCCCGAGTAGATAGAAGAGTCCTAGAGTTAGAGTGGAGAATTAGTAGTACAGACTGACCACTCGACGCAGATAACTCTAGGGAACAATTATTGTGTTAATCCGCCGTAGACAAGAAGAACATTGATTCTCAGGATACTCGATAGGCAGAATTTTGAGAATTGATAAGGTCATGGTCAAAGTTTACACAGGCATGTGGGAGTAAAGACAGTGATTTAAAGAGGCAGCCTTGTGTCTTAAATACTTTCAGTGGAAGCAGATGCCACTGCAAATATTCAGGTCTAATAATTTCCAAATTTGAAGTCATGCATGACGGGTTAGCACGGGATTGACGCCTGAACTGGCTTTCACTGGGATTAATCGAGCTTGCGAAAGAACTAGAAGAAGTGTGACATGTCACGCCACTGTACTAAATTAATAATTGAGAAGATTTATGTTGAGCCAACTGAAATTAGTAAAGAATTAAGAGATTAAGGTCTTATTCTTTGAGTTTTACACTAATTTCAATTACGCGATATGGACGGCGTTATAAGTTGGGTGGAAATGATTCGGCCGCAATGGGATGGTCTCCTGGAGGTGGTACGATCAAATACTTACTTATTGAATGCCGGGCGGGATCGCATGGAGCATTAAATGACATCGAGAAATGCTTAAAGAAACACCCTAGAAGATTGGGGATCGACAAAATGACGACATGGAAAATGCTCAACATTGTACATTGGCAGCAAAATGATATCTTGCTATTGTATGGACGACCACTCCTTCCTGAAATGTGCAGCGGATGTTAGTCCCAGAATTAGGTCCTTTGAGGCGACACTTTCCTTTGCAGATGACATAAAGACGCATGACAAAACAACACATGAGCATTTAAACTAGCTTCAATTCCTGCCATTAATTAATTTAGTTGACCAATAGCTATAGAACCGCTGGAGACCTCCATACCCTGTGTGAATATTTTAGTGAGAAATGAGCGATTCAATTCTATGAGCCATGAGGTATCCTGTAAGATCAGAGATGTACCCCATTCAATTTTTTTTTTTATAGTAGCCAGTGCGAGATATTTCCAGAATTTTTTTTTTATTTAACTGTCATATAATTCGGAAACTAGAAAACTACACTATTTTGATACAGTTTACATCTAGCATCCATGTGAACTCAATATGACTATTGAACGTAGATTGAAGATTAATGAGCGAGCCAACCTAAAGAGAACGAGTTTAATAGGCTTACAATCAGTAGTTGAAACAGACTATTCGCACAATTTTGTTATGTTCTCCCTCTAGCTGATCTATGACATTATAGATTTTTTTTTTAACAAGGTGACTACCCCGTCGAGTGTATATGAAGGTATAAAGGTTTAAAGGTCATAGGCTATTGGAATAATAATACACTAGTAATAATTATAGTTCATTCTGATGTACAGTAGAGACAGTGAGAACAGCGCCTCTACCATCATGGCTAGTTAGTTTCAATACACCCAGAAAGAGCATTGATCTAAGATTACTATCCACCCACATGGATGAACATGTACCTCTCCCATTTCCTTTCCCTTTTGGGCCATGAACCCATCTTTCACCCCTCGGTTCCCTGCCCCCATTAATACATGAGATTCTCTTCTCCAATCCCCACTACTAATCTGGAATATTTCAGACAGCAGACTGAGAGAGAACCATGCACCCTGGAGATGACCCCTCACCCAGCCAGACGCCGTTGCCGTCTGCGCTATACCATTTGGAGAAGTTTGAGGGAAATGGGCTCATACCATTCGACAAGTTCATCCGGGACTTCGAATTGGTCTACGATGTGAAAGCCCTGGATGATTCTAGGAGGAGGATCCTCCTGGACAATCACCTTCGAGGAGCTGCGAGAGAGTTCGCCCTCCAGGCCTCCCAGATCAAACTGGGATACAACGAATTAAAGGAAAACCTGGAACAGAGATTCTCCAGGAGGGCCCCCAAGAGAGAAGCCAGGAAGAAGTTCTTCTCCTGTAGACAAAGGCCCGGAGAAAAGGTTAAGGAATACGCGAACAGAGTGCGGAGCCTTGCCTCAGAAGCCGAGTCAGAAGGCCTGAGGATCGACATCACTGAGGTCGCTGATATCTTCCTCACTGGACTCTGTCCAAACCTGTGGCAGAGAGCCCACCAACTCCAGAATGAGTCATGGGAGGTAATTGTGAGCAGTCTCCACCAGATCGAAGAAAGGGATGACGAGTACTCCAGATGCCAAATGGAAGATGAAGAGGGGAGTGCCAGGAAGTTGAGGGAGTTGACGAGCCAGATGGCCCGGGTGGAATCCAAGTTAAAGAACCTGGAGACGGAAAACCAGGACCTGAGGAGGACCCACAGGGAGCAACCCAGGATGAATATGGGAAACAGGTGGGACACCAACCAGGCCAGAGGTTTCCAGCGGAGAGGAGGTTCCGCTCAGAACAACCAGCCCACTATACAAGGGACCAGGCAGGAGAGATCCCGACAGAACCCCAACGGTAGAGCCCCACAAGAACAGCGCAAGGAAGGCCCTCCAACAACAACCAAGGGAGGAGCGCCAAGGGGGTATGAGGGCCCCGAAGCAACGTGGACACCCATCAGGTGCTTCAGATGCGGGGAGACAGGCCACATGGCAAGAATTTGCACAGCCATGACAAAAAAATAGGTCCGGCTTGCCTCAAAGCAGGGAATGGGGGAACTCTAGCCGGCCTACCTGTAATCACTTGTACATTTGTAGATAAAGGTTGGTCTCTGAGTAATAGGACTATCAGACTAATTATCGATACAGGCTCAGAGGCCAACATTGTAAATATAGATTCCTTGGATATTAGCGCTGAAGGTTTGGGTAAACCCACCTTCCTTAAGGGGATTAGTGGGAGTGAGTTAAGGTCACTGGGGAGTGAGTTAATAGAGGTTAGGGCCTATATCAGGGGAAAACCTATCAGGGAAGTAAAAACAACATTTGAATACTGCCATCTAGGTGGGCTAGGCTTTGATGGAATCCTAGGTATGCCAGGATTCAAGGCTCTAAGACTCACTCTCAACCATGATGGAAGCGTCAGATCAGACTTTGAGCAGGACGAAGAACCGACTAAGTTGGCCTTCCTGTCCTCGTTACAGGCCAGTGAGGTGCCTGTCAGACCACCCAGTATACCTCTACATAAAATCAGGACAGGGGAAGACGTCCTTAGGGCATATAGTCACTGTTTCTGTGACGACATCTCCGATATGGGCGATGGGTCAACCATCATTGCCCCTAAGTTAAAGATACTGACTGGAAAGCCAGTCTATAGACGTCAGTATCCGATCCCAAATAAGCTGGTCTCAAAGGTGAAGGCCTTAGTAGACGAATTGGAAGAAGCTGGAATTATCGAGGGGAGTACATCCTTATGGAATTCTCCCCTATTCCCTGTTGCTAAAACAGACGGCAGCATCCGCATTACAATGGACCTGCGATTAATTAATGAGGTGACAGAATTCTTCCCGTTCCCAATACCTCGTGTTGAAGACAATCTGCGTGCTTTTGCAGGCGCAAAGGTCTTCAGCACATTAGACTTGACCTCTGGATTTTTCCAGATTCGCATCCCGGAGGGTGATAGATATTATTTCACTTTCTCTCTGCCCTGGGGGAGATATCGTTTCACACGTCTACCACAAGGAGCGAAGAACTCAGCTCAGATCTTCCAATGGGCCATGAATTTGGTCCTAGGGGATTTGTTGTATAAATGCGTTCGTTTGTACATCGATGATGTCATCGTCTACAGCGACTCTCATGAGCAGCATGTGGCGGACCTTGCCGCTGTACTCGAACGCCTGAGTCGCTTTAATCTAAAGGCTAGGCGTGGGAAGAGCTATTTCTTCAAGGGCTCTGTAGATTACCTCGGTCATGTAATTGATCAGGATGGGATAAAACCCATGTGGGATAATGTCGCGGCTCTCAGGGATTTGAAACGTCCCCACAACATCAGGGGAGTCAGAAGTCTTTTGGGTACTGTAAACTACTACAGGCGCTTCATACCCAACGCAGGTGAACTCCTAGCTCCACTAAGTAACTTATTGAGAAAGGGGCGAAGATTCACTTGGGGTACAATAGAGCAGACAGCCTTTGAGACCATAAAACAAGTACTAACCAGTGAGCCTTTACTGGCTCATCCAATGATAGGGCGACCATTTATCCTAAATACAGACGCCAGTGGAATAGCGGTTGGCGCTTG
Organism: Cordylochernes scorpioides; assembly: GCA_030710605.1. Taxonomy (NCBI): domain Eukaryota; kingdom Metazoa; phylum Arthropoda; class Arachnida; order Pseudoscorpiones; family Chernetidae; genus Cordylochernes; species Cordylochernes scorpioides. Next base: position 69,607,791 of record CP092879.1, on the reverse strand, counting down.
TCTCCAACAGGAGATAGACGGGGTTGTCAAGCCAATAGCTTACTATAGCAAACGGTTGATAGGCCCCGAAACTCGCTACTCCACAATCGAAAAGGAGGCTTATGCCGTAGTGTTGTCTCTGCAGCACTTTAAACACCTCCTGGCGGGCAGTAAGGTTGAGGTGCATACCGATCACAAACCGATCACTTATAACAAGGGGTCTGATTATAAGAACGCTCGATTGTCTAGATGGGCAGAGATCATCCAAGACTTCAATGTGACATTTGTGTATGTCCCGGGGAAAGAAAACACGGTAGCCGACTTCCTCAGTAGGTTCCCGTGTGAGGATGATCCTGAACCATCACGAGATAAGAGAGTTGTGGCCGCAGTAATTAAAAATCGTGGGCCCCCCTTGATAGATAGTGATCGGACGTGGGAAGGTTTGCTTAAGGACAAGAAATGGGCCCCCTTATTGAAACTAATAGGTGACAGACGGTCTACCGAGACTGTAACTTATAAAAATAAGGATTATAAAATGCACGAGGGTTACCTCGTGTCTAAGAACAGTGGGGGTATCTGGGTGAAGGTGGTTCCGTCAGACATTAGGGAGATGGTGATTAAATATCACCACGACGTTCCGACGGGAGGTCATTTTGGGGTCAAGAAGGTAATGAGAAGGCTGAAGGACGATTATTATTGGCCGGGTATGAGGACACAGGTCCGAAACTATATATACAGATGCGAGGGTTGCCAGCTCTCAAATCAAGGTGTAACCAAGGCTGGTAATGCTCCCCACTTCAGGCCTGGAAAACCATTTGAGCATCTTGCTCTAGACTTCATAGGACCCTTAGAGAAGACTTCCAAAGGACATTCTAGCATCCTGACCATAGTCGATTTATTTACCAAATTCCCTATTTTAATACCTACAAGAGACCAGTGTGCCAGTACAGTGGTTAAAGCGCTGTTGGAAAGCGTAATTACTATCTTTGGAGTACCGAAAACTATACTTTCGGACCGGGGTTCGGCATTCATTAGCTGTATTTTTAAAGGGATTTGCAAGGCCATGGGGGTAAGTGCAGTGAACACAACTGCTTGGAGACCTCAAAGTAATGGCGCTGTAGAAAGGCTCAACAGAACAGTAATTGAATCTTTGCGTAGGTGTGAGGCAAGTTCTAATTGGGATGACATCCTACCCATGGTAGCTTTAGCTATCAGAACCACTGAACATTCTAGTACAGGATTTACACCAGCGAAACTCGTCTTCGGACATGAGCTGAGGCTTCCGCAACCTTTTCAGGAAGCGGGACAAAGTCCTGTAAGCGAAGATTTGATTGCTCAAACGGCAGCCTTCTACGAGCGGGAACTAACAGAGGAGGTCGAGAAGATAAGAGAGGTGGTAAGGCAAACCTACTTGAATGAACAGGAAGAAGCTAGGATTAAGTTCGAAAACAAAAGGCTGAGAACTTTCAATAACGGGGACTTAGTCCTAGTGGAGAGAATGCATGAGACGAAGGGGCGTCACAAATTTGAGCCAAGGTATGGGGGTCCATATGAGGTACTAAGAAGAGCTGGTGATACTGTATATCTCTTGAAGAATCTAGAAACTGGGAATTTGGATAAATACCATATAGATAGGTTAAAACAATACCATATACCAATTAGGATTTTCCCCACAGAGGAGGAGGAAACTAGTGATGGTAATTCAAGTCAAGGTTCCAGTGATGAAGATCATTGGATTCATCTTACAGGTCCAGCTTATCTCCCTAATAGGTCCGTTAATGTAGTGGTTCCACAAGGGGTGACAACCAGAGCGAACTCAGAAGTAATGAGACGAGGGGAAGTTGACAGAGTTAGTGTGAACAGTTTAACTTTACGCAGGTCTACAAGGGTGAAAAAGCCCACACAGTGTAAATTCTGCTTAGACTGGCGCCACTAACTAGGATTTTGGAGTGTGTACGGAGAATCAGCTCGATAGAATGAGAAGTTTAGAGATTTCAACCTTTTTTTTTTTTCATTTAAAAACCTTTTTTTTTTAAAGTAAAACTTCATTAGGATTCCTTTTTTTTTTCTATACAAACTATTTCTTGTTAAAACCCGAGTTTCAAAGACCAATGAGAATAATGTATACCATTGTGAATTAATTATTTAGTATAAATCTGAATTTTTGGTTATTATCGGGAGTAATAGATGAAGGAAGGTGTAGGAAATCACAACTTAGAGGGGGGCTATGTCTAAAATAACAAACCTAATAGGCATCCTATGGCTTGTGTTGGGTAATACAGAAACCCTATAATCCCTGGCCTTCAGGTAGTAGCTTTGAAATAGGTTTCTAATGAGGACATGAAAGGTCAATCTTTCAGAGTAAAGTTGTGAAGTATAGGGACCCTAAGCCAGGGGTAGAAGTTAAGTAGGCCCAGACCGTAGTCGATCCTCGGAAAGCACTTGAGAATGTTAGTGTTGGGTAGTGAATCGTAAACCCTATAAATCCATCTTTCAATAGAGTGCTGAGGTCGGACTACTGAAAAGGGGGCAGACGCACGACGAAGTAAGAGGAAAGTGACTTCACCCACAGTGGCTAGGGGAATGAATCAATCCGCTTTTATGAGGTGTCACGTTTAATGGTTCTTTAATCGCCCTTATATTCTGTGTGTGTCTTCATAGAATTGTCGTGAATAGTCGCTTAGTGTCAAGGCAAGGGCAGTTTTGAAATTACATTTTTTAAAGATAGGTTAGCTTCCAGATTATTTAAAATTGTTAACAATTATTGTTAACAATCATTTATTGAGTATAAAGTATTAGTATATATAGAGCTTGTACAGAGGCATTTCTTTTGAGTAACATAGGGCTTTAGTTCCCAATTTGTTTTAATTTTATTATTTTATTTGATTTCACATTGTGTCCTGAAATATGTTATTATTTGTTAGGATCTATTGATATTGATAAATGAGTATTTTGGCCTTTGTAGCAGCTTTTAACTTTAGTTTGTATGCACACCGTGAATGATAGGGGGGAGGGTGTATGAATGAATTGGTGTAATGAATGTGTAAGAAGGTTAAAAACTATTATATTGTGAGCCCAAAATACATTAGAATAGGGTTAAGGACTTCAATAGGATCGATTTTTATTTTATTTTATTTTTTATTTCGAATTTTGTTAGGACCGAGAAGCCTCAAACAGGACAACTACAACTCTATCTATAGTTAGGAAAATATTCGCTCCATTTTTGTTAGGTCTCCTTTTGGAGGAGTATAATTTTTTTTAAATTTCTATTACTAGGGTAATAAAGTACTCTTTGTTATTTATATCAACTTGAATTTTAAGAGTCGTAGATAATGATCATATCTCGATTCTCAGACTGGAAGGTTGTGGGAGGTTATGATCAGACCAGAAAACCCACAGAACTTCTCCTCATTAGAGGAAACGAAGAGGTATAGATTGAATTTTATGCAGGATGGGGGATTTGTTTTAGCCATGCCGTATAGACTGGGGTATAACGGCGCGACCTTGGGTAACCGATCTGACACCGTAGTTTCGACGCTTTTAGCGTGGCTGGAGCGAGGGTATTCCAGACGGGAGGTCCTGTAAGATTGGCAAGTAGGCAGAGATTGCCCAGTTATTCTAGACGAAGTGTTTCCGTCTATTGAATTTTTTTTGGTACCAGTTTGATCCCCCATAGCTAGCGGAAGTTTCTTCTAATAAAGGATTCGCCCTGCCATACGTTTTGTTGGAATGAATTCGAGCATAAGACCGATTCGAGAGACAGAATAAGTAATTATTAGGACCTTCAACGAGTTTAGACTCGTTCCATGTTAGGATAAGATTTTAAAGTATTAGTTAACTATAATGACCGCGAACGAGACGCCAGAACAAGCCAATGAGTCAAAGTTTTAGAAGTGTTGTATTGAGGACAGTAGAATTAAGAGCAGTTATACAGGGAGTAGAATTCTGAAGGAATTTGTAAAAGAACCAAAATTTCAGATTGATAAAATTCAAATTTATAAGATGTAGATTTGTAGGATTCAGGTCAATGAATAGAGGGTATATTAGTAGATGAAAGTAATATGAATTTCTTGGAAGGGGGAGGTAGCTGAACTGTACACACCCCAGAGACAAGGTAAACGGAGTCACAAACAAAATAGTAGAAATTGATTAGTCGCTCTGCCAAAACAGAAAAATTCTCTTCATACGGTTGTCACCCTAGATTTAAATGGACTGTGTAGTTTAATAGAGGTCTGGGCTATGCTCCATTTGACCAAGATTCTAAATGACGTTCCCATCTGGGTTGAGAGTATTGTAATTAGAGGAATCTAACACATAAGAGAAAACACACCCTCCAGTAGGATCGGGATAGACGAATATTACCCAGTGACCAACTCGTGATTCCAGACTGAATAAGATTGAAAAACTTAACTGAGATACTAAACCTTGAACCTTCAGCGCACAAATATATATAATGTGTTTTCATTTTCTAATTGAATATGTTATTATTTTATATCATATATATTATATTATAATCATATGCTATTCATTTCAACAATTTTATTTCCTTTGATATTCATGATATTAGTAATATTTACCGGCCATGTTGCGATTTTTTTTAACATGTTGTCATGGCTTATTCTTCCCTCAAGGCATGATCTATTTTATCCTTATTGTCTTTTATCCGCCTTACTTGTATAAGTATATATATTTTGTCATCATATATAATTTTGTAGTAGTTTTCTTTATCATCTATCATGGGATGATTTTTTATCATATTTAATCACTATCTGCATGATACGTGTTTTCTTCAATATATATATTATACCCATCATATAACATGGAAGGATTCATTTTATCATTACATATTCGTGCCTTATTTAATAATTACTTTCACAATTTGTTTTCTGTAAACTTTTTTTTTTATTTAGCAAAAGTCATCATGTCATAGGCTAATCATTATGTATCAAGATATTTCTTTCAGCTAACTATAATTATCCTTTCCTTTGATTGTATATGTATAACTATACCACACGAATGTCTTGATTGGTACTTAAATAAAGATGCTGGCATGTTTTAGGAGTTGGACTAGTCAGTTATTTCTAAACGACTTCTTGGCGCCCAAATTTTTATATATAATATGTAATAGGGAAATTCTCTAACTGTATTGTTAGCAGAAAGAAGGTAGCAATGAATCCAGCACCACAAGAGGCAAGGATGTGGTTGAGAGGACTTACCACAAGGAGGGCCTACTCCTCAAGGCCAAAGAAGAAAGTGGAAGGGTGGTATATATACCCATGAATGGTAAGACAGATGACCTTGCTTACTTCCATACATATGATATGACTGTCCCCCATAACCTATGTTGATAACAGTGTGCTGACAGAATAATAACACATAAAAACCCCTTTGCCAGGATGCACAATGCCCACTAATGTTCGGAATAATAAACATCTAGAATAGCATACCATCATTTTGATTAGCCTTATCTTCCCTATAGGTTTCGGTACACCTGGCTTCACCTAGTAATGGAAAATGCATTTTGCTAGAAATGGGCCTGCTTTCATAGTAACTGATGAAAGGCAGATGAATAATGAATAGCACAAACGCATTTGTCCATTACTTGGCAGGGGGAGGATTGTTGGGGCACGTTTTTGTAACCATACCCCAACAGAAGGCGTATGTATAATCAAATCAAATGGATACATGGCTTCCCTCCCACATAGACTTACAGACCATTCTTTTTGCCCAGAAACCTAGACAACAGATGACACCAGACTTCCATGCCGAAAGCTGATGCCTGGTAAAGAAGAAGACATCCAGAGACATCCGAGCTGGAAACTGTTGTTTCATATGTACATATATTCCCCTCACCAAAAATTTAGGTAAAGGTGACCAGAAAAAAAAAAAAAAATGGAGAAGGAAGATCTCTAAAAGACTGAACCGAGAAAGGAAAGCGTTATATTACAGTTCAAGTGAAAAGGGGCCTGTGTCAATTTTAGCTAAGACGGAGGGGGGGGGGGGGCGATATATATATCGTCCCGAGAAAAAGGGAGGATGGTATTTCAATCCATGTGGATGGGAGGGCTGGCGTCTGAAATTTTACACTATCGCCGTAGATGTTGCTCTCTTTAGATTTTTTTGTTTTGGTAATACTATATGTTCTATTTTGATGGAAGAGGCCTGGAGTCTGAAATCTTACACTAGTGCCATGACTGTTTCTCTTTTTAGATTTTTTTTGTTTTGGTAATACTATATGTTCTATTTTGATGAGGCCTGGGGCGTCTATGAAATTGATACTGGAGCCGTTGGCCATTTTGATTGGTGTTTCTTTCGGCGAATGAAAATGGAGAGAGAGATGAATAAAAGAAGGTTCTTTGCCAAAAGGCAGGATTCGATCGGAGTCGCTCAGTGAGAAGGACGATTTTTAGTCGGGCCTGAGACGTAGAGGAGACCAGACCTTGCCGCCGCTTTCGAGAGAAGGTAAGCCCCTCGCCATTATGGCTTAGCCCCCCCCCCCCCTTTTTTTTATTTTTCGAACAGAAGCTAATCTATTTAGATTCTGAATGGGCCCTAAAGGGCTTTAAGTGACTTAAAAAGGAGTGTTAGGGTTCGTATATTTTGTCCCGCTAGAATAGATGGAGATCTAGGTTCCCCCCCCTTTTGTGTAGTAGCCAACCTAGATTTCGCATGGGCCCTAAAGGGCTATAAAGTAACTTCAGGTCACCTCTATCTAAATTTTACTATGTAAATAGCATATCTCGTCAGTATAGACATGTTCCCAAATTTTAAGATATTTAAATAAATATCTAGAGAAATTTTCTTGTTTCCTCTGTTACCTATTTCATACATAATTTTCCTTATGGTGCTATTCCCACTGTTTAAATGAAATGTTGTATGTTTCTTACCTATTTGAAGGGAATGTTACTAATAATCAAGTCTCCCATAAATTACCGGCCACATACATTGCCGTGAGTGTCTGTGTTTCAGTGTTTTATAGATTGCCCAATTTAATAACGATTTCATGGGTTGTCTGATGAAATTGTATAATAGTGTCGCGGCTGTTTCCATCTTTAGACCATTGTTCTGACAATATTATATGCTCGATCCTTGCTTTAGCTCAACTCTTAATCAATTACAGAGTTTTTTCCCCCTTTTGTATCCTCCCTTTTCAACTATCCAAACCGGGGATCCCAACAAAAAATGTATAAATATAAATTAAAATTGTCTAATTAAAAGTTAAAAACCTATAAATTATATATGTATTTACCATTGATTATTTAGATTTGACACTACAGATATAAAACCAAACTACATTTAACATGAATCGTAAATACAATACTTCTAACTAAAAATTAAATTGGAGATGAAATCTATTACATTTAAGACTAACGTATTAAACAATCATTTAGATAAAGGTAGGCAAAAGAGAAAATATATAATGAAAGAATAATTTGTTCTAAAAGTTGAATGATTTTTTAAAAATGTATTTTTAGCGTTGTGAAAAGTTAAAATCGTGGTTATTTATTATAGATAACAAAAATTCCTCTGCATAATACAGTAAAACCCCGCTATAACGAACCATGGATATAACGAACCTTCCCTTATAACGAACCCACGCCGATTCCCAATTCCATTCCATTGAAAATACCATCTTTATAACGAACTTTGCGATTTTTAGAATAACGAACTACCCCTATAACGAACCTGTTACACAGACTTTGACTTTAATCATCATAGATGCTGGCGTCACTACTATGACGTAACTACTTCCAACTTCTACCCTTCAACCTTGCTGTTATTGTTTACCGCTATCTTGTCTTAACAATATATGTAATGGAACAAGTCGTTCCTAAATAAATATATATTTGTTTATATCTAAAGGGATGTCCTCGTAACTACTAATTACGTGAGTACAAAAACAACTGGAAATACTTAGAGATAAACTTAGTATTTTGCTAAGCCTATATCAATTTGGTAGCAGTGCGTTGTTTGGGCGCGCGAATTGGACTAACCGCCAATTGATCCATTTAAATCATAAAGAAAATAAATAATTGGACTAACCGCCAATTTAGAAAATAAATATTGAATAAAAATGGATACACATAACTTAGCAAAAATCGAACAGTTAACAGAAAACAACTATACCACGTGGTCCATGAAAATGGAAGCAATTCTAGATTCAAAAGATCTCTTCGAGGACGTAATTGTTAATGACGAGCCAGACTTTACAAAAAATAAACTAGAATATGATATTTGGAAGAAAAAGAATCGGGAAGCATACAGCCTAATAATATTGTCACTTTCGGATGACTTAACAATCATCTTTCGAGGCGATAAAAGAGCCAAAAGAATTTGGTACGACATAAAGAAAAGGTTTGAAGGATCTCTAGAAAATAAAAGGATAGACCTAATGTTGGATCTAGCCAGACTAAAATTGAACCCAAATGAAAATGTCAACATGTATATTGTACGAGCACAGAAACTGGCACAAGAGATCACCCAGCTAGGAAAGACTGTAACAGAAAGAGAACTTGTACGATACATTGTTGAAGGACTCACACCTAACTTTGACACGATCGCAGCAGCACTGTCAATAAACAGAGAAATCTCATTACCAGACTTGAGACAAGCTCTACTGGATTTCGAGAAGAAAAGACAGGACAGAAGTAAAAATCATGAAAATGCTTTCAGATCATCAGGCAACCAATTCAAAGAAAAATCATGCTTCATTTGCAAAAGAAAAGGACATTTCAAGAAAGACTGTTGGTTCAACCCTGACAACAAAGAAAATCAAAAGAATACAACAAACAAAAATAACATAGCCAGTACAAGGAACTACCATAAAGGACCAAAACAAAACAAAGACACAGCCAGGTCAGCAATCCAAGAACGAACGGAGGAACCATCCCAACGAAGAGACTCCACTTCAGAATACGCACTACATGCAAGCACAAGGGAGGAACGCCCGACAACTCAGGACGTGTGGATAATTGATTCTGCGTGCACAAGCCACATGACTTCCCATGGTGAATGGATCGAGCACAAGACGGAGGAGAGAAGAAGCATACAAGTGGCGGAAGAAGGGAGACACATTGAATCTACCTCATCAGGATTAATCCAAGCTACTGTACAAGGTAAGGACAAACTTAACAACGCTGTAACCCTGCATAATGTCCTCCATGTACCACACCTGAAAGGAAATCTAATGTCCATTCCAAGCGTAGTAAGAAGAGGGAACTCTGTTCTTTTGAATTCTGAAGGAGCATACATATACTCTTCTGATGACAAGCTAATAGGAACAGGAAACTTTGATGGTAACATGTACACATTGAACCTATCACGTTTACCTGAAGCAACTCATGTTCCAAATGAACATTGCTTGATTTCAAAGGACAATTCTAGGACTGCATGGCACAGAAGGTTAGGACATCCTAGTGACAACAAACTAGACCTGATTTTGAAGAACAATCTTCTAAAAGGCTTGAACTCTATAAATGGTACCCTTGATCAATGTGATGCTTGCTCCTTGGGAAAAATGACCAAAGTACCCTATGTTCACACAGATGGCAATCAGGAAAGCTACCCCTTTGAAGCCATTTATGTCGATCTCTGTGGTCCAATGAGAATAAACTCCTTGGGCGGAAGTAAATATTTCTTGACCATCGTAGATGGATTTTCTAGGAGAATATTTGTAGAATTTCTCAAAGATAAACTCTCAGCAGCAGAAGCTAAATCTAAGAGAGGAATATTTGTAGGCTATTCAAGATGCAGAAGAGCTTATCGAGTATTTGATATCACAGCGAGAGTCATTCTTGAAACCGCAGACATTCACTTCAGAGAGAACAATAATGTCATCTCGGAAGAAAAACAAAGTGATAATAATACGGACACTGACACATATTTCTTCATTCAGGAGGATGAACAACTGGACAATCATGTTCTATCAGATGCTGATATTGAAGAGCCAGCAACAGATACCATGATCAACAGACAGACAGAGTCAAGTGAATCAGACAGACCACAAAGAACTCGAACAATACCTAAAAGATTCGATGACTACGTTCTGGCTACTACGAATGAAACCATTCCGAAAGACTATGAAGAAGCCATCGCATGCGAAGACAAGAAACATTGGGAGAACGCAATGCTTGAGGAAATACAGAACATGTACTCGCATCAAGTATGGGAACTGGTACCTAGACCTGTAAACGCTAAAGTTGTCAAAAGTAAATGGGTGTTCAAAATATCTAAAGACCAAGAAAACAAAACTTACAAAGCTAGACTTGTTGCAATGGGATACAACCAAATCCCAGGAAGAGATTACAACGAAAGTTTCAGCCCTGTAATTAAAAATGCCACCCTCAGGACTATTTTGTCAATGGCAGCAACAAAAGATTCAGTCATTAAACTATTTGATGTAAAAGCAGCCTATCTAAATGGAAACATTGAAAATACAATATTCATGGAACAACCTGCTGGATTTGTCCAAGACAGAAACAGAGTTTGCAAACTCAACAAAAGTATTTACGGTCTACCTCAATCCGGAAGATCGTGGTATGAGAAATTCAGTCAAGTACTTCATGACTGTGGACTGGAAAAACTTAAATCTGATCCTTGCCTATTTAAATGGAAGAATGAAGACAAATACTTCTATGTAGGGATATATGTTGATGACTTTATCACTGTCTCAGATTCTGAAGATACCTCAAACAGATTCATCAATAAACTGAGACATCATTTGGAAATAAAGGATGTAACATGTAAAGGTATGTTTTTGGGTATCAAGATCATACAAGACAAGGAGGGAATTTCGCTACAGCAAAGCCACTATGTACAACAAATATTGCAGAAATATGGAATGGAAAATTGTAAGGAAGTTCCAACACCAGGTTCCAAAGAAATCAATTTGGACAATCATATCGAAGATGACAATTGTGATCAGCACACTTACCAAGAAGCCCTTGGAATGCTAATGTTTCTAGCTGTTAACACCAGACCCGACATCGCTTACATCACTAGCAAACTTTCACAATACTCCAGACAACCAAAACAGATGCACTGGACAGCAATCAAAAGAGCGATGAGATACCTACGAGGAACTATTGACCTAGGAGTGAAATTTGAAAGAGGGAAGACTGGAATCCTGAAGTCCTACACCGATGCCAGCTGGTCGACCACTCATGATGAAAAATCCTACGGCGGATATGTATTGAAGCTCGGCGAAGCAACTATAGACTGGAAAAGTAGTAAACAACCACTCGTCGCCCTCTCCACAATGGAAGCGGAAATGATAGCTGCTTGTGAAAGCTGCTGTCAAATCAAGTGGATAATAAACCTGTTACGAGAGCTGGAAGAATGGAATTTCATGGAAAAACCAACTGCGATCTATACAGACAGTCAGTCATTGATCAACTGGATCTCCAGCCCTAAACAAAGCAGTCGCTGTAGACATATCAACAGAAAGTACCACTTCTTGAGAGACTGTTATGAATCCAGAGACATCTGCCTTCTGTACAAGCCATCTCAGGACCTGGAGGCGGATATCTTCACAAAGGACCTATCCCGAGACCAGATGAAGAAACACCTGGAGAGCCTCAGCATCGTGGGAATAAAGCCAAAGTAAGGAGGGAATTGTTACACAGACTTTGACTTTAATCATCATAGATGCTGGCGTCACTACTATGACGTAACTACTTCCAACTTCTACCCTTCAACCTTGCTGTTATTGTTTACCGCTATCTTGTCTTAACAATATATGTAATGGAACAAGTCGTTCCTAAATAAATATATATTTGTTTATATCTAAAGGGATGTCCTCGTAACTACTAATTACGTGAGTACAAAAACAACTGGAAATACTTAGAGATAAACTTAGTATTTTGCTAAGCCTATATCAGAACCTCGGGTCCCAAAATGATATAATCTATTAAAAATACTATGCTTATAACGAACTTAGAATTGTAATTTAAAAAAAAATTAAAAAACAAAATTTTGAGCATGTTTAAAGCTCGCGGATCGCGATTTCAAAACAATAAATTTAGCGGCATTGTTTGTTTGATTTTTGCACTTTATTTTTGCTGTATGTTGTATAAATTTTTACACATTATACTTTTTATTAATTAGAATATCTTTGCATCCATTAAATTTGAAATATAAAAAATGCAAATGGCTTCCAAAATGAAGAAAACAAAGGCATTTTAAAAACAAAAGCATTATTTCATTAAAAAAAAAAAAAGGCCATTTTCAGAACTTTTCAAAGTGAAACAACATAGGCAAAATGTTAAGAACATATTAAAATAAGAGAATATAACTTTTCTATTATAAAAGATAAAATATAAAGTTATTAAAAATTGTTACAAAGAGGAATCAACTTCAACTTTTGCCGCGATCGCGATCGTACGTTTTAGAACTTAAAAAAAAAAAAGTCCAAATAAACGGTCCCGTGATGAAACAAAAATTATTTTTATGCCATTAACTATGGTGATTTTAAAGTCAGCAATGTTTTGCATGGCAGGTTAAAAAAAAAAACGAAATCTAGACCTAGAAGAATATGGGGAAACATGAAATGGAAGAAAAACACTAACTTTATTTGAATGGTGCAATGCTTGGAAGAATGCTTTGAAACAACAAGGTATTAGAGCCATTTTTTTCAAGTAAAAATTGTATTATATAAAATGTGATAATGATGTTTTAAAATCATTTCATATCTTTGAATATATATTTAATAAAACTTTGCCTAGGATTTGTCTTGATTTTTAACTTAGACATAGAGGTACATGTATGTTAATCATAAGAAGAACCTATTATCTAATGATTTCTATTATTATTCAGTATTAATATAAGGAAATTAGTCAATTAAGGGAATTAAAATAAAGTGACCACTATTAAGAGGCAGCCTCTTCTTGTGTGTATGGCTGTTTTTTAATTATACGGTCTAAAATTTTTGAAAAGTAAAAAAAAATAGCCAAACCGTGGCTATAGTGAACCGTGGCTATAGTGAACCAAAAGCTCTGTCCCATTGGGGTTCACTATAGAGGGGTTTTACTGTATATATTATTATGATCTTTTTATATTTTATTTTTTTCTTTCGTTTTTTCTTGTGTTAAGCGTATTTACGCAAGTTTGGCCTTAAATACCCATTTCTTGGTTTTTCAGGAAGCCACTGGGACCAAAAAATATTTTTGGTCGCAGTGGTACAGCCTAGTCCACGCTGACGAGCGCCAAAAAGCGCGAAACGCGTTCGTGGATGGCTTTTCTTGATTTATCAAGAAATTGGGTTGGCCAAATATCAGGGAACAGGCTAAATTAATGTTTAGTTGATTTCTGTTCCACCAGATGGCGCTCTGCCTTCTGTAAAGCACATGTGCTCCTGGTCAGGATATGCCATTTTTAATATTGATTTCAACACCTGATCTTTTTATCTTTTTTTTTTTTCTTTCGTTTTTTCATATATTATTATGTATTTAAATAATTACTAGTGGTGGTTAAGCCTTAAATAATTCACTTTTCTTCTGTGGCTGCCAATATAATTAAAATAACTTACCATTAAAATTAAAACAAAAGGTAATACAAGAGACTAAATACAAATTATTAAAATATTTGCATTTGGTACTATTATTTTTTGTTTCAAATATATAATCCAAATTGTATCTTATAATAGCATTAAAATTATAAAATATTTGTTAAAACTATTTTACCGTTCTTTTACTTTGTACATAGAAAGAAGGTCTTAGGTGAAGGGAGACAACGAGCAAGACATCTATATCTATAGATAGCCCCAGCTTGGACCGACCGAGGGCAAAGGTCGGCGTGGGCGGAGACGACGGAGCGTCATGTTACATTCTTTTTTTGGTCAGTTGGCAGGATTCCCTTGTTAGAAGCGGAGGGGAAAGTTGCGTTCCCTTGCCAGACGGAGAGACGTCTAAAAGCTATCCTGCAAGCAGCGTCTTGTGGAAGGAAAGACGTCAAGCTATCCTGCAAGCAGTGTCTTGTGGAAGGAAAGACGTCAAGCTATCCTGCAAGCAGCGTCTTGTGGAAGGAAAGACGTCAAGCTATCCTGCAAGCAGCGTCTTGTGGACGGAGAGAACGCATTGGAGTATCCCTCAAGCAGCAGCTTGAGAGCGGAAAAGACACTTAGACAACCAACGAGTCGCGACAATTGGACATCGCACAAGACAAGCCAAGCCAAGCCAAGCCTGCGACGGTGCTGCCACGAGGTACTGTGTAAACAAACGCTCGACACCCCCCCCCGCCATTTATTTTTGTCTTCCTTCCCTAAGACTACTTTAATTTTACTTTACTTTTTTTGCTTAACCTTTTTTATCTAGTTTTTTCAGCTCTGTTTTAATCTTTAAATACAACCATAATTCTATATATATATAAGTGTAATAGTTTTTTATCCCTTTTGTTTTTAATCTTTAAAATAAATCCTTTTATTATACTGTGTTTCTGTGCATTTATTTCCCCCATTGTTTTCCTTTCAGTCGATCACCATTTATTTTTTTTTAAAACGAACACGAACATTTTGGTGAGCCGGACGTGATCGATTTAAAGGAAATATGGAGGAAATGGATGCAATTAAAAAGCGCAGAAAAGCCATAAGAGGTACTTTCACTAGAATTATTAATGAAATAAATGGGGAATTTGAAAAGTCTCAAATTGATAAGAATGATATTTATTCTAAGTTTAATAGACTAGAGTCTTATTACACGAAACTTGTAGATCTAAACGAAAAATATCAGGCTTTATTGGTAGTGAAAGAAGGGATTACAGAGGAAAGTATTGATAGGGAATGGCAAGAATGCGATAAATATGAAGAGGAAAAGTTTGATATTCAACAGAAAGTCAGTGTATTACGGAATCCCGATAAAGAGGAAACAATCCCGATTGCTAGCGAGGACACTGTAATAAATGTGAAATTACCAGAGTTAGCCCTAAAAAGCTATGATGGCTCTCTGGAAGGTTGGTTGCCTTGGTGGGCGCAGTTTTCGAAAATTCACGAAAATAAGAATTTATCCGATAGCGACCGGTTTTTATATTTGCGTCAAGCAATTGTACCAAATTCAGAAGCCTATCGTGTTGTAGCAAGCTATCCCGTTACAGGCGCCAACTATGCTTTGGCAGTACAAGCCCTACAGGAGCGATTCGGTGACCCGAATATACTGACAGAACTGTATGTCAGACGTCTATTGAATTCGGTTATATCTAATGTAAAGAAAGAAAATAGAAATTTAAGCAGTCTGTACGACGAACTGAGCAGTCACCTCCGGTCGTTAGAGACACTGGGCATTGATCCCCAGTTGTCGGGTATTTTTTTATACCCTCTTGTCGAGTCTTCATTACCTTCGGATATTTTGAAAATATGGCACAGGCATCCTTCTTCGGGTTATAGTCTAGAGTTAGCAAAACGGGAAGAGTCAGATAAAGGGGTTGGAGGAGCTCAAGAAAGGCTCAGGTTATTATTGGACTTTCTAAAAGCCGAAGTAAGGAGTGCTCAACGGCTGAAATTTGTGGAAAAAGGCTTTAAGCAGGAGGAACCCTATAAAAGGTCTTACAATGATGGGACCAGAACAAGGAGCAATTTCAGACCCGCCACTGTGTCTAGTCTGTTCGGAGGGCGAACTAATATAAAATGCTTCTTTTGTGAAAGAACAAATCATGCGAGTCATCAATGCCGCTCCATAATGAAAATGTCTCCGGGAGAGAGAAATGATAAAATACGTAGTGCCCATCTATGTTTCAAATGCTTAAGAAAGGGACACATACAGAGTCAGTGCCGAGAACAATTGGAGTGCAAAAACTGTGGGAGAAACCACTTGGAAGTTTTATGTGAAGGAACTTCTTCTAACCGGTTAACGAAACCAGGAAGAGAAAATCTAAAGGAAAATGCAACTGAACCCATTGCATCGCTTTCTAGTCAAGCCTGCACAGGTCAGGTCTTGCTGATGACCACGGTAGCACTGTTAAGAGGCCCAAATGCCTCTAGAAGGGTTAGAATTCTCCTCGACAGTGGAAGTCAGTTTTCGTATATCAAACAGTCGTTAGTCTGGAGTATAGGAATAAAAAGAAAAGGCGAAATAACCATAGCTAAAAGTCTTTTTGGAGGTAATAAGATTGGTGAAGAAAAGCACGGTAAATTTATGTTAGAATTGGAGAATTTAGGTAATAAAAGAGATGTAATCCATATTGAGGCGCTGGATCAACGTAAAATTTGCGACGCCATACCACCTTTGCCAAAAGGAGACTGGTTAGAAAAATTGAAGATTAAGGGCATAATATTGTCTCAGGACAATTTTAAAGGACAAGAGATTGACATATTGATTGGCGCTAACTATCTAGGTATGATTTTGACAGGAAAAATAGTTCAAGTTGAAGCTGATTTAACTGCGGTGGAAACGAAATTAGGTTGGACACTAATGGGCAATTCGCCAATTATTGATAGCAATGACAATGTGCAGCAGACTTTGAATCTGCTAACAACGCAATGCGATTTAAAGGATTTGTGGGATCTAGAAGTACTAGGCATTAGGGATCCTGTTGAAACTTGCTCCAAAGAGACCAGATATCAGGAAATAAAAGAAAAGTTTATAACAAAAATTCAAAGACAAAGTGATCAGAGATATTCTGTAGGTCTACCTTGGAAGGTAGAAAAGGAGTCAATCCCCAGCAATCTTAACATAGCGATAAAAAGGTTAGATATAAGCACTAAGAAAATGACCTCTCAGAATAAGTTGACCGAATATAGTCAGATCTTTAGAGACTGGCTGACTGAAGGACTCATTGAAAGAGTCGAGGAAAATCCTCTCGAGAGAAGAGGCTACTATTTACCTCACCGCCCTGTGTACAAGATGGAATCTAAAACGACGCCCATACGTCGGTTTTCGATGCTTCTTGTCTAGGCCATAATGGACTATCTTTGAATCAATGTTTAGAAAAGGGACCGAATTTATTGGAAAGAATCCCTGAAATGATGATAAGATTTCGGGAAAATAAATTTGGAGTCACGGCAGATATAAGAAAAGCATTCCAGATGGTGGCGATTGAAGAATCTGAACGGAACTACCTTAGATTCCTTTGGTGGGAAGAGGAGAGCGATAGAGAACTAATAGCTTACAGGCATAAGAGACTTGTATTTGGCTTAAACTGTAGTCCTTTTGTGCTGAACGCCGTAATAGAATACCATCTTCAATCAATAAGAGGCCCACTTGTTCAATGGGCAAAGATTTTAGCTCAATCCTTCTACATGGACAATTGTATTACCTCGCTGGAAACAAAGCAGGAAGTGCAGGAATTTCAAAAGGCCGCAATTGAAATTATGGACAGGGCTAAAATGGACTTACGAGAGTGGGAATATTCTCTGGAGGAAAACCCTGAAAAGGGGACTTGTACAAAAATATTGGGTGTTGTTTGGAATAAAATGGAAGATTCATTAAAATGCGAACTCCCTGACAATTTGAGTCTTCAACCCAAATTAACGAAAAGGCTGGTACTATCCATGGTTCAGCGGATATTTGATCCACTTGGATTTTGCGCTCCAGTATTCTTGCCACCAAAGTTGTTACTGCAGCGATCATGGGGTCTGAAACTAGGTTGGGATACACCACTACCCGAAAGTATGGCCCAGGAATTTCGAACCTGGTTGGATCAAATAAAATTAATAGAGTTAATAAAGATACCGAGATATATGTGGAATGATCTCATTTTCCCTACAGAAGTTCATATCTTTTGTGACGCTAGTCAAATAGGCTATGGAGCTGTTGCCTATTTACGGAGCGAAACGGGACGAGAAAATACTCTAACTTTGATTTGGAGCAAAGTCAGATTAGCTCCTATGAAGAGTATTACGATCTCTCGCTTGGAATTAATGGCCATGGTACTAGGAGCTAGACTAGCCAATGCAATCCAAGCTGCCTTGAAGAGAAAATGTGAAACAACTCTTTGGTCTGACTCTACTACCGCGCTAAGTTGGATAAAAAGAGAAATTGAGTGGAGAGTTTTCGTGAGAAACCGAGTCAGAGAAATACAGGCCACTACCAATTTGAACGATTGGAGGTTCGTTCCTAGTCAGTTGAACCCGGCTGATCTTCTGTCTCGAGGTTGCCCTCCAAGCCAGTTTGTGCAAAGCAGATGGTGGGAGGGCCCCGAATGGTTGAAAAAACCTAAAGAATTCTGGCCCAATTCAGAGTTTTCGATAAATCCAAAAGAAATAAAGGTTGAAGAAAACATTATGAAAACCAACATTAATTTGAACATCGATTATAAAGACTGGATACTGACAAGGAGGTCTAATTACTCTCTCAACATCAGGGTAATGTCCTATGTTTTAAGATTTTTAGGGAATCTTAAAAAACAGTCAACTGAAACAGGACCTTTGAAAGTTTCAGAATTAGACCTGGCAGAATATCCGAATGATTCAGGAGAAAGTCTCCATAGAAAAATCGAATGCCACCAAGAGTTTTAAAATATTAAAAAACACTGACGGACTTTGGTGTGTAGAAAGCAAACTTTTACATGGACAGGTCCCAGAAGAATTTAAAACTCCTATCATTCTACCTGGCGACCATCCCTTCGTAGAGCAACTTATATGGGAAGTGCACCTGAAGAATGGACATGTAGGCGTGCAATTCATTTTATCAAAACTGAAGAGAGAATTGAAGCAGAGATTCTTAAAGGAATATTTAGGCGCGCTGATTCAGAAATCCGAAAATATTGATAGAAGACAGTTGAAAGTAGGAGACGTTGTACTGATCGGGCAAGAAAATCTTAAAAGAATATTTTGGCCTAAAGGGCGAATAGTAAATCTCATACCAGGAAAAGATGGAATAGTGAGAGTGGCCCATGTTAAAACATCCACAGGAACCTTGATCAGGGCTCTACAACGCTTACACCCTCTTGAAATATCCTCGAATGTTGGGACGATTCAAATGGACAATTCAAATACCGAACCCCAATCTGAAGCATTTTTAGGAAATAGGCCCAATATTGAATCCAGGGACTCTAGAAATAGATATGGTAGGGTAATCAGAAAGCCTGCTAGGTATGACTCGAAGGACTAGTGAAAGTACCTGTAGAAAAAAAAAAGGTGTAATATGTGTATTCTTTTATGTGTATTTTATGTAATGTAATAGGCATATCTACTCTTATGTGTATTATTTTATGTGTATTTTATGTAATGTAATAGGCATATCTACTCTTGTGTGTATTGTGTATATATATGCTCTTTTGTCTTATACTTAATTTTGACTTCTTTCAGAGCAAAATTATGTGGGAGAATGTTAAAACTATTTTACCGTTCTTTTACTTTGTACATAGAAAGAAGGTCTTAGGTGAAGGGAGACAACGAGCAAGACATCTATATCTATAGATAGCCCCAGCTTGGACCGACCGAGGGCAAAGGTCGGCTGGGCGGAGACGACGGAGCGTCATGTTACATTCTTTTTTTGGTCAGTTGGCAGGATTCCCTTGTTAGAAGCGGAGGGGAAAGTTGCGTTCCCTTGCCAGACGGAGAGACGTCTAAAAGCTATCCTGCAAGCAGCGTCTTGTGGACGGAGAGAACGCATTGGAGTATCCCTCAAGCAGCAGCTTGAGAGCGGAAAAGACACTTAGACAACCAACGAGTCGCGACAATTGGACATCGCACAAGACAAGCCAAGCCAAGCCAAGCCTGCGACGGTGCTGCCACGAGGTACTGTGTAAACAAACGCTCGACACCCCCCCGCCATTTATTTTTGTCTTCCTTCCCTAAGACTACTTTAATTTTACTTTACTTTTTTTGCTTAACCTTTTTTATCTAGTTTTTTCAGCTCTGTTTTAATCTTTAAATACAACCATAATTCTATATATATAAGTGTAATAGTTTTTTATCCCTTTTGTTTTTAATCTTTAAAATAAATCCTTTTATTATACTGTGTTTCTGTGCATTTATTTCCCCCATTGTTTTCCTTTCAGTCGATCACCATTTATTTTTTTTTAAAACGAACACGAACAATATTTTTCACAATGAGTTTTTTTTTCAACCTAGTATGACCTTTATGAGAGAGAACACTTTTGCTAGGGAACACCTCTCTACAAAGAACAGTTTTCATCAGCAAAAAAAATTGTCATTTTGATTAATAAGAAATTCTCCAAAAAGAGGATACTTTTCTATAAAGGACACTACTTTGGCTCTACAACTAGGTTTTATTAACAGAGTGGTTCTACTATATATTTTAAATATCCTTTATAATTTTATATTTTTAATCATAAAAATAATAATAAGGTAATATAATCCTAACTTAATTTATATATATTAACTAGTGGATGTACCCGGCAAATTTGAATCTCTCGATAAAGTGATCATTTTTTCCCGGTCCCCCTAATTTTCTACATTACAAAATCATTGTTTTATCTAGTGAACATTTTTTCCCGGTACCTTGATCGATAAGTTGAATAAAATCATGGTCGTTTATGGAAGATAGACGAAGTTCCCGGAGGTCTACTTGCTATGTCACCAACTCTGCTACCGCGCGCCAGAATCTCTTGACCCCTCTGATTGGTCGGTGGGTACTTGGACTGTCCATCCGGCCGGCGGCCGGACGATTCCATTCTCTCGACAGGGGGTGGGGCAGACCTAAGCCTATCTCCGTAGCAAGGTGGCGCTGCTTGCGAGTTAAAGCTAAAAATCTGCAAATAACTCTAAGGATATTCAAGATATTCAAGAAATTATTTTTCGAAAACCTTTCCGGGGATATACCTAATAATATCCCAAAATTTCACGGCGATTGGATGTATGGTTTTTGAATCTATAGAGTACACACACACACACACAGACATTCAATTTTATATATATAGATTAATATATATTTTGAATAAATAACAGTGTAAAATATATATATACTAAAAGGACACTTCCTGATCCTTTTTCAACTTTTAACTCTATTTAAACACTGTAGAGAAAAATAGTAGTGAGACTACATGATTGAATTGATGATGAAAATATCATGTTAAATGTTAACAGGACAGTATGTATGGAGTCTTGTATATATATACTCCTGGTACCCTAGACATGAAGGCTGTCCTACTAAGCCCAGCTAAATGTTAACAGGACAGTATGTCTGGAGTCTTGTATACTCCTGGTACCCTAGACATGAAGGCTACTGTCCTACTAAGCCCAGTTAAATGTTAACAGTGTTGGGACACCTCGTGACCTTAATATACCAAAGTAACCCAGAACCCCACCTAACCTAACCATATCCCACCTATGTCCATCTAAGCCACAAACCTCTGGTGATTGCGAGGTGTCGAGATGGAGCTTGAAGCCACCTTTAGCCTTGGCAGCTCCGAGCCAGAGACCGAGATCCCCTTCCTGGTGGTCGAGCCACATGTCCGATGGTGGCTGACTTGACCACAAGCCAGTCCAAGATGGACTCAGACACCCCTTCCCTGTAGTCAAGCCACCGATCTATAGTGCTTGACCTGACTCCACCATCTTCATGCAGAGCACCAGCTCCACCACGAGCCCTGAACCTTTCCCAAGCTGACCCCAAGATGCCCAGAATCAACAATAATAATTATATTTTTAAAATTATTTTTAATTCAATATTTTTGTATTTTATTTTTTTTGTGAATATTTCTTTAATAATTTTATATTTAATTTATTTTTATCATTTTTTTAAGATGCCTTTTTTTTAAATTTTTTTATTTTCATAGAGAAAGAGGGATGATAGCCTTGGGGGTGAGTTCAGCAACACTGGGAAAAGGAAGCGGGATATTTTACATTATTTTTTTGAATACTGACATTCTTGGATATTTACATTTTGATATTGACATTGGAAGATTGAAATTTTTTTTTCTTAACAAAAATTTGATTTTTTTTTCCTGAGAAGCAAAAAAGACTTGGAGTTGCTGAGGGCGGAGTCCCTGGCTGCGGCCTGCCCCTTTTCAAATCGTGGACATGGGTGGCTGAAGGTAGGTGGGGATAATCTGGGGATAATGGCATAATAGGCCTTTTTTGTGTGTTTACATTTATATGTATATTAAACTCCTCCCAATTTTAAACTTATATAGTTTTTTTTATCCTTTTCCATGAAATCTTATATTTATTTATTTATTTATGCTTATGAGGTGATACAGCAACGTCTTTACAAATAGAGAGGAGACAAAATGAATAAATCAAATCTTATATATATCTGCGTGATGTACATTGAAAGATTTTATTAGTCTAAATAAAAAATTGTCTAACCAAAAAAATTGATTGGTTAATTTCCCTTTTAACATTAATTGCTAGCCGGCACAGCTTTAGGTCTCTACATGTGCCATAGATGAATAAATTTGTGGTCTGCTTTTCTGCAGCCACTGGCGCCCTAATATTTGGACATGTAGAGATCAGGACATAGTAAAAGTATAAAAATGATCAGGAAATAGTTATATTAAAGAAAATAACAACTTAAAAGTATAAAATCAACAAATATTTTAACAACAGGACAGTATGTCTGGAGTCTTGTATATATACTCCTGGTACCCTAGACATGAAGGCTGCTGTCCTACTAAGCCCAGCTAAATGTTAACAGGACATTATGTCTGGAGTCTTGTATACTCCTGGTACCCTAGACATGAAGGGTGTCCTACTAAGCCCAGCTAAATGTTAACAGGACAGTATGTCTGGAGTCTTGTACTCCTGGTACCCTAGACATGAAGGCTGCAGTCCTACTAAGCCCAGATAAATGTTAACAGGACAGTATGTCTGGAGTCTTGTACTCCTGGTACCCTAGACATGAAGGCTGCTGTCCTACTAAGCCCAGATAAATGTTAACAGGACAGTATGTCTGGAGTCTTGTATATACTCCTGGTACCCTAGACATGAAGGCTGCTGTCCTACTAAGCCCAGTTAAATGTTAACAGGACAGTATGTCTTTTCGTGCCAACCTTGCACTGAACTATGGACTCTTCAAAACTGTATCGGGCTGTGTGCTAGTCTCAATTATACCAAAACTATTTCTAGGCGATATGGCTCTTTGGCTTACATATTTTCGCATAAAGGATCGAAAATGGCGGGCAAAAAATCCGTGGATTACCTCTTCGGCCTGGAATGCAGACAATGGCACTTACACATTAAATGGAACTTCATGGTCACAGACACTGTTGTCGTGGAGTTTCCAATTCGTTTTTCAGGCGGGGTTGTTGGCTCAACTGGCTACATCTGCAATGTTCTTTGACTAAGCGCCCAGCTCCTCACGTCCAGTTGGAGCTTCTCTGTAATCCCAGGCAGTCTGGCCTCGTCTCAGCAGTCTGTCACACCGTCTTATCGCAGATGATCTCGAGAAGATTTTCAGATGGGATCCTTGAGTGTGTGGATATTCGCACAGCACATCATCTGGAGGGCACTCTTTCTCGGTCCACTTGACTTGGTTCAAAGTACTAGTGTCGTTGTCGCGATCCGTTTGCTCTCCTCAGCTACACAACTGGTCTGGATCATTCCCTTCTCCCTGCTACTATTTCTAGAGAGCTCTATCGCACAATCATCTTCTGTAGGGCGTCTTGCCATCTGTCGACCTTACGCTGCTCGCTTTTCCCACAGATTTCATTAAACCCTTTCAATGCTAAAAGAAGAGCTTGAATGCTCCGCCACTAGTTTCTGGTTTCTCTGGTATCCAGTATTTTCTTCACTAGTTTGAGGTTTTGAAGAATCGCTGAAAATATTAATTCGCAGCTCCTAACAGTTTTTGAGTTGACATCATGCAACACATAAGATTTAAAAATAAATTGATTTCATTCCCGCCCTCCAGACGACCCAGAAGTCTGAATTTGTATACTTGCATTTTTAATTGAACACAGCGAGTGTTCAAAATTTCATATGTCTATGTGGTCTGGGGAAGCATTTTAAAATTAAACTACAAAATTTGAAAGGCAATTAGGAAATTTGTCCATTCCTGGCCATCCTGACACAACCCATAAGTCTAAAAATTTGTAAATCTGTATCATCAGATTCTAAAAAGTACAAAATTTCAGATTTCAACGAGCTCTAGAAATATATTAAAATTTATCACAAGATTTATGGACAGACATGGAAGCAAGCTAAATAAAAGCTTCTAAATATGAACACGTTTAGGAAGTTTATATGGTGTTACAAATAATGGCGAATTAAAACAATTACAACTTTTTATTTGTAATAGATGAATAACCCAGTTTCGACTAAGAAGTGCCTTAGTAAATTTTTGCTCAACCAATATTGTTTCAACAAAGCTTTAATATTCTTATAATTATTAATAGAAGTAGTGATGATAGAGAATTTTTATTTATATATTAATAAGGGTTAATTAACACTTTCCAGTGAAAGCTATGACTTAGAATCCTTCCACACCCAACTCTACAGCAAAATTTCATCCTGATTCTTCAAATATTATGGAAACGCATTCGAGACACTCACAAACTTATTTTTATTTATATACATTTCATCGAAATAATATTCGTTTTTATCCAGAAACATAATTTTTGTTAGTGGTAAGTATTATAAATGGTATTACATATTTTTTCTTTAATCTAATAATTATCGACAGAGTTTATATAGATACCTACTCTAAAATATAACAAATAATTTTAGATATTTAATATTTTTCTCCCAATTATTCTGAAAGATTTTAATTGTAGAATAAAAAAAATTAATTAATTTCAAGATTTTTTATATAATATATATAATCAATATATTCATATTATTTTTTTTATAAAAAATATAAACGTATTTTAAAAAAATGAATTTATATAAAAAAAATATTATATTATATTTTATTACACTGCCTTGTTTTACTTTTAGAAAGCGTTTTGGAAAAAAAAAAAAGAATTAATATTTACTGCTTGTATAAAACAATATTTAGTTAAACCTTAATTAATTTAAGGGACATATAGAAATTTTAAAAACCTACAGTAAGTTCTATAGTGCATGATATTTGTTACTATATTTACTTACTAAAAAGTTGCTACGTTAGCTAGTTGAATATTAAAAAAAAAAAATCAAACATATTTACAACCACAATTTCGTTTCAAGCGGTACGATCAGTAAACTAATTCTTGACTAATTTTGAAATTTATAAATACGTTTCGATTAAAACAACAAATAACTAGTCTTTTGTTGTAAATGCAAGTTTTTGAATGTTTCAGAAGTTACAAACAAGACGCGCGCCAATATAAAGAACTACATTAGGCAAGGTTTAATAGAAATTTAGATTTAGAAGTAAAAACAATATATAATAATATTAAAAAAAGTATTTTAAAAAGTAAAAAGCATGTTTTTTTTGTACATCAGTTATATTTTAGTTTTTCTTTTCACTTATATTTACAACAAAAATATAATTCTTTTGTTTAACATGAGTTAATTGTTATTTTAACCAAAGTATAGAAAAATTTACATATTTGAATTATGTTTAGCAACTGTTTTTTTTTTTTTTTTTTTAACATTTAAACTAATCAGATTTTGTTGTGTGTGTGTGTTTTTGGTATTTTTATCTAATTATTAAGAGACAATCCAGCAATTTCCTTCTTTCACATTCAAAGTCATTATTAAAGAAGATATCAAACACAAATTCAATAAGCTTTTACATTGAGTTTTGGATATTGTGAATGTTAATGTATGTATAACACACTGTTACACTAAGATTTCTTTAATAATCTAACAGATCAAATATTAGAAGAGCTTCTGACCATAAAGTAACAAAACCAAATCCAAATAAATAATTTGTACATTTTGGTAAGAGCGCTGTAACTGAAATGCCACACACTATTTATTTGGATTTGGTCATATTACTTTGTATTTCTAATCTATAATCTAAAATGTACCTTATAAAGGCTATTACCAAAATGTCATGTATAATTTATTCATTTGAATATGGGTCATGTTACTATGTTTTTAACCCTTAACTGGACGGGTTGGGTAGATTCAACCCACTTATGTAACTTTATGAAATAAGTGCTAAATAATGATTGAAATCAATATGTAAAAAAATATTTAATTAATATATAGTTAATATACAGATTTTGACTTTTAAAAATTCTGAATATAATCTATTTACAGTTTTAAAAAATTATAAAGAAATGTTATTGCAAACGCTTAGTTGACATACAGAGCAAAGGGTTTTTATTTTTTACTGCGTTTTTTGATGGACATTTGTAGCACCATTTTGGAATATCAGATTGTTGTGGCATCGTAGATTCCCTTGATGTACTTGAACCATCATTTTTCTTGAATTTTTGTCTGTAATTCCCGCGGAAGAGAATTGAGATTACGTGTGGCCAGGTGTTCATCAGTCAATGCTCTCCCAAGATCAACAATAAAATGACTCCTTTCTTTTTTACCTTTTTTATCTATCTGATTACCGATTTTGTTTCTTTTTTTTTTTTTTGGAACATAGGAGACTAAAGTGGTTGTCCAGAGAAACTAAAAATAGAGGTTCCTAATTCTCTATTAGGGTGCGGTTGAAATTGTGGTGAATCTAAGGTTTTTTCTTTCTCATCGTTCCTAAATATGTAAGACCATGTTCTTTCAACTTATCAACTAATTCTACTGAAGTGAATCAATTGTCTGCTGGAATATTTCTTCCAAAGTGTGTGGTCGACTAATCTATAAAACATATATATTTTGGGTTGGCAGGGATAGTTCTCTATGTTGACTTGATTGATTATTCTACTTATCCAAAGAAAGAATTGTTATTTTATAAAAAGGAAGCCAAAAATAACGGAAGATAGAGACTCAAGTATGAGCCACGAGCTAACACTGACACGAAAAACTCTCACGCTTCTGGACGGGCTGAGCGGAATCCGCCCACACATGCAAATTTAACCCCCCTCCCAAAACTGAAATTTATAAACGAAGGATGGAAAATGTTTGTATCACTGTAAAATTAGAATACATGAAAGCTGGTAGCTCTAGGTAAGCAAAAATATATTTTTTTCCTATATTAAATTTATGCATGGGTAGAATCTACCCAACCCGTCCAGTAAGGGTTAAAGAAGATATCAAACACAAATTCAATAAGCTTTTACGTTAAGTTTTGGATATTGTGAATGTTGATGTTTAACACACTGTTTACACTAAGACTTCTTTAACCCGGCAGCGGTCGCGCCCTCTTTTATACCTTGAACGGTCGCGGTGGGTAAAATTTACCCACTTTTAAAAATCTAAATAAATCAAATATTCTTTTCAATATTTTTATGGTATTCTATGTTAGAATAATGATTTGTCTATTAAATAACTTTACATAAAATCTTGAGATATAAAAATCATATTTTATTTATTTTATTAATAACAAATCAAAATATCAAATATTTATGATATATTTGACTATTTTATAAAAATAAAAATATATATTAAAGATAGGTTGTAAAATATAAATCTGTATGGAATTTATCACTTCCTTTCATAGAAATTAGGACTTGTTTCGTCCTTTATGGCATTTTTGACAAATTATTACAGAGTGTTCCTTACACAAAAAAGCAAAACAGTGCTGGCAATGTTGAATAGTTTTTCTGTCCTTATTTTCTTTCTGGCATTTCTTAAATCGATGTCTTTCTCCTATTTTTGGCTTTTAGATGGACCAGTCTCTAACAAATTAAAAATATCTGATGCCTTTTCTCTTATTTCACATGGCATTCTTCCGCTTACTGTGCGAACTTTGACCATCTCTTCAATGAGATCTAAGGATAAGGTTTTCAAAAAATGACGTCTTGATTTAACCTTTGATGCGTTTCCATTTGAAAAATGAATTATCTGGGAATTTATTGCCCCAATATTTAAAAGTGAATAAAAATAACCATGGGCCATCTTCTTGAATTTCTAGCACAGTTATATGTAGCTGTCATTTCGTCCATCATATCTACACCACCCTTTGTCATATTATAAAACATTATCATCTCTGGATTTTTCAATTCTCCCGTTGAATCATCTAAATTTGCATCGTGGTGCATAGTTGAAAGCATAATTACAACTTTATTCTCTTTAGTATGAAAGAAGTGTCATTTCACTTTGTAAGCCAAAAATACTAGTGTGTACATTTCTACCTCTGCTGATGACAAATCTGAGGGGATTTACTTTTTATTTCTCTTTAAAGTACCAACAATTGTTAGTTTATATTGGTGTAAAGTTTTTAAAGCTAAAAAATAACTGGTGAACTAGTTATCCATTGTTACATTGCGGCCAGTTCCCTTGATTGGCTCACACAATCGTTCCACAACATCACTTGGACTGTTGCTGACATTGTAAGGACCTTCAGGGTTTTTTCCTGAATAAATATCCAAGTTACAAGTATAAAACATTTTTTGAATCCACGAGAGCAAATAATTTTATTCCATATTCATTGTGTTTACTCGGAATATACTGCCTAAAATTGCATTTCCCACTGAAAGGGTCAAGCTTTTCATCCACCGTTATATATTCCGAAGAAGAATAATGCTTTTGGCAATTTTTTACATAAATATCAAGAATCAATCTCACAGCTGCTAATTTATCTTGACGAAGTCTTTTATTTCTTGTAGCTTTGTCATCAAAACGAATTACTCTGAGAAGAAATCGGAATCTGTTTTCAGACATAGCAATTCTACACAATTCAAATCCAGTACTATCTCTTGCCCATGCATCATCTGTATTCAATTTATTTGCTTTCATGACCCCAAGAAAGTAAATAATTCCCAATAAAGCTTTAATTTCATGTAGGTTTGTCAAATTAGCATCTCTTTCTCTGCTATAGTTCTGCTGAATATTCCTAATATAAAAGTTAGTATTTGTAACTATGCATTCAAGTATATTGTCATCTATAAAGAGATTCCAACAATCTAATATCGATAATAACAAGGCGAAGGAAGACGAGTATCTTTATTGGTGCATAAGAGTGTATAAATTGTATAAATATGTATAAATTTCTCTTTTATATACTTGATATCCCATTGCAACCATATATTATGCCTCATTAATATTTCTTTCCTTCAGCTAATGTTCTGGCATCTCTTCTATTACCCTATAGGATTTCTATTTCATTTTTTCCATTTTTATTTTTTACCTCTCATTTTTACAAATAGTTAAATTGCCCATTTGCATGCTTTTTTCTATATTTATGTAAATTAATATGTGTATATATTCTCTACAGCCATCGATGTCGTTCATAGTGTCGTTATATCTTGCCAGTCGAAGGGCTTTTGCCCGAAAGCTCGCTCTTATGCACCAATAAAGATACTCGTCTTCCTTCGCCTTGTTATTATCGTATAAGTTCATTCCAGGAAGAATTACTCTACTATTAATCTAATATCGATTTAGCATTTTTTTCTTCACCCTTTACCCCTGGTAGATGTGTGATAATATTTTCACTGCGAGTTCGAACATTTTTTGGGGAAAGAGATTTCTTCCATTTAGTCTTTTGGTCCTTTCCTATATGGTAATTGAAGCTTGGATCCTCATTGTTTTCTTCTTCTGATAATGTATACTGTTCAGTGTCTGTACTCCAATTCCTCTCTTCTATATTATCACCAGTTTCTGATTCCTCATCAACAAGATTTGGAGTATTATTATCATCACATAGAAAATCAGCATTTGAAAGCATTTTACGTAAAATAATGTAAAAAAAAAAAAAAAGGAAATAAAATATAAATCCTACCTCATTGTTGGAAGAATAGATTTTATTATTGCACTTGGGGCAGCAAAACCAAACAACAAGAAGCCAGAAAGTAACCCGAAACTTAATTACGCAAATCAAAACCAAAAGCGATAAAAGGTCGCGCTGGGTAAAAATTACCCAATGACGAGAACTCAAAAGGTCGCACTGGGTAAAATTGATCCAAACATGCTAAAAAAATTAATATATGTCATAAAATTTAAATTATAGGTTTATTATAATAATCTTTAAATAGAGATTTAGAAAGGTACTGAGGTAATGATGGGGGGGGCAAAGGTGGCGTGACCGTAGCAAACCAATAGGAGGGCGCTATTCCAAAAAAAAAAAGCAAACGGTGACAGAGATGAAAACTGATGACTGATTGTTGATTAGGAGATGAGGAATGACGCTTGTAACTGTATATAGAATAATCCAAATTGTGCCTTATCAAATGAAAACATTAAGATGTGAATGTTTCTTTTCACAAATAAATCAAACTTCAACTGTCCTTACTGCGATGAAAAAAATATTGGGAGGGCTTGACTCATCCGTGGTGAATCCTCCAACTGGTTTTTCGCCAATTTAATCTATCAGACTGTTTCTTCAGAGCTCTTAGTACTGTATTGGATCATTCTGCTTTTATATTGTTGTGTGTCAACAAACAACCGACCGGAAATGCACGTGGCGTTGCAAAATTATCTTAAATTTTGTTTATTTTATTTATTTATCAGAGAAACGACACCACAGAGATAACAGGCACAAGTTGTATTTGACCACGGACCACCGTTTTCGCGGAATGCTTACAAACACAACGTGCCCGTTATCGTCTGACCTTCGTGCTATTTTTATTATTTTTTTTTGTTTTTCTTTTTATCCTTGCCGGCGAACGAACGATGTCTTGTACCAGATCTAACCCTCCCAACGGCTATACCGCAGAGAATCGGACCTCAACAACCCTCCAGAACCGGACCACAAGCCCAGCCCTGGAACGGGCCATGGTGACCATAGCCCACCAGGACAATGTACTGCAACCTACCAATAAATTGAGTTTTATATCCCCACTTCAGCCTCATCACATGGTGGAGAGCAGTGTCGGCCCAGCACCTCAAGCAGCGAACATAAATATCGGCTACGGAGAGACGCCGTGTTTCAACCCGGAGGAGGAAGACATCGAGGACTACGTAGAGGAATTCAAGACGTGGCTGACGGCGAGCAAGGTACCGAAGGGAGACTGGACAAAGGCCCTAGTACGGCGGCTTCCACTTGACGGCCGCGAATTCATCAAGTGCAGGTTTGACCCTTCAGCCGCACTTGAAGACGTCCTGGAAGCGCTGAAGCTTTGCTACCCAAGGAACGACGGCCGGGCACGTAGTAGGGGTAACGAATTAAAGAAAATGAGACGGCCCCAGTCCACGGAAGATACGGGGAAATACCTGATGAACCTGATTACGGCCCACGCGACGGCAGGTGAGTTTTCGCCGTTTAATTCAAGCAAGGAGGCATTGTGGGCATTGGCTCCAAAAGACTGCCTACTACTGGCAGCCTCGTGGAGTACCACGCGGAACCCAGAAGAGGCCGACTTCCTACAGGCGGCGAAATTCCTCGACGAGACGAATAAATGGAACAAGGAACGGACGGAGGCAGGTACAACGACGAGTTGGGAAACAACTACGAGGACGGCGGAAGAGTGGGAACAAAAACAAGGACGAAATCCAAGGACCGAAACGCCCATGGAAAAAGCAAGAAGATTTATGCTACCGGACGGGACGCCAAGATGCTTCACTTGTTACCAGACGGGGCACAAACACTGGGATTGCCCGAAAAGGAGGCCACGTGGTAAGTACAATTTTGCCTCTAATCCTGTGGTGGAAGTTTCAAACAGTGTAGAGAGCGTACCACGTGTATTTTCCGAGGTTACTGGTAACACCAATCGCATAATCTTCAGGGTAAAAGGACAACCGGGGGTTAACGAGAAACAGACATTAAATAAGGTACCAATAGAAAAATCCACTTTAGAAATAGGGGGTACAGCAATGGAAAAATTCCGTTGGACAGGTATGACAAATTTCTGTTTAATCACGCATATCAATGAGACACATGTAGGCAAACTGATTTTCGATTCAGGGGCAAATGTTAGCTGCATAGACGAAGGAATAGCCAACGCACTAGGATGTGCTAGAATGCCTTCAAAATTACTTATACGGGGAATAAGTGGGTCAGTAGTCTCGAACACGTGCACATACTTGGAGGTCAACATTGATGGTTTCGACATATGTGGCAGGTTCACCATAATTCCAGGAAACGGGGAAAAGATTATTTTCGGCGTCGATATTCTAACAAACTATCATTGCAAAATTATGTTTAGAGACGAATCGGTAGAATTGTATAGGCCAAAAATAGGCAGGGACGACCACGTGGTAGAACTAAACGAAGAACGGGAACTCGAGAGGTTAGGCACAATTACGAGCGATCGGAAAAACCCCAAACAAAAGTACTGCATACTAGACGACCTTGAAATTGCACCACGTTGTAAAACGAGGGTTAAGTTAAAAGGGCCAACAGTAATGGCGGGCATTTTAGAACCCCACCCCGACTGCGTAAGAAGAACGGGGCTACTAATACCATCAGTACACGTTTCCGAAACGGTATCCGAGATATTCATTGATGTCATAAATACTAGGAACGAGCCGGTGCGGTTGGTAGCAAACTCGTGCTTGTTACGATCCGGCGGGGAAATAGCGAATGTTTCTTTCCTAAGTGAACAGGTGGGATACAGTACGACGGCCACGTGCAAATACGAGCCACAGAAGTTCGATATAAACCCGGAGCTATCGGACAGCGAAAAAATCGACGTACTGGACGTATTGTACAGGTATCGGGAACTTTTCTCAGAAGAGTGGAATAAGGCGGCTGATATCGAACCGTACCACATTAAACTTAAAGCGAACACGGAACCAATTCGACAAAAAGCCTATCGCCGCAGTCCTAAGGAACGTGATATTATAGAGGAACAGGTTAAAGAAATGTGTGAAAAAGGAGTTATTAGGAAATCAACATCTCCATGGGCAAGCCCGGTCGTTTTGGTTAAAAAATCAGACGGATCCTATAGATTTTGTGTGGACTATAGAAAAGTTAACAACGTAACCGAAAAATTCTCATATCCATTACCGGATATCACCGACTGCCTGGACCGTTTAGCGGGAATGAAGTATTTCTCTCACACGGATTTTGTTAGCGGTTATTGGCAGTGTCCACTGGACGAAACAAGCAAGCCAATTACAGCGTTCACGACAGGTAACGGGTTGTACGAGTTTCAAGTGTTACCCTTTGGTTTAACCGGGGCACCGGGTCATTTCGAAAGAATCATGGATACACTGTTAGCTGAATTGAAATGGTCCGAGTGTATGGTTTATCTAGATGACGTCATCGTGTACGGAAGAGACATACGTGAACACAACGTGCGGTTAACAAATGTTCTAGAATGTTTCCGCGGGGCAGGCTTATCCCTAAAACCATCAAAATGTAGATTCGCCTACCAAAAGTTACCAATTTTGGGACACGTGGTATCGGAAAACGGCATAGAACCGGCTACTGATAAGATCGAGGCGGTTAAGGAATTTCCGATTCCGAAAAATGTCAAGCAAGTTCGTTCGTTTCTGGGACTTTGCGGCTATTATCGCCGTTTCATAAAAAACTTTTCAAAGATAAGCAAACCGCTAACGTGTTTAACGGAAAAAGATAAGAAATTTGTGATAGGTCCGGCCGAAATAGAAGCTTTCGAAACCTTAAAAAAAAAATTGACTGAGGAGCCAATTCTAGCACACTTCAACCCAGACGCTAGAATAGAAATACATACGGACGCATCAATCGTGGGATTAGGCGCGGTGCTAATGCAACCGGACAATGACGGGTTTTTGCACCCGATCCACTACTTGTCGAGAACGACATCGAAACACGAGAGTAAATATGGTATCTCAGAACTAGAGTGTTTAGCAATAGTCTGGGCTCTACAAAAGTTACGGCCGTACATCTTCGGGAGAGAATTCAAAGTCGTAACCGACCATAGCGCGTTAACGTGGCTAGCTAACGTACGTGACCCGTGCTCAAGACTTACTAGATGGGGGTTAAAACTCATGGAGCACGACTTTGAAATAGTCCACCGCGCAGGGAGGAAGAACGTTGCACCTGACGCACTCTCACGCAACCCGTTCCACAAAAAAGATACGAACGTCGAAGACAACTTCAACGATTTAACGGCATGCACAGTACGGATCGACGAAAACGGACAAAAGAAAGACATGTTTTGCCGCGATATTACCGGGAAACTACCAGACGCTAAAACACGGGACGAATATAAAAAAATAAACGGGATCCTCTATAAAAAGAACCATGCAACACAAGGTAACCAATGGTTGGTCGTAGCACCAAAGCAAAGCGTATCCGAAATAATGAAAACAGCGCACGATATACCCGAGGCAGGACACATGGGGGTAGCGAAGACGGTCCACCGTATTAAGCAACGGTTCTACTGGAAAGGTCTGGAAGAAGACGTGCGGAAATACGTTCGGTTGTGCAAAGTGTGCCAGGCCTTCAAACCACAGAGGTTCAAACCCGCAGCCCCGCTAGAACCGTTACCACCAGCAACAGACATCTGGGAACGAGTGGGAATAGACCACCAAGGTCCTTTCAAAAAATCGGTAGAAGGCTACGAACACATTCTAACGATCGTAGACCATTTTAGTAAATACGCACTCGCAATCCCGGTAAAAGATACAAAGGCGGAAACCACGTGCAACGCACTCTCAGACAATCTGCTCTACGTTTTTGGTACTCCGAAATGCATAATATCCGATCAAGGCAAATCTTTCGATTCGAGTACTTTTAGAGACTTTACACGGTTGTACGGGATTAAACATATTATGGCTTCCGCGGCACACCCGCAAACAAACGGCTTATGCGAAAAACTCAACGGCATCATAAAAAACGGCATCAGAGTTTATCTCGAGGACGATCACGCCGAATGGCCGAGATTCGTAAAAACGGCGACTTTTGCGTATAACTCGTCCATTCAGTCGTCGACACAGGTGACACCGCATAAGTTGATATTTGGCGTAGAACCGAGGACGTCCCTAGACGTAGGACTACCAACCGTCGACGAGCCAGTAAAAACTTACGACGAATACGTGACCAACCGCATTTTAGAAAACGAGAGATTAAAGAAAATTGCCGACGAAAACTACCGAGACCGGACAATGATGACGAAGTGTCAGTATGACCTTGCGAACCGTGACCGCTTCCGGAAGTTTGAAGTGGGCGACCTGGTACTACTGGAGTCGTCTCGCAGGAAACCAGGGAAAACAGAGAAATTTCTGCCGAAATACGTAGGACCGTACGTAATAACGGATAGAATCAAGGAAACGACATATAGGTTACGACCACAGGACGGACGCAACGAAAATAGTAGGCGCCAGAGCACGTTAGCGCACGTGTCGAGACTTAAGGAATTTCTAGAAAGATAACGGCGACTCGAGGGACCGAGTCTAAGATAAAGAGGGGGGGTGGTGTTGTGTGTCAACAAACAACCGACCGGAAATGCACGTGGCGTTGCAAAATTATCTTAAATTTTGTTTATTTTATTTATTTATCAGAGAAACGACACCACAGAGATAACAGGCACAAGTTGTATTTGACCACGGACCACCGTTTTCGCGGAATGCTTACAAACACAACGTGCCAGTTATCGTCTGACCTTCGTGCTATTTTTATTATTTTTTTTTGTTTTTCTTTTTATCCTTGCCGGCGAACGAACGATGTCTTGTACCAGATCTAACCCTCCCAACGGCTATACTGCAGAGAATCGGACCTCAACAACCCTCCAGAACCGGACCACAAGCCCAGCCCTGGAACGGGCCATGGTGACCATAGCCCACCAGGACAATGTACTGCAACCTACCAATAAATTGAGTTTTATATCCCCACTTCAGCCTCATCAATATGTTACACTGAAGGGTAGAATCTTAGAATTGTTCTATGTAAGACGTGGGTTAACGTGTAGTGTGTTAGCATAAAGCGTGCACGTGGGAGAAATGAATTGCTATATACAGCACGAAAACACGTGGTGGAATCCCGAGCAAAGAAGAATACCAAATACCTTGTAGGTTATGCTTAGTTACAGCTTTCCAATACCAAAGATTCCTGACGGCCATCTTCTTAGGGATCACCAACCTAAGTACAGCATCCCTAGAAAAACTCCAAGAAAGAAATCTGTCCACCTCAGTAATTCCACTGACATGGTAAATAAAACCAAGAAGATGTCAGCCCGGGTGACTTCTTTACGTGGCTCTAGGAACCTGCTGGGTTAACTAACTAAATAATAATGTTGTGTAAAATCGGTAAGCTCCAGAACTTCGCCTTTGACGGTACCAATCCCGGATGAAAAAAGAGGGGGAGCAGTAACAAGCTCGTTAAAAAACCAGGGCTCAGCTGGCCCGGCTGTAAGGGCTCCTAATCCGGGGATACAGGATGAGCAGCGTTTGTACTCCATGTTAGGAGTGGCTGTACATGGTGTCTGTTCCTCGTGTCAGAGGCAACCATTTCATATTGTAGATAAGTTGACTTGCCACTCAGTAGTGCTCCCAGTCTTAAAGACAGACGCATTCTACTTCACCCACACCATCAAAAGTCTCATCTCTACAAGCTTGATACCCTGATATGATTGAGTGGAGATAAGAAAGAAGTAAGTTCAAAGCAACCATTAATTGTAAGAGTTGATTCCATGTGACCGTATTGTCAAGCTACTTATCTCCGACCGGAAGTCCACGGGAACCTGACGCGATATAAAAAGGCCCCTATATACAGACAGGAAGTTGTAATCCATTTAGCATTACCCAGGGTGCACCACGTGGAGGCGGATTACACTACACCCCGAAAGAGGAAGAGGTCGCCATGACGCCCCCTCCACGAGGGGGACTAAACAGGACAAAACAAAGGGCCGACACGACAACGCGGTGTCCAGCAAATAAAGCCGTATTGTATCAATTTTAACACCATTTCTTCCAGACAGACCGTTCTTAATAGAATCCTCACAGATTCAAAACTTTTTATTTACAGCTCATTATATATCAACATAATGGAATAAGAAGAAAAATCCAAATAAATAAATAGTAGGTGATGTTTATGTGTAACAGCGTTGTTACCATCATCAGACAAAAGACTGAATCTATCATACAGATGATGGTAACAACGCTGCTATAGAAATGTCACAAACTATTTGGATTTGGTCTTATTACCTTGTGTTTTTAATCTATAATCCAAATTGTACTTTTATTGGCCCATTATCAACTTGTTTGGTTAGTATAGAAGTTACCTATAGTTTTACCGTTGGATTTTTATCTCATTTACATAGTTGCTAGTTGCATAGCCAAAGTGTCCTTTAGGGAGAGGTTATCTTTTGCCGGAGTGTTTCTAAATACAGTAGAATCTCCTTGTAAAGGACACCTAGTTGCATAGCCAGTGTCTTTTAGAGAGAGGTGTCCTCTTACTGGAGAGTTACTAAATAGTAAAAAATAGTAATTTTGACAATGGAAACTTGTCCTTTGTAGAGAGGTGTGTCCTCTAGCATGAATGTCCTCTCATAGAGGTTCTATTGTAGTAAAAATGGTAATTTTGCAAACGAAAACTATCCTTTGCAAAGAGGTGTCCTCTAGCATGAGTGTCCTCTCATGAAGGTTTTACTGTAATGAAAAAAAAATTTTTTTTCTTGTAATGCAGCAAAAGCTTAAAAAATTAAGATGTTAAAACAAGTGACCAATATCCCGCTATGATTTTTTTTTTAAGGTGAAGGTGTTTCTGGAACTTGTGTATACTAAATTCAGATTGGTGTGTTTCCAGATCAGCCATGTCGGATTCAGAAGCCAGTGGATCATCGGAGAGTGAACGTAGCGGAGATGAAAGTGAGGTAGGTTGTGTGTTATATCTACTACTCTACACATGACTGGTACAGAGCAGGAGAGACAAGCACCAATTCTGTCCTCCCAAGAGAACAACAGTCTTTGATTACCAGATTTAACCCTTAACTGGACGGGTGGATTTTACTTACCTAACTGGACGGGTTGGGTAGATTCAACCCACTTATGTAACTTTATGAAATAAGCGCTAAATATTGATTGAAATCAATATTTTAAAATATATATTTAATTAATAAATAGTTAATATACAGATTTTGATTACAGTTTTAACAAATTTTTAAGAAATGTTATTGCAAACGCTTAGTTGACATACAGAGCAAAGGGTTTTTATTTTTACTGCGCTTTTTGATGGACATTTGTAGCACTTTTTTGGAGTATCAGATTATTGTGGCATCGTAGATTCACTTGGTTAACTTGAACCATCATTCTTCTTGAATTGTTGTCTGTAATTGCAGTGGGAGAGAATTGAGATTACGTGTGGCCAG
The DNA here is from genome assembly GCA_030710605.1 of Cordylochernes scorpioides. Classification (NCBI taxonomy): domain Eukaryota; kingdom Metazoa; phylum Arthropoda; class Arachnida; order Pseudoscorpiones; family Chernetidae; genus Cordylochernes; species Cordylochernes scorpioides. The sequence goes on along the minus strand of CP092879.1, from coordinate 69,569,772 downwards.
GTGTTCATCAGTCAATGTTCTCCCAAGATCAACAATAATAGGACTCCTTTCCTTTTTACCCTTTTTATCTCAATCTGATTACCGATTTTCTTTACTTCTTTTTTTTTTTTTGGAACATAGGAGACTAAAGTAATTGTTCCAGAGAAACCAAAAATAGAGGTTCCTGATTCTCTATTAGGGTGCGGTTGAAATTGTGGTGAATCTAAGGTTTTTTCTTTCTCATCGTTCCTATATATGTAAGGCCATGTTCTTTCAACTTATCAACTAACTCTACTGAAGTGAACCAATTGTCTGCTGGAATATTTCTTCCAAAATGTGGTCGACTAATCTCTAAAACATATATATTTTGGGTTGGCAGGGATAGTTCTCTCTGTTGACTTGATTGATAATTCTACTTATCCAAAGAAATAAGTGTTATATTATAAAAAAGGAAGCTAAAAATAGCGGAAGATAGAGACTCAAGTATGAGCCACGAGCTAACACTGACACGAAAAATTCTCACGCTTCTGGATGGGCTGGGCGGAATCCGCCCACACATGCAAATTTAACCCCCCTCCCAAACTGAAATTTATAAACGTTGGATGGAAAATGTTTGTTTCACTGTAAAATTAGAATACATGAAAGCTGGTAGCTCTAGGTAAACGAAAAATATATTTTTTTCCTATATCAAATTTATGCATGGGCAGAATCTACCCAACCCGTCCAGTTAAGGGTTAAGTTTGGTCATCTATGGACAATGACTTTCAGGAATAGTTGCAAGGTTTCTTCACTATGCACTGAATTCAATTCAGAAAATTGACTTAGACCCAGAGCAGCAGCTTTACATACCCAAGATAGTGGATATTGCTGCTGCTGTGATAGAGATGCATAGAGACATCTGAGACTCTTCTTTGGACACAACAACAATAACAACTGAATTCAATTCTCAACTCCCTGCAACTCCAAACCATATTTTTGACTGTGTATTGGCTCATCCATTGATTGTCGATAAAAATGATACAAAGGACTTCACTGCAAGTTAAAAAGAGAACATGTGAAAATGAGAACCTGAAATAATTCCCATTTTTTATTTTATAATTACAGTGAACTATGGCCATTAAAAATTGACAGTTTATAAAGTGGAACCTTAGATTCAAGAAAATAAAGATCTAATCCAAATAATTTAATAGCGTGATGTTTTGGTAACAGCATTGCTACCTAAATGTCACACACTATTGAATTATTTGGATTAGGTCTTAATTTCTATAATTACCTATAATCCAAATTATGCTTTATCATCAAAGTAGAACCTTGTTTTAACAGATTTTATGATAGGTAAAAGGGGTTATAACAATTCTTTCAACCATGGTTAGAACATCAACAGGGTCCAGAGTGACATTGTTATAACAAGATTTAACTGGAGTAATGTTAGGCTTATTTACCTTGTAGTTCTAATCTATAATCCAAATATTGTGTCTTTATCAGTAAGGGCAGTAGAAAATTCTTTTTTATTAAAAGAAAGAAATAAACGTGTCACAAAAAAGTTTAAATTTCCTATAACAGCATGCTAAAGCATCATATTACCATGGGGGGTAGGTGGAATTGGTTTTCGACTGCTACAACCCAGGATTGAATCCTACATTGGGCACTTTTTTTTTTCTGATTAAAAAAAAAATTCACCAATGGCCCCCGTTCCATGTAAAAGTCCAACCCTACCAGCTAGTGCATGTAACCAAATGGAACTCTGGCACATTTGTAAGTGCAAAAGTTCTTTCTACATGTGTAGACATGTGGTGCACTTATAGTAAAAGCAGTCACCAACATCTACCCAACATGATTATCATGGCCTGTACCACGTATACTAGGGATAATCTTCTTCTTCTTTCTTATCTCCACTCAATCATATTAAGGTATCAAGCTTGTAAAGCTTGAGACTTTTAATGGTGTCTGCCGGGGAAGAGTAGAGCTCATCAGGGATAATAATAACAAAAAAATCATATTTCCATTCTTTTTAACTTCTCTAAATGCCCCATCTGTTGTAGGACTATGATGAGGAAGAAGAGGAGGAATGATTCAGTGATTTATTTGATTTAATTAATTGATTGATTTATTGATTTAGAAGAAGAGGAGGAAGAGAAGGAGAAGAGGAGGAATGGGAGGAGGGAGCTGAAGACCGCGACATCGACTCTCCCCGTAGTCTCCAGATGAGGTGGAACTCAGCGAGGGAGGATGAGATTGAAGCCTACTACCGCAAGAAATACGCAGACACCTCCGATGCCGACAGAGGTTACGGTGGCGATGATGTTGAACTTTCTGAAGAAATCGCTCAACAGGCTCTCCTGCCCGGTGTAAAGTAAGTTCAGATTCCTTTCTTTTATATTGTTTCTTCTTCTTATTATTATTATTATCATTTTATATAAAAAAACTAAAAGAGAAAACTATTTTTACCTTTTCGCTAAAAAAACCTCATCATTTTAAAGTGTTATTTGTGTTAGAAACATGTACAGTAATCCATCTATGATTCCTTTCTTCCTGTGGTAATCTGTATAAAACTGGTTTCAGATTTTTACATATCCCAATACTGCAACTTTGGGATTTAATAGTTCTTCCTTTCTTCAATATTGTCACGGAGATAAATAGACAGAAGCAAGATTTAACGATTAATTTATTATAAAGTGGTTGAATATATTTATAGCAGATTTTATATGGCTTAAAACAAAGGAATTATAAAAAAATTGAACCATTTTTGACGAGTATGATTCTTTTAAAAATAAATCAATACTGTCCTTACTGAAATGATAAAATAATGGGAGGGCCTGGCTCATCGGTGGTAAACCCTCCCAGCGGCAATCTATCATACTGCTGTTATATTGCATTTTTCCTTTTATTCTGATACTGAACTCTTGGAAATGGTATTTAAATGAACTATGGACATAAACAAAGGAATTACAAACCAAAGCTGATGTTATCTCATGCACCACTTTCGAACCTGTGCATCCATTGTCACCGCCACTGTGCAGCTTCCCCTGTTGCAATGAATGATAAAGTCATTTCAAATTGGAGCTCGCTGGCTAGGTGGTATGTAAAGTTACATGATAATATATATATTTTTTATAAATACAGTAAAACTCAAGTGAACACCAATGGGACTTTTGGATTTATTCTAACACACATACACACACACCTTGGTATACTCTATTCTAAGATATTAGAATTGAGATTATTTTAGGTTTTCTTTATAAGAGAAAGTCCACTGTTTATTTCAGCAAGGTGAATTTGAATTTTACTTCATTTGAATTGAAAGACTCGTTGTACATCAACTTTATTATTATATATAAACATCTTTTCTGGGGGGTCAGTGGAAGGCTGATTAAGCCGTTTGGTTTTCGACCACTACAACCCGGGTTCTATTCCCGCATTGGACACTTTTTTTTTTTCTGATAAAAAAAAAAATGTTCCAATGGCCCCCGATTCTTGCAAAAGTCCAACCCCATCAGTGAGTACAAGTAACCAAACGGGGCTCTGGCACATTTGTAAGTGCAAAGTCAAACTGCTTTTCACATGTGTAGACATGTGGTGCACTTACAGTAAAAGCAGTCGCCTACTTCTACCCACCATGATTATCATGGCCTGTACCACGGTACCACGGCAGGAATAAGCAAAAAAAAATAAAAATTATAGACGCGTATGATTCTTTTTTAAATAAACAATTTCTACTGCCCTTACTGTAATGGAAATTTTTTCCAGTAAGGGCAGTAGAAATTGTTTTATTTTTAAAAAAGAATCATAAGCATCTATAATAGTTTCCAATTTTGATAACAGATGTCGCGCTAATGTATCATAATTTAAATATTTGAAATGTTTCTGGAGATGAGTTTCTATTCAAGTAGTCTCAAACTTTCAGACTCCTCTACAGGAGAATCTAGATAAATGAATAAAACACCGCCTCAAAGATGCCAGGCATCAGGCTGCATTTTATTCTTTTATCTATGTTCTCCTGTAGAAGGGCAGAGATGTCTGGAAGTTTGAAACTACTTAAATGAAATCTCCAGAAACCTTTACAATTATTTAATTAATGTCTTCAGGAGATTTCAATCAATTAATGTGTAAATAACATACCATTGTTATTGTTTCTTATCCCCTTGTGTAAAGATTACACAAATTCCATGAGTTCATGCTCCTCGAGCATATGGAATGGGGTGTAGGGGTGCAGCTTTCGTTGATCATGGCACCATGATCCAGGCACACTTTGGTGAAAGTCTGACTTTGCCTGTAGTTAGGCCATTCCTAACATGGAAGCAGACGCCTTTGCCGCCGACTCTAACATGAGTACAGACGCAGCTCCTCCATATCCCTGGAGTGGGACCCTTGATGAGGTCCATCAACTGGGTCAGTTGAACTCAGGATTTTTAAAGAGGTCTACTCCTCTTCTAACAATGCTGCTGTTGGTCTGCGACTGCTTTTTTGTCAGAGTTATTCTGCTTGTTTCGCAGCTGGCCTTCATATCTGAAGGTCGTTCCCCTATCCGCCAACTGGGGACGCGCCCTATAGGGGGCACTAATTCCATCAGTCTATGAGATGTTTCTTCTTCTTTCTTATCTCCACACTGGGTGAAGTAGAATGCATCTACCTTTGTCATTAAAACTGGGAGCACTACTCAGTGACAGGCTGACTTAGCTCCAAAAGAAATAGCCGCCTCTGACATGAGGAACAGACACCATGTACAGCTGCTCCTTACATGGAGTACAAATGCTGCTCATTCTGTATCCCTGGATTAGGAACCCTTACAGGGTACTATCAGGCGGGCCAGCTGAACCCAGGTGTTTTACCGAGCTTGTTACTGCTCCCCCTCCTCCTTTTTCATCAGGGCTTGGGACCGGCAAAGGTGGAGTTATGTTATTAGATGTTTGATGATAAATAATCGCCTCCCAAAGTTCCTGTTTACTGCATATCTAATGCATGCTGAAATGTGATCTGGGTCACATTATGTAGAAGCAGGTTGAAGGAGACAGAGGCAATTTAGTTCACACTTGGTTATCTCGTGTGTCTTCAATAAAGGTCACTGTAATATCTTTCAGAGTTATTATCTGAATCCCGGTATACATGTTAAATGGTACAACTTCCTTAAGTTTTGTCCACGAGTGTATACACACTTGGTTATGGGTGTGTCTTCAATAAAGGTCACTGTAATATCTTTCAGGGTTATTGTGTCTGAATCCAGATATACATGCTAAAAGGTACAACTTCCTTATGTTTTGTCTCCATGAGTGTATACACACTTGGTTATCTCGTGTGTCTTTAATAAAGGTCACTGTAATATCTTTTAGAGTTATTGTCTGAATCCAGATATACATGGTAAAAGGTACAACTTCCTTAAGTTTGTCCATGAGTGTATATTGGTTATTTCGTGTGTCTTCAATGAAGGTCTCTGTAATATCTTTCAGAGTTATTGTGTCTGAATCCAGATATACATGGTAAAAGGTACAACTTCCTTAAGTTTTGTCTCCATGAGTGTATATACACTTAGTTATCTCGTGTGTCTTCAATAAAGGTCACTGTAATATCTTTCAGAGTTATTGTCATAATCCTGATATACATGCTAAAAGGTACAACTTCCTTAAGTCTTATCTCCATGAGTGTATTATAGGGAAGTAGAGGTTTAAACAACAAGCTGTGCAGGTGAAGGTGATCAGCGGGAGGAACAGAGGGACCACAGGAACAGTGCTGTCCTTTGAGAACCAGGGGGCGCTGGTGAAGAACGACGCAGACAACAAGCTCAACTTTATCAGCCTCAGCCAACTGTGCAAGATGAAGTCGGACTGATCCACACATCTGTCCACTGTACATACATAATCTCTTCTTGATTTTTCTTTTCTTCCTTTTTTTTTTAAAATAAATTACTTGATATATTGTGTTGGTTTTGTATAATGACCTCAAGGTTCTACAGTAGAACATTGTTGTTGTTTCATATCCCCATAGAGTAAAGATTAAACAAATTCCATGACCTATTGGAATGGGGTCTAAGGGTAAAGCTTTTGTTGATCATTGCACCATGATCCAGGAGCACTTTATTTATTTATCAAATCAGACGCGATATCCCTACAAGGGATGCTTGCGTCAATAACAACACTAAATTCAGATACTATATTACAAAAAAAATTGAATAATTACAAGATTTGAAAAGATAAGAAAGAGGACATTAAAATCATTCTTTATTTTACATCACAACCAACAAAATAAACAAACCAAAAATTTACAGATAGGTAGTAATTAAGGTTTTTTTAACCAAGAGAGAAAATCATAGATATATTTACAGAATTTTCAAAATTTAAAATACGAGTCCCTACTATTTACAAACATAAAAAGATCCTTGCATTCGATGTTTTCCCGGTTTCTGTAGCTCTGGAAGATTGGGCACTCAAGAAGATGACTGGAATCCTGCTTTCTCTTTCCACATAAACATCCCGGATCGTCTATGGCTCCTATTCGAAACAGAAAATCTCCGAAATTTCCATGTCCAGTAACGAATTGCACATTGTAAAAGTCAGGGCGGAAATATTTTGGAATGCCCAAAGGGAAAAAGAGACGAAAGTAGATCACTTGTATTAGAAAACATATCTTCCATTCTTGTTCTTAAAAATCCATTTATTATTGAAGGAGAATGTGGACTGAACGTTCGTTGGTCTTCCTCGCTTAGTTGGTCCAAACCAACCTGAGGCCTAACATGGAAGCCTTTACTTGTACTTACATGTAGTGCACTTACAGTAAAAGCAGTTGCCTACTTCTACCCACCATGATTATAATGGCTTGTACCACGTGTACTAGGGATAAGCAAAAAAAAAAAGCCTTTGGTCTTATTATCTTTGTGAGTAAAGAATGTAGTAAATTGTGTGTGTTACCTGAGATATGCCCTTTTCTTTCAATATTCCAAATGGGAAGCTAGATTGATTAAGTTTATTTATTTTTTCTGCTTACCCCTGGTACAGGCCATGATAATCATGGTGAGTAGAAGTAGGTGACTGCTTTTACTGTAAGTGCATCACATGTCTACACATGTGAAAAGCAGTTGGACTATTTGTACTATATAGGGGGGGGATAATAAAAAAAAACTATAAAACCTCTTTAATTCAACAATTTTTCAAATACCAAATACTTCCCATCTTCAATATTTGTCCATAGAGTCACCAAAATTGACTTGATGAACAACTGTATTTAACGCTCCTGTCCCACCTGAAACCACCAAGTAATGACTACAACACAATACTTTTTCAAGAAATGAAACAATTTAAAACCTCTATTTTCAAATATAAGACTTCTACAGTCCTTACTGCAATAGAAGCATATCTGGAGGGCTGGCTCATCAGTGCTGAACCCTCCCAAGAGTTTTGGAAACAAGCACATAACTTAAAATTACATACTTAATTGGGAATCTAAGACTCAAAAAGAAGGCCCTCTCCACCTGGCCAAAAGAAATGGATTTTAAAAATATAAAGTGGAAAAAATTTCTCCATGCGAACCACTACAAAATGTTATTTTTAATGCCACTTTAAATGAACGCACCAATAAACAATACCAAAATCCAGAATACTTATAAAGCAATTTTACCATTAGAAATAATTAAAAACATTCCTAAAAATTCAATAACTATCTATACCGATGGTAGCAGAGACAAGCTAGGACACCCTGGCAGTGGCTGTCTTATTAAATTCACAAATGGCATTGAGAAAATAAACAGAAGAAACCCAGATTTTTGCTCAGTCTTCAGATCAGAACTTATAGCCATCTATGAAGCCTTAAAATCCATCAGAAATACTAATTATCAATATATCTGGATTCTTACTGATAGTAGAAGTGCCATACGACACTTGAGTCACACGGGGGAACTTAGAGACAAAGTAAGCAGGAACATAATTGGTTATCTCCAAAACTCTCAAAAACCTCAAAAATTCACCTTCAATGGATACCCTCACATGTTGGAATTGAAGGCAATGAAGCTGCTGATGCGCTAGCGAAAAAAGACACAAAAGAACCTTTGCCACAGAAAAAATAAACTCACTTTTAAAGAAATAGAAACAGTAGCCAAAACAAAAATAAACAAGAACTGGAGGATCCCACCTAAGCACAGTTGATACAGTGGAGTGAACCCAGGAGGAGCTCTGAACCTCAGACAGCATCAAACAACACTAACAAGATTTAGAACAGGCCATCTCAAGTCATTGAAATTAAACTGTATAACAAAAAAAATCGACGCACCAAGAAGGAGTTGTCAGATTAGGACAAATATTGGTGTATGTAAAGAGCATGTATAGGGGAAAAAACGATTAAAGTTTCAGAACAATTAATTGTTTTATTTTAGAGTTTGATCGTCACAAATTGAGAATGTCAATATGTCGTTGGACCTCCACTGGCCTGGATGCAGGCTGCCACCCGGCGTGTCATGGACTGATAAAGATTCCGGATGGTGTGCTGCGGGATTTCTTGACAAATTGTCTCCAACTTAAAGAAAAGGTTTGAAGGATCTCTAGAAAATAAAAGGATAGACCTAATGTTGGATATAGCCAGACTAAAAGTGAACCCAAATGAAAATGTTAACATGTATATTGTACGAGCACAGAAACTAGCACAAGAGATCACCCAGCTAGGAAAGACTATAACAGAAAGAGAACTTGTATGATACATTGTTGAAGGACTCACACCTAACTTTGACACGATCACAGCAGCACTGTCAATAAACAGAGAAATCTCCTTACCAGACTTGAGACAAGCTCTACTGGATTTCGAGAAGAAAAGACAGGACAGAAGCAAAAATCATGAAAATGCTTTTAGATCATCAGGTAACCAATTTAAAGAAAAGTCATGCTACATGTAACCCTGCATAATGTCCTCCATGTACCACACCTGAAAGGAAATCTAATGTCCATTCCAAGCGTAGTAAGAAGAGGGAACTCTGTTCTTTTGAATTCTGAAGGAGCATACATATACTCTTCTGATGACAAGCTAATAGGAACAGGCAACTTTGATGGTAACATGTACACATTGAACCTATCACGTTCATCTGAAGCAACTCATGTTCCAAATGAACATTGCTTGATTTCAAAGGACAATTCTAGGACTGCATGGCACAGAAGGTTAGGACATCCTAGTAACAACAAACTAGACCTGATTTTGAAGAACAATCTTCTAAAAGGCTTGAACTCTATAAATGGTACCCTTGATCAATGTGATGCTTGCTCCTTGGGAAAAATGACCAAAGTACCCTATGTTCACACAGATAACAATCAGGAAAGCTACCCATTTGAAGCCATTTATGTCGATCTCTGTGGTCCAATGAGAATAAACTCCTTGGGCGGAAGTAAATATTTCTTGACCATCGTAGATGGATTTTCTAGGAGAATATTTGTAGAATTTCTCAAAGATAAACTCTCGGCAGCAGAAGTTTTGAAGAAGTTTATTGTAAAGAGAGAAAACGAGCTAAACTCAAAACTAAAACGACTTAGAACAGATAACGGAACAGAATTTATCAATAAAAACCTTGAAACCTTCATAGAATCCAAAGGAATTAAACATGAACTAACTACACCGTACACCCCAAGAAGCAATGGGAGAGTTGAAAGAGCTAATAGAACACTATTAGACAAAGGCCGAACACTTCTGGCAGACTCCCAATTACCCCTACACTTCTGGGCAGAAGCTGTGAATACAGCTGCATATCTGTACAATCTAACTCCCACAACCAATGACCCAGACACTACTCCTATGGAAAAATGGAAAGGTAAAAAGCCATCCGTCTCTCACATCATGAGATTTGGTTGTGAAGTCTTCTATAAACTCGAGAATCATCAAAGACACAAACTAGAAGCTAAATCTAAGAGAGGAATATTTGTAGGCTATTCAAGATGCAGAAGGGCTTATCGAGTATTTGATATCACAGCGAGAGTCATTCTTGAAACCGCTGACATGCACTTCAGAGAGAACAATAATGTCATCTCGGAAGAAAAGCAAAGTGATAATAATACGGACACTGACACATATTTCTTCATTCAGGAGGATGAACAACTGGACAATCATGTTCTATCAGATGTTGATATTGAAGAGCCAGCACCAGATACCATGATCAACAGACAGACAGAGTCAAGTGAATCAGACAGACCACAAAGAACTCGAACAATACCTAAGAGATTCGATGACTACGTTCTGGCTACTACGAATGAAACCATTCCGAAAGACTATGAAGAAGCCATCGCATGCGAAGACAAGAAACATTGGGAGAACGCAATGCTTGAGGAAATACAGAACATGTACTCGCATCAAGTATGGGAACTGGTACCTAGACCTGTAAACGCTAAAGTTGTCAAAAATGAATGGGTGTTCAAAATATCTAAAGACCAAGAAAACAAAAACAAAACTTACAAAGCTAGACTTGTTGCAATGGGATACAACCAAATCCCAGGAAGAGATTACAACGAAAGTTTCAGCCCTGTAATTAAAAATGCCACCCTCAGGACTATTTTGTCAATGGCAGCAACAAAAGATTCAGTCATTAAACTATTTGATGCGAAAGCAGCCTATCTAAATGGAAACATTGAAAATACAATATTCATGGAACAACCTGCTGGATTTGTTCAAGACAGAAACAAAGTTTGCAAACTCAACAAAATTATTTACGGTCTACCTCAATCCGGAAGATCGTGGTATGAGAAATTCAGTCAAGTACTTCATGACTGTGGACTGGAAAAACCTAAATCTGATCCTTGCCTATTTAAATGAAAGAATAAAGACAAATACTTCTATGTAGGAATATATGTTGATGACTTTATCACTGTCTCAGATTCTGAAGATACCTCAAACAGATTCATCAATAAATTGAGACATCACCTGGAAATAAAGGATGTAACATGTAAAGGCATGTTTTTGGGAATCAAGATCATACAAGACAAGGAGGGAATTTCGCTACAGCAAAGCCACTATGTACAACAAATATTTCAGAAATATGGAATGGAAAATTGTAAGGAAGTTCCAACACCAGGTTCCAAAGAAATCAATTTGGACAATCATATTGAAGATGACAATTGTGATCAGCACACTTACCAAGAAGCCCTTGGAATGCTAATGTTTCTAGCTGTTAACACCAGACCCGACATCGCTTACAATCACTAGCAAACTTTCACAGTACTCCAGACAACCAAAACAGATTCACTGGACAGCAATCAAAAGAGTGGTGAGATACCTACGAGGAACAATTGACCTAGGAGTGAAATTTGAAAGAGGGAAGACTGGAATCCTGAAGTCCTACACCGATGCCAGCTGGTCGACCACTCATGATGGAAAATCCTATGGCGGATATGTATTGAAGCTCGGCGAAGCAACTATAGACTGGAAAAGTAGTAAACAACCACTCGTCGCCCTCTCCACAATGGAAGCGGAAATGATAGCTGCTTGTGAAAGCTGCTGTCAAATCAAGTGGATAATAAACCTGTTATGAGAGCTGGAAGAATGGAATTTCATGGATAACCCAACTGCGATCTATACAGACAGTCAGTCATTGATCAACCGGATCTCCAGCCCTAAACAAAGCAGTCGCTGTAGACATATCAACAGAAAGTACCACTTCTTGAGAGACTGTTATGAATCAAGAGACATCTGCCTTCTGTACAAGCCATCTCAGAACCTGGAGGCGGATATCTTCACAAAGGACCTATCCCTAGACCAGATGAAGAAACACCTGGAGAACCTCAGCATCGTGGGAATAAAGACAAAGTAAGGAGGGAATTGGTACGCAAACTTTGACTTTTATCATCATCACTTACTTCTACACTTCAACCTTTCTGTTTGATTCTTTGCTCGCTTGTTTACAACAATTGTATTGGAACAAGTCGTTCCTTAAATAAATATATATTTGTTTATATCTAAAGGGATGTCCTCGTAACTACAAATTACGTGAGTACAAAACAACTTGAAATCCTTAGAAAGAAACATCGTATTTTTGCTAAGCCCATATCATTTAAGACTAACATATTAAACAATCATTTAGATAAAGGTAGGCAAAAGAGAAAATATATAATGAAAGAATAATTTGTTCTAAAATTGAATGATTTTTTAAAAATGTATTTTTAGCGTTGTGAAAAGTTAAAATCGTGGTTATTTATTATAGACTAGCGGATGTGTACCCGGCTTCGCCCAGTTTTATCCGAGTGAAAGTTTGCCTAACGAATATTATATATTATGAAGTATAATAAACAATGTTAAAGATTAGTTTTAATTATTAATCAAGATTGTGTGTGAATATGTGAGAAAGATGTAATATCGTTGTTGTTTTCTTCGCCGACTGTTTTACATATGGTGTTATCTTAAAATTGCTTGTTTTGAATATTTTTTTTAGATTGAGATTATTAGCTAGTATGTAAAAAAATTAACTCTGTTGAATTTTTTTTTTTGTATTTATATATAAATAAAATTAACTCTGTTGATTTTTTTGTATTTAATTGATAACACCGAAGTTACGCATGTTAATGTTAGGAAAAATATTTTGATGTTAAGCAAAACCTGCTCCATCTCGTTTTACATAAATGTTGAAAATTTGGTCGAAATTGATGCATTGTAACGAAAGTTTTTAGCGAACAACACTTATGAAATTTCCATTTTATTAATATAGATAACAAAAATTCCTCTGCATAATATATATTATTATGATCTGTTTATCTTTTATTTTTCTTTCGTTTTTCACGTGTTAAGCGTATTTGCGAAAGTTTGGCCTTAAATACCCATTTCTTGGTTTTTCAGGAAGCTACTAAGACCAAAAAATATTTTTTGGTCGCAGTGTTACAGCCTAGTCCACGCTGACGAGCGCCAAAAGCTCTGCCTTCTGTAAAGCACATGTGCTCCTGGTCAGGATATGCCATTTTTAATATTGATTTCACCACCTGATCTTTTTATCTTTTTTTTTCTTTCGTTTTTCATATATTATTATGTATTTAAGCAATTACTAGTGGTGGTTAAGCCTTAAATAATTCACTTTTCTTCTGTGGCTACCAATATAATTAAAATAACTTACCATTAAAATTAAAACAAAAGGTAACAAGAGACTAAATACAAATTATTAAAATATTTGCATTTGGTCTTATTGTTTTTTGTTTCAAATACACCGGTGTCCAAAAAATAAGAAACTTTTGTTTTTTAATGATATGTTTTAAAATATACAACGCTAAAAGCAAAAAAGTAATTTAATTAGGTATTTTAAGTCGTAGAATATACACTGGTGTCCAAAAAATAAGAAACTTAACCAATATTGAAATTTCTCAAAAGCTAATTTATTAACAAATATAAAATTTAGTATAGAAAAAGTTTAAACTATGGAGAATTTGACTAGCTATATGAAAATTAAAAAATATATTTGAAATTATGAAATATGAAAATTATTACCAACATACCCAAAGCTAAGGTTCCAGATCTTAAAGAAATAAGATATCAATAGGGAGTATGATCACCTCTAAGAGCTATCAAGGTCTCACAGCGAGCCCTCATACTGTTTACCAGGCTTTGGAGGAGGTCCAGGGGTATTAAATCCCACTCCTCCAATAGAGCAGTTCTTAGCTCAACGAGGGTTCTAGGAGAGGGGTGACGAGCTCCAATACGCCTCCCTAGAGCATCCCACACATGTTCTATTGGATTCAGGTCCGGGGATCTGGCTGGCCAATCCATCCTTCGAATATTCTCACTCTGGAGGTATTCATTGACTAGCCTAGCCCTATGCGGACGAGCATTATCGTCCATAAAAATTAAATTGTGACCAATTTGATCTCTATAAGGTCTTAGATAGGGCTCAAGGATCCTGTACCTTTGGGCAGTTAAAGTGCCCCCAGAAAAAATGTGGAGGGGTGTGCGACTGCTAGAACTGATGCCAGCCCAGACTAAGAGACTGCCCTCTCTAAAACTGTCTATTTCCCTGATGTTACTAGGATGATAGCGGGTTCCAGGCTCCCTCCAGATGAAAACTCGTCGAGAATCTGTGTTTAAACTAAATCTTGACTCGTCACTGAAGAGAACATTGGCCCACTGATCTTGAGTCCGGGCGTGATGTTCCAAGCACCAATTCAAGCGGGCTCTCCTGTGAGCAGAGGTTAAAGGGATACAGACCATTGGTTGTCTTGCATAAAGAGCACCTTCGTGAAGCCTTCGGTAAACAGTTTGTCTTGAAATTTTCGTTCCAGTAGCACTTGAGAGTTCATTAGAGAGTTGAATAGCTGTCATCTCCCTATGGCGCTTGGCAGTTACGACCAGATAACGGTCTTCAGAGGTAGCTGTTTTTCTTTTTCTACCAGAACCTTCTTTTCTTTTGATGGTTCCTGTCTCAATGAACTGTTTCCATATTTTGCTGACCACAGATTTATTCACATTTAGCCATTTTGCTACTTCAACTTGTGATTGCCCTGCCTCCATTCTTCCAACAGCTCTCCATTTTAAATCATCTGCTAAATTTTTTCGTAAACTCATAATTAACTAAGGATTAAATAAAATTATAATTGACAATTCTTAGATGGGGTAAACGACACGCCAAATAGCACACTTATAAAGACAAGCAAAAATTTGCATATTTTCAATTTTACCGAATCGAATGGTTGCGATAAATAAATTCTGCGACTTAAAATACCTAATTAAATAACTTTTTAGCTTTTAGCGTTGTATATTTTAAAACATTAATTAAAAAACAAAAGTTTCTTATTTTTTGGACACCAGTGTATTTATCGCAACCATTCGTTCGGTAAAATTGAAAATATACAATTTTTGCTTGTCTTTATAAGTGTGCTATTTGGCGTGTCGTTTACCCCATCTAAGAATTGTCCAATTATAATTTTATTTAATCCTTAGTTAATTATGAGTTTACGAAAAATTTTAGCAGATGATTTAAAATGGAGAGCTGTTGGAAGAATGGAGGCAGGGCAATCACAAGTTGAAGTAGCAAAATGGCTAAATGTGAATAAATCTGTGGTCAGCAAAATATGGAAACAGTTCATTGAGACAGGAACCATCAAAAGAAAAGAAGGTTCTGGTTGAAAAAGAAAGACAGCTACCTCTGAAGACCATTATCTGGTCGTGACTGCCAAGCGCCATAGGGAGATGACAGCTATTCAACTCTCTAATGAACTCTCAAGTGCTAATGGAACAAGAATTTCAAGACAAACTGTTTACCGAAGGCTTCATGAAGGTGCTCTTTATGCAAGACGACCAATGGTCTGTATCCCTTTAACCTCTGCTCACAGGAGAGCCCGCTTGAATTGGTGCTTGGAACATCACGCCTGGACTCATGATCAGTGGGCCAATGTTCTCTTCAGTGACGAGTCAAGATTTAGTTTAAACACAGATTCTCGACGAGTTTTCATCTGGAGGGAGCCTGGAACCCGCGATCATCCCAGTAACATCAGGAAAATAGACAGTTTTAGAAGGGGCAGTCTCTTAGTCTGGGCTGGCATCAGTTCTAGCACGCACACCCCTCCACATTTTTTCTGCGGGCACTTTAACTGCCCAAAGGTACAGGGACGAGATCCTTGAGCCCTATCTAAGACCTTATAGAGATCAAATTGGTCACAATTTAATTTTTATGGACGATAATGCTCGTCCGCATAGGGCTAGGCTAGTCAATGAATATCTCCAGAGTGAGAATTATCGAAGGATGGATTGGCCAGCCAGATCTCCGGACCTGAATCCAATAGAGCATGTGTGGGATGCTCTAGGGAGGCGTATTGTAGCTCGTCACCCCTCTCCCAGAACCCTCGTTGAGCTAAGAACTGCTCTATTTGAGGAGTGGGGTTTACTACCCCTGGACCTCCTCCAAAGCCTGGTAAACAGTATGAGGGCTCGCTTTGAGACCTTGATAGCTGTTAGAGGTGATTTGGGTATGTTGGTAATAATTTGCATATTTCATAATTTCAAATATTTTTTAAATTTTCATATAGCTAGTCAAATTCTCCATAGTTTAAACTATTTGTATACTAAATTTTATATTTGTTAATAAATTAGCTTTTGAGAAATTTCAATATTGGTTAAGTTTCTTATTTTTTGGACACCAGTGTATATCATCCAAATTGTATCTTATAATAGCATTAAAATTATAAAATATTTTTCACAATGAGTTTTTTTTTCCAACCTAGTATGACCTTTATGAGAGAGAACACTATTGCTAGAGAACACCTCTCTACAAAGAACAGTTTTCATCAGCAAAAAAAAATTGTCATTTTGATTAATAAGAAATTCTTCAAAAAGAGGAGACTTTTCTATAAAGGACACTACTTTGGCTCTACAACTAGGTTTTATTAACAGAGTGGTTCTACTATATATTTTAAATATCCTTTATAATTTTATATTCTTAATCATAAAAAATAATAATCTATATTAATAAAATGGAAATTTCATAAGTGTTGTTCACTAAACACTTTCGTTACAATGCATCAATTTCGACCAAATTTTCAACATTTATGTAAAACGAGATGGAGCAGGTTTTGCTTAACATCAAAATATTTTTCCTAACTTTAACATGCGTATGTTATCGATTAAATACAAAAAAAAAACAGAGTTAATTTTATTTATATATAAATACAAGAAAAAAATTCAGCAATTCATTCAACTCAATCTAAAAAAATATTCAAAACAAGCAATTTTAAGATAACACCATATGTAAAACAGTCGGCTAAGAAAACAACAACGATATTACATCTTTCTCACATATTCACACACAATCTTGATTAATAATTAAAACTAATCTTTAACATTGTTTATTATACTTCATAATATATAATATTCGTTAGGCAAACTTTCACTCGGATAAAACCCCTGGGTTCACATCCGCTAGTAAGGTAATATATTGCTAACTTAATTTATATATATTAATTAATATATATTTTGAATAAATAACAGTGTAAAATATATATATACTAAAAGAGGACACTTCCTGATCCTTTTTCTACTTTTAACTCTATTTAAACACTGTAGAGAAAAATAGTCGTGAGACTACATGATTGAATTGATGATGAAAATATCATTTTAAATGTTAACAGGACAGTATGTCTGGAGTCTTGTACTCCTGGTACCCTAGACATGAAGGCTGTCCTACTAAGCCCAGCTAAATGTTAACAGGACAGTATGTCTGGAGTCTTGTACTCCTGGTATCCTAGACATGAAGGCTGTCCTACTAAGTCCAACTAAATGTTAACAGGACAGTATGTCTGGAGTCTTGTACTCCTTGTACCCTAGACATGAAGGCTGTCCTACTAAGCCCAGCTAAATGTTAACAGGACAGTATGTCTGGAGTCTTGTACTCCTTGTACCCTAGACATGAAGGCTGTCCTACTAAGCCCAGCTAAATGTTAACAGGACAGTATGTCTGGAGTCTTGTACTCCTTGTACCCTAGACATGAAGGCTGTCCTACTAAGCCCAGCTAAATGTTAACAGTACAGTATGTCTGGAGTCTTGTACTCCTGGTACCCTAGACATGAAGGCTGTCCTACTAAGCCCAGCTAAATGTTAACAGGACAGTATGTCTGGAGTCTTGTACTCCTGGTACCCTAGACATGAAGGCTGTCCCACTAAGCCCAGCTAAATGTTAACGGGACAGTATGTCTGGAGTCTTGTACTCCTGGTACCCTAAACATGAAGGCTGTCCTACTAAGCCCAGCTAAATGTTAACAGGACAGTATGTCTGGAGTCTTGTACTCCTGGTACCCTAGACATGAAGGCTGTCCTACTAAGCCCAGCTAAATGTTAACAGGACAGTATGTCTGGAGTCTTGTACTCCTGGTACCCTAGACATGAAGGCTGTCCTACTAAGCCCAGCTAAATGTTAACAGGACAGTATGTCTGGAGTCTTGTACTCCTGGTACCCTAGACATGAAGGCTGTCCTACTAAGCCCAGATAAATGTTAACAGGACAGTATGTCTGGAGTCTTGTACTCCTGGTATCCTAGACATGAAGGCTGTCCTACTAAGCCCAGCTAAATGTTAACAGGACAGTATGTCTGGAGCCTTGTACTCCTGGTACCCTAGACATGAAGGCTGTCTTACTAAGCCCAGTTAAATGTTAACAGTACAGTATGTCTGGAGTCTTGTACTCCTGGTACCCTAGACATGAAGGCTGTCCTACTAAGCCCAGATAAATGTTAACAGTACAGTATGTCTGGAGTCTTGTACTCCTGATACCCTAGACATGAAGGCTGTCCTACTAAGCCCAGATAAATGTTAACAGGACAGTATGTCTGGAGTCTTGTACTCCTGGTACCCTAGACATGAAGGCTGTCCTACTAAGCCCAGCTAAATGTTAACAGGACAGTATGTCTGGAGTCTTGTACTCCTGGTACCCTAGACATGAAGGCTGTCCTACTAAGCCCAGCTAAATGTTAACAGGACAGTATGTCTGGAGTCTTGTACTCCTGGTACCCTAGACATGAAGGCTGTCCTACTAAGCCCAGCTAAATGTTAACAGTACAGTATGTCTGGAGTCTTGTACTCCTGGTACCCTAGACATGAAGGCTGTCCTACTAAGCCCAGCTAAATGTTAACAGGACAGTATGTCTGGAGTCTTGTACTCCTGGTACCCTAGACATGAAGGCTGTCCTACTAAGCCCAGCTAAATGTTAACAGGACAGTATGTCTGGAGTCTTGTACTCCTGGTATCCTAGACATGAAGGCTGTCCTACTAAGTCCAACTAAATGTTAACAGGACAGTATGTCTGGAGTCTTGTACTCCTTGTACCCTAGACATGAAGGCTGTCCTACTAAGCCCAGCTAAATGTTAACAGGACAGTATGTCTGGAGTCTTGTACTCCTTGTACCCTAGACATGAAGGCTGTCCTACTAAGCCCAGCTAAATGTTAACAGGACAGTATGTCTGGAGTCTTGTACTCCTTGTACCCTAGACATGAAGGCTGTCCTACTAAGCCCAGCTAAATGTTAACAGTACAGTATGTCTGGAGTCTTGTACTCCTGGTACCCTAGACATGAAGGCTGTCCTACTAAGCCCAGCTAAATGTTAACAGGACAGTATGTCTGGAGTCTTGTACTCCTGGTACCCTAGACATGAAGGCTGTCCCACTAAGCCCAGCTAAATGTTAACGGGACAGTATGTCTGGAGTCTTGTACTCCTGGTACCCTAAACATGAAGGCTGTCCTACTAAGCCCAGCTAAATGTTAACAGGACAGTATGTCTGGAGTCTTGTACTCCTGGTACCCTAGACATGAAGGCTGTCCTACTAAGCCCAGCTAAATGTTAACAGGACAGTATGTCTGGAGTCTTGTACTCCTGGTACCCTAGACATGAAGGCTGTCCTACTAAGCCCAGCTAAATGTTAACAGGACAGTATGTCTGGAGTCTTGTACTCCTGGTACCCTAGACATGAAGGCTGTCCTACTAAGCCCAGATAAATGTTAACAGGACAGTATGTCTGGAGTCTTGTACTCCTGGTATCCTAGACATGAAGGCTGTCCTACTAAGCCCAGCTAAATGTTAACAGGACAGTATGTCTGGAGCCTTGTACTCCTGGTACCCTAGACATGAAGGCTGTCTTACTAAGCCCAGTTAAATGTTAACAGTACAGTATGTCTGGAGTCTTGTACTCCTGGTACCCTAGACATGAAGGCTGTCCTACTAAGCCCAGATAAATGTTAACAGTACAGTATGTCTGGAGTCTTGTACTCCTGATACCCTAGACATGAAGGCTGTCCTACTAAGCCCAGATAAATGTTAACAGGACAGTATGTCTGGAGTCTTGTACTCCTGGTACCCTAGACATGAAGGCTGTCCTACTAAGCCCAGCTAAATGTTAACAGGACAGTATGTCTGGAGTCTTGTACTCCTGGTACCCTAGACATGAAGGCTGTCCTACTAAGCCCAGCTAAATGTTAACAGGACAGTATGTCTGGAGTCTTGTACTCCTGGTACCCTAGACATGAAGGCTGTCCTACTAAGCCCAGCTAAATGTTAACAGTACAGTATGTCTGGAGTCTTGTACTCCTGGTACCCTAGACATGAAGGCTGTCCTACTAAGCCCAGCTAAATGTTAACAGGACAGTATGTCTGGAGTCTTGTACTCCTGGTACCCTAGACATGAAGGCTGTCCTACTAAGCCCAGCTAAATGTTAACAGGACAGTATGTCTGGAGTCTTGTACTCCTGGTATCCTAGACATGAAGGCTGTCCTACTAAGCCCAGCTAAATTTTAACAGGACAGTATGTCTGGAGTCTTGTACTCCTGGTACCCTAGACATGAAGGCTGTCCTACTAAGCCCAGCTAAATGTTAACAGGACAGTATGTCTGGAGTCTTGTACTCCTGGTACCCTAGACATGAAGGCTGTCCTACTAAGCCCAGATAAATGTTAACAGGACAGTATGTCTGGAGTCTTGTACTCCTGGTATCCTAGACATGAAGGCTGTCCTACTAAGCCCAGCTAAATGTTAACAGGACAGTATGTCTGGAGCCTTGTACTCCTGGTACCCTAGACATGAAGGCTGTCTTACTAAGCCCAGATAAATGTTAACAGGACAGTATGTCTGGAGTCTTGTACTCCTGGTACCCTAGACATGAAGGCTGTCCTACTAAGTCCAGCTTAATGTTAACAGGACAGTATGCCTGGAGTCTTGTACTCCTGGTACCCTAGACATGAAGGCTGTTCTACTAAGCCCAGATGAATGTTAACAGGACAGTATGTCTGGAGTCTTGTACTCCTGGTACCCTAGACATGAAGGCTGTCCTACTAAGCCCAGCTAAATGTTAGCAGGACAGTATGTCTGGAGTCTTGTACTCCTGGTATCCTAGACATGAAGGCTGTCCTACTAAGTCCAACTAAATGTTAACAGGACAGTATGTCTGGAGTCTTGTACTCCTTGTACCCTAGACATGAAGGCTGTCCTACTAAGCCCAGCTAAATGTTAACAGTACAGTATGTCTGGAGTCTTGTACTCCTGGTACCCTAGACATGAAGGCTGTCCTACTAAGCCCAGCTAAATGTTAACAGGACAGTATGTCTGGAGTCTTGTACTCCTTGTACCCTAGACATGAAGGCTGTCCTACTAAGCCCAGCTAAATGTTAACAGGACAGTATGTCTGGAGCCTTGTACTCCTGGTATCCTAGACATGAAGGCTGTCTTACTAAGCCCAGTTAAATGTTAACAGTACAGTATGTCTGGAGTCTTGTACTCCTTGTACCCTAGACATGAAGGCTGTCCTACTAAGCCCAGTTAAATGTTAACAGTACAGTATGTCTGGAGTCTTGTACTCCTGGTACCCTAGACATGAAGGCTGTCCTACTAAGCCCAGCTAAATGTTAACAGGACAGTATGTCTGGAGTCTTGCACTCCTTGTACCCTAGACATGAAGGCTGTCCTACTAAGCCCAGCTAAATGTTAACAGGACAGTATGTCTGGAGCCTTGTACTCCTGGTACCCTAGACATGAAGGCTGCTGTCCTACTAAGCCCAGATAAATGTTAACAGGACAGTATGTCTGGAGCCTTGTACTCCTGGTATCCTAGACATGAAGGCTGTCCTACTAAGTCCAACTAAATGTTAACAGGACAGTATGTCTGGAGTCTTGTACTCCTTGTACCCTAGACATGAAGGCTGTCCTACTAAGCCCAGCTAAATGTTAACAGGACAGTATGTCTGGAGTCTTGTACACCTTGTACCCTAGACATGAAGGCTGTCCTACTAAGCCCAGCTAAATGTTAACAGGACAGTATGTCTGGAGTCTTGTACTCCTTGTACCCTAGACATGAAGGCTGTCCTACTAAGCCCAGCTAAATGTTAACAGTACAGTATGTCTGGAGTCTTGTACTCCTGGTACCCTAGACATGAAGGCTGTCCTACTAAGCCCAGCTAAATGTTAACAGGACAGTATGTCTGGAGTCTTGTACTCCTGGTACCCTAGACATGAAGCCTGTCCTACTAAGCCCAGCTAAATGTTAACAGGACAGTATGTCTGGAGCCTTGTACTCCTGGTACCCTAGACATGAAGGCTGTCTTACTAAGCCCAGTTAAATGTTAACAGTACAGTATGTCTGGAGTCTTGTACTCCTGGTACCCTAGACATGAAGGCTGTCCTACTAAGCCCAGCTAAATGTTAGCAGGACAGTATGTCTGGAGTCTTGTACTCCTGGTATCCTAGACATGAAGGCTGTCCTACTAAGTCCAACTAAATGTTAACAGGACAGTATGTCTGGAGTCTTGTACTCCTTGTACCCTAGACATGAAGGCTGTCCTACTAAGCCCAGCTAAATGTTAACAGTACAGTATGTCTGGAGTCTTGTACTCCTGGTACCCTAGACATGAAGGCTGTCCTACTAAGCCCAGCTAAATTTTAACAGGACAGTATGTCTGGAGTCTTGTACTCCTGGTACCCTAGACATGAAGGCTGTCCTACTAAGCCCAGCTAAATGTTAACAGGACAGTATGTCTGGAGTCTTGTACTCCTGGTATCCTAGACATGAAGGCTGTCCTACTAAGCCCAGCTAAATTTTAACAGGACAGTATGTCTGGAGTCTTGTACTCCTGGTACCCTAGACATGAAGGCTGTCCTACTAAGCCCAGCTAAATGTTAACAGGACAGTATGTCTGGAGTCTTGTACTCCTGGTACCCTAGACATGAAGGCTGTCCTACTAAGCCCAGATAAATGTTAACAGGACAGTATGTCTGGAGTCTTGTACTCCTGGTATCCTAGACATGAAGGCTGTCCTACTAAGCCCAGCTAAATGTTAACAGGACAGTATGTCTGGAGCCTTGTACTCCTGGTACCCTAGACATGAAGGCTGTCTTACTAAGCCCAGATAAATGTTAACAGGACAGTATGTCTGGAGTCTTGTACTCCTGGTACCCTAGACATGAAGGCTGTCCTACTAAGTCCAGCTTAATGTTAACAGGACAGTATGCCTGGAGTCTTGTACTCCTGGTACCCTAGACATGAAGGCTGTTCTACTAAGCCCAGATGAATGTTAACAGGACAGTATGTCTGGAGTCTTGTACTCCTGGTACCCTAGACATGAAGGCTGTCCTACTAAGCCCAGCTAAATGTTAGCAGGACAGTATGTCTGGAGTCTTGTACTCCTGGTATCCTAGACATGAAGGCTGTCCTACTAAGTCCAACTAAATGTTAACAGGACAGTATGTCTGGAGTCTTGTACTCCTTGTACCCTAGACATGAAGGCTGTCCTACTAAGCCCAGCTAAATGTTAACAGTACAGTATGTCTGGAGTCTTGTACTCCTGGTACCCTAGACATGAAGGCTGTCCTACTAAGCCCAGCTAAATGTTAACAGGACAGTATGTCTGGAGTCTTGTACTCCTTGTACCCTAGACATGAAGGCTGTCCTACTAAGCCCAGCTAAATGTTAACAGGACAGTATGTCTGGAGCCTTGTACTCCTGGTATCCTAGACATGAAGGCTGTCTTACTAAGCCCAGTTAAATGTTAACAGTACAGTATGTCTGGAGTCTTGTACTCCTTGTACCCTAGACATGAAGGCTGTCCTACTAAGCCCAGTTAAATGTTAACAGTACAGTATGTCTGGAGTCTTGTACTCCTGGTACCCTAGACATGAAGGCTGTCCTACTAAGCCCAGCTAAATGTTAACAGGACAGTATGTCTGGAGTCTTGCACTCCTTGTACCCTAGACATGAAGGCTGTCCTACTAAGCCCAGCTAAATGTTAACAGGACAGTATGTCTGGAGCCTTGTACTCCTGGTACCCTAGACATGAAGGCTGCTGTCCTACTAAGCCCAGATAAATGTTAACAGGACAGTATGTCTGGAGCCTTGTACTCCTGGTATCCTAGACATGAAGGCTGTCCTACTAAGTCCAACTAAATGTTAACAGGACAGTATGTCTGGAGTCTTGTACTCCTTGTACCCTAGACATGAAGGCTGTCCTACTAAGCCCAGCTAAATGTTAACAGGACAGTATGTCTGGAGTCTTGTACACCTTGTACCCTAGACATGAAGGCTGTCCTACTAAGCCCAGCTAAATGTTAACAGGACAGTATGTCTGGAGTCTTGTACTCCTTGTACCCTAGACATGAAGGCTGTCCTACTAAGCCCAGCTAAATGTTAACAGTACAGTATGTCTGGAGTCTTGTACTCCTGGTACCCTAGACATGAAGGCTGTCCTACTAAGCCCAGCTAAATGTTAACAGGACAGTATGTCTGGAGTCTTGTACTCCTGGTACCCTAGACATGAAGCCTGTCCTACTAAGCCCAGCTAAATGTTAACAGGACAGTATGTCTGGAGCCTTGTACTCCTGGTACCCTAGACATGAAGGCTGTCTTACTAAGCCCAGTTAAATGTTAACAGTACAGTATGTCTGGAGTCTTGTACTCCTGGTACCCTAGACATGAAGGCTGTCCTACTAAGCCCAGCTAAATGTTAGCAGGACAGTATGTCTGGAGTCTTGTACTCCTGGTATCCTAGACATGAAGGCTGTCCTACTAAGTCCAACTAAATGTTAACAGGACAGTATGTCTGGAGTCTTGTACTCCTTGTACCCTAGACATGAAGGCTGTCCTACTAAGCCCAGCTAAATGTTAACAGTACAGTATGTCTGGAGTCTTGTACTCCTGGTACCCTAGACATGAAGGCTGTCCTACTAAGCCCAGCTAAATGTTAACAGGACAGTATGTCTGGAGTCTTGTACTCCTTGTACCCTAGACATGAAGGCTGTCCTACTAAGCCCAGCTAAATGTTAACAGGACAGTATGTCTGGAGCCTTGTACTCCTGGTATCCTAGACATGAAGGCTGTCTTACTAAGCCCAGTTAAATGTTAACAGTACAGTATGTCTGGAGTCTTGTACTCCTGGTACCCTAGACATGAAGGCTGTCCTACTAAGCCCAGCTAAATGTTAACAGGACAGTATGTCTGGAGTCTTGTACTCCTGGTACCCTAGACATGAAGGTTGTCCTACTAAGCCCAGCTAAATGTTAACAGGACAGTATGTCTGGAGTCTTGTACTCCTGGTACCCTAGACATGAAGGCTGCTGTCCTACTAAGCCCAGATAAATGTTAACAGGACAGTATGTCTGGAGCCTTGTACTCCTGGTACCCTAGACATGAAGGCTGCTGTCCTACTAAGCCCAGATAAATGTTAACAGGACAGTATGTCTGGAGTCTTGTACTCCTGGTACCCTAGACATGAAGGCTGCTGTCCTACTAAGCCCAGATAAATGTTAACGGGACAGTATGTCTGGAGTCTTGTATATACTCCTGGTACCCTAGACATGAAGGCTGCTGTCCTACTAAGCCCAGTTAAATGTTAACAGGGCAGTATGTCTTTTCGTGCCAACCTTGCACTGAACTATGGACTCTTCAAAACTGTTGAGGGTGTCGGGCTGTGTGCTAGTCTCAATTATACCAAAACTATTTCTAGGCGATATGGCTCTTTGGCTTACATATTTTCGCATAAAGGATCGAAAATGGCGGGCAAAAATCCGTGGATTACCTCTTCGGCCTGGAATGCAGACAACGGCACTTACACATTAAATGGAACTTCATGGTCACAGACACTGTCGTAGGAGTCTTCGTAGGGTCTGTAGTTTCCAATTTGTCTGTTTGTGGGTTGCCGGCTCAACTGGCTACATCTGCAATGTTCTTCGACTAACCAGTCTTGTTGCATTTCCACGAAGCGCCCAGCTCCTCACGTCCAGTTGGAGCTTCTCTGTAATCCCAGGCAGTCTGGCCTCGTCTCAGCAGTCTGTCACACCGTCGTATCGCAGATGATCTCGAGAAGATTTTCAGATGGGATCCTTGAGTGTGTGGATATTCGCACAGCACATCATCTGGAGGGCACTCTTTCTCAGTCCACTTGACTTGGTTCAAAGTACTAGTGTCGTTGTCGCGGGCGATCCGTTTGGTCTCCTCAGCTACACAACTGGTCTGGATCATTCCCTTCTCCCTGCTACTATTTCTAGAGAGCTCTATCGCACAATCATCTTCTGTAGGGCGTCTTGCCATCGGTCGACATTACGCTGCTCGCTTTTCCCACAGATTTCATTAAACCCTTTCAATGCTAAAAGAAGAGCTTGAATGCTCCGCCACTACTTTCTGGTTTTTCTGGTATCCAGTAGTTTCTTCACTAGTTTGAGGTTTTGAAGAATCGCTGAAAATATTAATTCGCAGCTCCTAACAGTTTTTGAGTTGACATCGTGCAACACATAAGATTTAAAAATAAATTGATTTCATTCCCGCCCTCCAGTCGACCCAAAAGTCTGAATTTGTATACTTGCATTTTTAATTGAACACAGCGAGTGTTCAAAATTTCATACTTCTATGTGGTCTGGGGAAGCATTTTAAAATTAAACTACTAAAATTTGAAAGGCAATTAGGAAATTTGTCCATTCCTGGCCATACTGACACAACCCATAAGTCTAAAAATTTATAAATCTGTATCATCAGATTCTAAAAAGTACAAAATTTCAGATTTCAACGAGCTCTAAAAATATATTAAAATTTATCACAAGATTTATGGACAGACATGGAAGCAAGCTAAATAAAAGCTTCTAAATATGAACACGTTTAGGAAGTTTATATGGTGTTACAAATAATGGTGAATTAAAACAATTACAACTTTTTATTTGTAATAGATGAATAACCCAGTTTCGACTAAGAAGTGCCTTAGTAAATTTTTGCTCAACCAATATTGTTTCAACAAAGCTTTAATATTCTTATAATTATTAATAGAAGTAGTGATGATAGAGAATTTTTATTTATATATTAATAAGGGTTAATTAACACTTTCCAGGGGAAGCTATGACTTAGAATCCTTCCACACCCAACTCTACAGCAAAATTTCATCCTGCTTCTTCAAATATTATGGAAACGCATTCGAGACACTCACAAACTTATTTTTATTTATATACATTTCATCGAAAATAATATTCGTTTTTATCCAGAAACATAATTTTTGTTAGTGGTAAGTATTATAAATGGTATTACATATTTTTTCTTTAATCTAATAATTATCGACAGAGTTTATATAAATACCTACTCTAAAATGTAACGGAATAATTTTAGATATTTAATATTTTTCTCCCAATTATTCTGAAAGATTTGAATTGTAGAATATAAAAAATAATTAATTTCAAGGTTTTTTATATGATATATATAATCAATATATTTATATTATTTTTTTTATAAAAAATATAAACGTATTTTAAAAAATGAATTTATATAAAAAATATTATTTTATATTTTGTTACACTGCCTTGTTTTACTTGTAGAGAGCGTTTTGGAAAAAAAAAAAAAGAATAAATATTTACTGCTTGTATAAAACAATATTTAACTAAACCTTAATTAATTTAAGGGACATATAGAAATTTTAAAAACCTAAAGTAAGTTCTATAGTGCATGATATTTTCTACTATATTTACTTACTAAAAAGTTGCTACGTGAGCTAGTTGAATATTTAAAAAAAAAAATCAAACATATTTACAACCACAATTTCGTTTCAAGCGGTACGATCAGTAAACTAATTCTTGACTAATTTTGAAATTTATAAATACGTTTCGATTAAAACAATAAATAACTAGTCGTTGTAAATGCAAGTTTTTGAATGTTTCAGAAGTTACAAACCAGACGCGCGCCAATATAAAGAACTACATTAGGCAAGGTTTAATAGAAATTTAGATTTAGAAGTAAAAACAATATATAATAATAATAATAATAATAAAAGTATTTTAAAAAGTAAAAAGCATGTTTATTTTGTACATCAGTTATATTTTAGTTTTTCTTTTCACTTATATTTACAACAAAAATATAATTCTTTTGTTCAACATGAGTTAATTGTTATTTTAACCAAAGTATAGAAAAATTGACACATTTGAATTATAAAACAAGGTAATAAGACCAAATCCAAATAAATAAATAGTGTGTGACGTTTCTGTAACAGCGTTGTTACCATCTTCAGACAAAAGTACTTGTTTTATAACCTATAATCCAAATTGTGCCTTATCACATTTGAATTATCTTTAGCAACTGTTCTTGTTTTTTTTTTTAAACATTTAAACTAATCAGAATTTTGTTGTGTGTGTGCGTTTTTGGTATTTTTATCTAATTATTAAGAGACAATCCAGCAATTTCTTTCACATTCAAAGTCATTATTAAAGAAGATATCAAACACAAATTCAATAAGCTTTTACGCTGAATTTTGGATATTGTGAATGTTGATGTATGTTTAACACACTGTTATACTAAGATTTCTTTAATAATCTAACAGATCAAATATTAGAAGAGCTTCTGACCATAAAGTAACAAAACCAAATCCAAATAAATAATTTGTACATTTTGGTAAGAGCGCTGTAACTGAAATGTCACACACTATTTGGATTTGGTTTTATTACTTTGTATTTCTAATCTATAATCTAAAATGTACCTTATCAAGGCTATTACCAAAATGTCATGTATAATTTATTCATTTGAATATGGGTCATGTTACTATGTTTTTAACCCTTAACTGGACGGGTTGGGTAGATTCAACCCAGTTATGTAACTTTATGAAATAAGCGCTAAATAATGATTGAAATCAATATTTAAAAAAATATTTAATTATTACAAATGTTAATATACAGATTTTGAATTAAAAAAATTCTGAATATAATCTATTTACAGTTTTCACAAATTTTTAAGAAATATTTTTGCAAACGCTTAGTTGACATACAAGGCAAAGGTTTTTAAATATTTTTTACTGCGTTTTTTGATGGACATTTGTAACACCTTTTTGGAGTATCAGATTGTTGTGGCATTGTAGTTTCACTTTGTTTACTTGAACCATCATTTTTCTTGAATTGTAGTCTGTAATTCCAGTAGGGGAGAATTGGAGAATTGAGATTACTGTGGTCAGGTGTTCATCAGTCAATGCTCTCCCAAGATCAACAATAAAATGACTACTTTCTTTTTTTATCCCTTTTTATCAATTTGATTACCGATTTTCTTTCCTTTTTTTTTTTTTGGGAATATAGGAGTCTAAAGTGGTTGTTCCAGAGAAACCAAAATAAGATGTTCCTGATTCTCTATTAGGGTGCCGTTGATATTGTGGTGGAATCTAAGGTTTGTTCTTTCTCATCGTTCCTAAATATATTTCGACTTATCAACTAATTCTACTGAAGTGAAGCAATTGTCTGCTGTAATATTTCTATTACTCTTCCAAAGTGTGGTCGACAATCTCTAAAACATATATATTTTGGGTTGGCAGGAATTGTTCTCTCTGTTGGCTTGATTGATAATTCTACTTATCCAAAGAAATAAGTGTTATTTTATAAAAGGAAGCTAAAAATAGCAGAAGATAGCGACTCAAGTATGAGCCACGAGCTAACACCGACACGAAAAATTCTCACGCTTCTGGACGGGCTGGGCGGAATCCGCCCCAACATGCAAATTTAACCCCCCCTCCCAAAACTGATATTTATAAACGATGGAAGGAAAATGTTTGCATCACTGTAAAATTAAAATACATGAAAGCTGGTAGCTCTAGGTAAACGAAAAATATATTTTTTCCTATGTTAAGTTTATGCATGGGCAGAATCTACCCAACCCGTCCAGTTAAGGGTTAATCTATAATTGTACCGTTGATAAGGCACAATTTGGATTATAGATTATAAACACACAAGGTAATAAGACCAAATCCAAATAAATCAATAGTGTGTGACATTTCGGTAACAGCGTTGTTACCATCTTCAGACAAAAGTACTGAATGCTTTTTCTACTGTACTTACTCAGTACTTTTGTCTGAAGATGGTAACAATGCTGTTACAGAAATGTCACACATTATTGATTTATTTGGATTTGGAATCTTATTACCTTGTTTCTATAATTGTACCTTATATCAACTTTTGGTCAGAATTCAGTTTTGATAATTATAAAATAGGAGGCCAGTGAAGTAAACAATCATTTTCTGACAGCCATGACCCAAGATTAAATTCCAGCATTGGGTACTTTTTTTCTGAAATCAAAATTGCTCCAATGATCTCCTCCACCTTGATTCTATCAAAAGTCCAACCCCACCAGTGAGTGCAAGTAACCAAACAGGGCTCTGGTACACTTGTAAGTACAACTGTTGAACTGATTTCTACATATTTCTTGAAAAAAGACACCTCGGCCAGTATAAATCTTTTTATTACCTCGACGTTTCGACAAAAAGCTTTTGTCCTCGTCAGGAGCAAATAAAAATTAAAACATACAGCAAGGCGTTAAAAATCATTTCTACATGTGATGACATGTGGTATAATTACAGTCCCCAACTATTACTCACCATGATTATCATGACTCTTGACCTTATTTAGATTACATCTATGAAAAAGGAGGAGCAGTAACAAGCTCACTAAAAAACCTGGGCTCAGCTGGCCCGGCTGATAGTACCCTGTAAGGGCTCCAGGGATACAGGATGAGCAGCGTTTGTACTCCATATTAGGAGCAGCTGTACATGGTGTCTGTTTATCATGTTAGAGGCGGCCATTTCATATTGGAGCTAAGTCGGCCTGCCACTGAGTAGTGCTCCCAGTCTTAATGACAAAGGCATTCAACTTCACCCTATCATGATGGAGCTCTTCAGACTTGATACCCTAATAGGATTGAGTCGAGTTAAACTGAATAATAATACCGAAAAAACTGAAGAAATTTGTACGCATACACAACTATATATATATATATTATATTTTAAATAAAATAAGATTAGATTTTTGTTGTTTTGGATCATCTTGATGATTATGTTATGGTGGTGCAGTCGTGGCTGAATAATAATTTTGAAAGAATAATATTGAATATTAGAGATTTATTTATTTGTGTGTGAGCTAAGAGATATGCATAAAAAAATACAATTTGATAAAAGTAATGCCTGTCTTAAGGCGTATAAATAAAACAAAAGATTATTTACATAATTACATAAACTTTGGGTCGGCCAACGGGGAAGAACAACAATGAGTTTTTATACGGGAAGAGTGACCTCTGGCGGTCGATTTTAGTAGAGTATTTTATCTATGAAATATAATTTTAAATAAAATAATATTTTTTTATATAACATTTTTGAATAAAATATTTCAATATAACATATATATTTTTATTTTTTATTTTTTTTATATTAAAAAGGCATATATTGGATCAAAATATCATTTATTTTACCAATATTTCAGTTGGCTGAACGCCAACCTTTATCAAGGTGTTATAACATTTTAGATTTATCTATGGATTGCTCTATTTTCAAAACAACTATATTTATATTCCCCTACATTTTATATACCCTTTATTTACTATTTTATTATATTTTTTTCCACCTTTGTAAATCCCATCAGCAACTTTCAGTTGCACGATAAGGAGATGCCTTTTTCATAATTTATGCACCTTATCCCAGTACAATATCACATTTGTACTATTTTTTTAACATTATGACCATAGTGTCTCTGCGTACCGAAGTATTGAATTTTTAGCCCCCAAGTAGCATTTAAACAAGAAGGATAAGGCACAATTTGGATTATAGACTAAGTACTTTTTTTCTGGAGATGGAAACAACGCTGTTACTGAAACGTCACACACTATTTATTTGGATTTGGTCTTATTACCTTGTGTATTTAAACAAAAATTATCTAATGTTGTGTTGACAAAATTTGATTTAAGAAATGGTCAAATTATTGGTGATATCGAATTGTCATTGGTTGAATTAACAAAAGTCAAACAGAATAAGAAGAGTGATATGCTCAAAGAGAGAATGATTGATGCTGGGTTAGCTGAATCCAGGTTTTTCCAACAAATTTGTAACTGCTTCCCCTCTTTTATTTTTCATCCAGGTCTGGAATGGCAGAGTTACCCAAGTTCCAGGAACCCTCTTGTCCTAACACCATTTATATAACAAATGAAAACATTAAACACAAGGTAATAAGACCACATCCAAATAAATAATAGTGTGTGACGTTTCGGTAACATTCAGTACTTTTGTCTGAAGATGGTAACAATGCTGTTACCAAAACGTCACACACTATTTATTAATTTGGATTTGGTCTTATTACCTTGTGTTTATAATTTATAATCCAAATTGTGCCTTATCAAATGAAAACATTAAGATGTGAATGTTTCTTTTCACAAATAAATCAAACTTCAACTGTTATTACTGCGATGAAAAAAATATTGGGAGGGCTTGACTCATCCGTGGTGAACCCTCCAAGTGGTTTTTCGCCAATTTAATCTATCAGACTGTTTCTTCAGAGCTCTTAGTACTGTATTGGATCATTCTGCTTTTATATGCTACACTGAACGATGGAATCTCAGAAATGGTATTTAAGCAAACTATGGACATAAAGCTTTTAGGGAGCCTTTTCATCACAGTAAGGACAGTAGAAGTTTGATTTATTTGTGAAAAGAAATATTCACGTCTTAAATGTTTGCATTTGTTATATATAGATGGCACGTTGTTGCTTTGTATCAATTTTAACACCATTTATTCCAGACAGACCGTTCTTAATAGAATCCTCACAAAACTTTTTATTTACAGCTCATTATATATCAACATAATGGAATAAGAAGAAAAATCCAAATAAATAAATAGTAGGTGATGTTTATGTGTAACAGCGTTGTTACCATCATCAGACAAAAGACTGAATCTATCATACAGATGATGGTAACAACGCTGCTATAGAAATGTCACAAACTATTTGGATTTGGTCTTATTACCTTGTGTTTTTAATCTATAATCCAAATTGTACTTTTATTGGCCCATTATCAACTTTTTTGGTTAGTATAGAAGTCACCTATAGTTTTGCCGTTGGATTTTTATCTCATTTACATAGTTGCTAGTTGCATAGCCAAAATGTCTTTTTGGGAGAGGTGTCCTCTTACCGGGGAGTTTCTAAATACAGTAGAATCTCCTTGTAAAGGACACCTAGTTGCATAGCCAAAGTGTCCTTTAGGGAGAGGTTATCTTTTGCCGGAGTGTTTATAAATACAGTAGAATCTCCTTGTAAAGGACACCTAGTTGCATAGCCAAAGTGTCCTTTAGGGAGAGGTTATCTTTTGCCGGAGTGTTTCTAAATACAGTAGAATCTCCTTGTAAAGGACACCTAGTTGCATAGCCAAAGTGTCCTTTAGGGAGAGGTTATCTTTTGCCGGAGTGTTTCTAAATACAGTAGAATCTCCTTGTAAAGGACACCTAGTTGCATAGCCAAAGTGTCCTTAGGGAGAGGTTATCTTTTGCCGGAGTGTTTCTAAATACAGTAGAATCTCCTTGTAAAGGACACCTAGTTGCATAGCCAAAGTGTCTTTTAGGGAGAGGTGTCCTCTTACTGGAGAGTTACTAAATAGTAAAAAATAGTAATTTTGACAATGGAAACTTGTCCTTTGTAGAGAGGTGTGTCCTCTAGCATGAATGTCCTCTCATAGAGGTTCTATTGTAGTAAAAATGGTAATTTTGCAAACGAAAACTATCCTTTGCAAAGAGGTGTCCTCTAGCATGAGTGTCCTCTCATGAAGGTTTTACTGTAATGAAAAAAAATTTTTTTTTCTTGTAATGCAGAAAAAGCTTAAAAAATTAAGATGTTAAAACAAGTGACCAATATCCCGCTATGATTTTTTTTTTTAAGGTGAAGGTGTTTCTGGAACTTGTGTATACTAAATTCAGATTGGTGTGTTTCCAGATTAGCCATGTCGGATTCAGAAGCCAGTGGATCATCGGAGAGTGAACGTAGCGGAGATGAAAGTGAGGTAGGTTGTGTCTTATATCTACTACTCTACACATGACTGGTACAGAGCAGGAGGGACAAGCACCAATTCTATCCTTCCAAGAGAGAACAACAGTCTTTGATTACCAGATTTAACCCTTAACTGGACGGGTTGGGTAGATTCAACCCACTTATGTAACTTTATGAAATAAGCGCTAAATATTGATTGAAATCAATATTTTAAAATATATATTTAATTAATAAATAGTTAATATACAGATTTTGTGACTTTTAAAAATTCTGTATATAATCTATTTACAGTTTTCACAAATTTTTAAGAAATGTTATTGCAAACGCTTAGTTGACATACAGAGCAAAGGGTTTTTATTTTTACTGCGCTTTTTGATGGACATTTGTAGCACTTTTTTGGAGTATCAGATTGTTGTGGCATCGTAGATTCACTTGGTTAACTTGAACCATCATTCTTCTTGAATTGTTGTCTGTAATTGCAGTGGGAGAGAATTGAGATTACGTGTGGCCAGGTGTTCATCAGTCAATGCTCTCCCAAGATCAACAATAATAGGACTCCTTTCCTTTTTACCCTTTTTATCAATCTGATTACCAATTTTCTTTACTTCTTTTTTTTTTGGAACATAGGAGACTAAAGTAATTGTTCCAGAGAAACCAAAAATAGAGGTTCCTGATTCTCTATTAGGGTGCGGTTGAAATTGTGGTGAATCTAAGGTTTTTTCTTTCTCATCGTTCCTATATATGTAAGGCCATGTTCTTTCAACTTATCAACTAACTACTGAAGTGAACCAATTGTCTGCGGGAATATTTCTTCCAAAGTGTGGTCGACTAATCTCTAAAACATATATATTTTGGGTTGGCAGGAATAGTTCTCTCTGTTGACTTGATTGATAATTCTACTTATCCAAATAAATAAGTGTTATATTATAAAAAAGGAAGCTAAAAATAGCGGAAGATAGAGACTCAAGTATGAGCCACGAGCTAACACTGACACGAAAAATTCTCACGCTTCTGGACGGGCTGGGCGGAATCCGCCCACACATGCAAATTTAACCCCCCTCCCAAAACTGAAATTTATAAACATTGGATGTAAAATGTTTGTATCACTGTAAAATTGGAATACATGAAAGCTGGTAGCTCTAGGTAAACGAAAAATATATTTTTTTCCTATATCAAATTTATGCATGGGCAGAATCTACCCAACCCCTCCAGTTAAGGGTTAAGTTTGGTCATCTATGGACAATGACTTTCAGGAATAGTTGCAAGGTTTCTTCACTATGCACTGAATTCAATTCAGAAAATTGACTTAGACCCAGAGCAGCAGCTTTACATACCCA
The DNA here is from genome assembly GCA_030710605.1 of Cordylochernes scorpioides. Classification (NCBI taxonomy): domain Eukaryota; kingdom Metazoa; phylum Arthropoda; class Arachnida; order Pseudoscorpiones; family Chernetidae; genus Cordylochernes; species Cordylochernes scorpioides. The sequence continues at coordinate 69,534,767 of CP092879.1, read as the reverse complement.
AGATAGTGGATATTGCTGCTGCTGTGATAGAGATGCATAGAGACATCTGAGACTCTTCTTTGGACACAACAACAATAACAACTGAATTCAATTCTCAACTCCCTGCAACCCCAAACATATTTTTTACTGTGTATTGGCTCATCCATTGATTGTCGATAAAAATGATACAAAGGACTTTACTGCAAGTTAAAAAGAGAACATGTGAAAATGAGAACCTGAAATAATCCCCATTTTTTATTTTATAATTACAGTGAACTATGGCCATATAAAACAAACCATGGCTATAGTGAACCAAATCTTAAATCCAATTGTAGAGTTCGCTATAGAGTTTTTTTTTTTACTGTATGTCTTAATAAAAATTTGCTCTAGGTCATTGATATAATTATTGAACAACAAAGAATGTGTGTGTACAAAGAATGTATGTGTGAGCTCTGTGGTTTAACCAGGGGTGGTTGTAGCAGGAGGAGGGGAGTGAAGGAAGCCAAGAAGAAGAAGCCGGAGAAAATGTTGAGGAAGAGGTAAGCCAGCAAGTTATGTAGCCAACTCTTGCCTCAATAGCTTCCTTGCTTCCTACAAGATAATAAGACCAAATCCAAATTAATAGTATGTGATGTTTCAGTAACAGCGTTGTTACCATCTTCAGACAAAAAAAAAGTTCAGTACTTTTGTCTGATGATGGTAACAATGCTGTTACAAAAATGGGACACACTGCCGTAGAATCTCCATGAGAGGACACTTAAGCTAGAGGACACCTATCTATAAAGGACAGTTTTTATTTGCAAAATTACTATTTTGAGACTCCGGTAAGAGGACACCTCTCTCTAAAGGACACTTTGGCTCTGCAATTAGATGTCCTTTATAGGGAGGTTCTACTGTATTTATTTATTTAGATTTGGTCTTATTACCCTGTATTTCTAATCTATAATCCAAATTGTGACTTATAACAGCTCTGCCTTCTCTTCACTTGCATATCTTTCATCATTTATCACTACTTCTCCTTGCTTTGAGTACGGGAGTGCAAGAAAGAGGAATGCCCCAAATCTGGTCTTTCTCTGATACTCCACTCCCAAAGTAAGTGTTTGAAGAGGGAACATCGGCCTTGCTACAAGTCTAGCTGAGCCGCTACACCTCCTTGCACAAACCTTTCTTCATCGCCTCCTATTCAGTTAGCTGGGAGGTTTTTACAGAATGGTTGTTAAAGGAATTTGTTCAGAGATTGTACTAAAATTGATTAATATGCTCCATGCTAGAAATATGCCTTCTTCATAATGCATTTTTTCCTGCATGTTATCATAAATTTTTATAAAGATTACAAATTATTTTTGGTGAACCTTTCTCAAAACATGAATAATCACAAGGTAATAAGACTAAATCCAAATACATAAATAGTGTGTGATGTTCCGGTAAAAACGCAGTTACTGAAATGTCAGACACTACTTATGTATTTAGATTTCGTCTTATTTACCTTGTGTTTCTAATCTATAATCCAAATTGTACCTTATTAGAAATCACAATCTAACTTGTAAAAGCCTAACTACAAGGTAATATAAGACAAAATCTAAATAAATAGTGTGTGACGTTTCGGTAACGTCATTGTGCTTCAATCTTTCGCCATTATATCACTACTTCCTTGCTTAAGTGCGGGAGTGCAAGAAAGAGGAATGCCCCAAATCTGGCCTTTCTCTGATACTCCACTCCCAAAGTAACTGTTTGAAGAGGGAACATCGGCCTTGCTACAAGTCTAGCTGGGCTGCTACACCTCTTTGCACAAACCTTTCTTCATCGCCTCTTATACAGTTAGCTGGGAGGGGATTTGGTCTTAGGTCATTGAAAATTGACAGTTTATAAAGTGGAACCTTAGATTCAAGAAAATAAAGATCTAATCCAAATAATTTAATAGCGTGATGTTTTGGTAACAGCATTGCTACCTAAATGTCACACACTATTGAATTATTTGGATTAGGTCTTAATTTCTATAATTACCTATAATCCAAATTATGCTTTATCATCAAAGTAGAACCTTGTTTTAACAGATTTTATGATAGATAAAAGGGGTTATAACAATTCTTTCAACCATGGTTAGAACATCAACAGGGTCCAGAGTGATATTGTTATAACAAGATTTAACTGTAGTAATTGTTAGGCTTATTTACCTTGTAGTTCTAATCTATAATCCAAATTGTGTCTTTATCAGTAAGGGCAGTAGAAAATTCTTTTTCTTTTTTATTAAAAGAGAGAAATAAACGTGTCACAAAAAAGTTTAAATTTCCTATAACAGCATGCTAAAGCATCATATTACCATGGGGGGTAGGTGGAATTGGTTTTCGACTGCTATGGCCCCCGTTCCATGTAAAAGTCCAACCCTACCAGCTAGTGCATGTAACTAAACGGAACTCTGGCACATTTGTAAGTGCAAAAGTTCTTTCTACATGTGTAGACATGTGGTGCACTTACAGTAAAAAGCAGTCACCAACATCTACCCAACATGATTATCATGGCCTGTACCATGTATACTAGGGATAATCTTCTTCTTCTTTCTTATCTCCACTCAATCATATTAAGGTATCAAGCTTGTAAAGCTTGAGACTTTTAATGGTGTCTGCCGGGGAAGAGTAAAGCTCATCAGGGATAATAATAACAAAAAAATCATATTTCCATTCTTTTTAACTTCTCTAAATGCCCCATCTGTTGTAGGACTATGATGAGGAAGAAGAGGAGGAAGAATATGAGGATCACAAGAAGAAGAGGAAGAAGCCTCGCTATGACTTCATCATTGACGAGGCTGAAGTAGATGATGAAGTGGAGGACGATGAGGAATGGGAGGAGGGAGCTGAAGACATCATTGACCGCACCCGGCCCTCAGAGGAGAACACCTCCCGCGACATTGACTCCCACCGTAGGCTCCAGATGATGTGGAACTCACAGAAGGAGGATGAGATTGAAGACTACTACCGCAAGAAATACGCAGACACCTCCGATGCTGACAGAGGTTACGGTGGTGATGATGTTGAACTTTCTGAAGAAATCGCTCAACAGACTCTCCTGCCCGGTGTGAAGTAAGTTCAGATTCCTTTCTTTTATATTGTTTCTTCTTCTTATTATTATTATCATTTTATATAAAAAACTAAAAGAGAAAACTATTTTTACCCTTTCGCTAAAAAAACCCATCATTTTAAAGTGTTATTTGTGTTAGAAACATGTTGTACAGGAATCCATCTATGATTCCTTTCTTCCTGTGGTAATCTGTATAAGACTGGTGGTGTTAATAAAGCTGTGTGGGAAACATATTGTAAGAGTGATTTTGTGATGGTAGTCTTCCATGAGAGACCATGGTTAAACCCGATGTATCCTGGAGATGGTCTGTTTGGGCTGAAAGACTCTTTATGACTTGACCTGAAATGACCCAGTCTTTGATAAGAGACCACCTTCAGGAGAGATTGGATTTAGCCATTCTTTTAGGTTATGGCTGTGTAGTACTGTAAGTGCATTATCTCTAATACAAGTAGATCCTTCTATGAAAGAATGCCTAAAGTCACTCTCATTCGAGGTTGTAGCCTGTATTCTTTTCCCCCCGGAGAGTTCCAAATTGATGGGTGACTCTCTCTAAGCCTAAACTTTCCTGTGCAGGGACCCCAACCTGTGGATGGTGAAATGCCGCATTGGAGAGGAGAAGGTTACAGCCATCCAGCTCATGCGCAAGTTCCTGGCATTCCAGTACACAGAAGAGCCCCTGCAGATCAAGAGCGTGGTGGCTCCAGAAGGAGTGAAAGGGTACATCTACATCGAGGCCTTCAAGCAGACCCATGTGAAACAGGCCATCCAGGGGGTGGGCATGCTGAGGATGGGACAGTACCAGCAGATGATGGTACCCATCAAGGAGATGACAGATGTCCTGAGGGTCACCAAGGAACAGGGACAGCTCAAGACCAAGCAGTGGGTGCGCCTCAAGCGCTCCATTTATAAGGATGACCTGGCCCAGGTAAGACCCACATATGGTGGTTAATACGTGGCTCTTGGAGCTATAGACTAAATGTTTAACTTCAATTTATAAATACCTCCCTGTAAAGGATACCTAGTTACAAAGCCATAGTGTCATTTGTAGAGAGGTGTCTTCTAGCGGAGTGTCCTCTTATGGAGGTTATACTGTATTAAAAGAAAGGTATCTCCTGATCGTGCAACAAAAATTTTCTCATGACTTGCATCATCCGTTAAAAAGACAGTAGAAGTTTGATTGATGTATAAAAGAAACATTCACGTCTTAATGTATTCATTTTCTGTATAAAGATGGGCGAGTTATTGCTTTATATTAATTGTTAATTTTCAATTATCACAGAATTGGCCAAATACCTTTCTTGATTAATCAAGAAAAGCTAAACATGTATGCAATTAGTTTCAACATCAGGATTTGCCTTTGCCGGTCCTAAGCCCAAATGAAAAAGGAGAAGGGGGAGCAGTAACAAGCTCGCTAAAAAACCTGGGCTCAGCTGGCCCGGCTGATAGTACCCTGTAAGGGCTCCTAATCCAGGAATACAGGATGAGCAGCGTTTGTACTCCATGTTAGGAGCGGCTGTACATGGCATCTGTTCCTCATGTCAGAGGTGGCCATCTCTTTTGGAGCTAAGTCGGCCTGCCACTGAGTAGTGCTCCCAGTCTTAATGACAAAGGCAGACGCATTCTACTTCACCCAATCATGATGAAGATGAAAAATGTCTTTTGTAAAGAGGTGTCCTCTCATGGAAGTTCTACTGTATTCAGTAACACTATAAAGTGAAGCTGGGGAGAGATGACAAAGAATGTGTTGTATCCAGGTGGACTACGTGGACACGGCCCAGAACCAAGTCCACCTCAAGATCATCCCCAGGATTGACTATAGCAGGAAGAGGGGAGCCCTGCGTGTGACCAACGTGAGTGCATCTCTCCCTCCCCCATCTTGAATGTGCTCAACCCATGGCTCATCTGCAGCAAAGTGAACCAGAGAAGAGGAAGCGTGGCAAGAGGCCCCCAGCCAAACTCTTTGATATCGATGCTGTCAGGTGAGAAGCAGCCTAGAACTCTTGTTTGAAATGTTAAGGATCTCTTCCCCATTTTTTTTTTCTTACCACATTCCACTAATTTGCCGCACAGTCCCATTGAATAAATATTATAGAGTAAAAAAAAGCACAGGATAACGAGACTATATCTACAGAATAAAAGGCAAAGAAGACCATATCCAAAGTGGAAACAATGCTATTACAGAAATGTCCCACATATACACTCATGGACAAAACTTAAGGAAGTGGAAAGAGTTTGATGTCTGCCAATCATCTGTTCTTTTTAAAGAGACAAGGCAATTTTGTTCACACTCATGTCTTCAATAAAGGTCACTGTAATATCTTTCAGAGTTATTGTCTGAATCCCAATATACATGCTGAAAGGTACAACTTCCTCAAGTTTTGTCTATGAGTGTACTCTTTTTTTATTTTATTATCCCCTTGTATAATTAAACAAGGTCATGGAGACTATATTTATAGATCAAATTTACAATCTATGAGTGTACTCTGATAAAATACAATGAAGCTTAGAAAAAAAGTATTCAATGTGGGATATTTTATCCATGGATTCTGGTAAATTCTGGTACCACCTCCCTACACAAATTCCTATTATTTAGAACCTAATCATTCAGATTGGTAAATTAAGAACAATCCACACCAGCTTTTAGAGAAAAGCTAAGCCGTGGCTTTGAGACAATTGGTCCTTATGTTCTACCATGGGTCTTGTGTCTCCAGGGCTATTGGAGGCGAGGTCACCACGGACGGAGACTTCATGCTGTTTGAAGGAAACCGCTACAGCAGGAAAGGCTTCCTCTTTAAGGTCTTCGCCATGTCTGCCATTGTAAGTACTCAGTGTTCTTTTAACTCTCCTTCTTTTTATATGACCACTGGTTTTTAAATCTCTATTAAATTTACTTAATTTGTTCAAGTTTAATTGTTCCTTTTTTATATATAATCCCCACCACCTTCACCGCTGCTGCACTTGCCAGCACCATTATATATATAGAAGCATAGGGCGCCTCTCCCGTCAAAATAAATGTCAAAACCTGACGCCATCTATTGACCTTTGCTGCGAACTAGCGGCCTCGGGTCGGTAACAAAGCCACAACACCAGCTTTGGCAAACTGAGAAGCGTCCACCTAGAGACCATAGTTTCTGGCTAATGGCCCTCGTCAGCCTAGGGCGGACTTTATTCCAAGAGATCCACACGGGATCTAATGGAATCTTCACAATCTGCCAAAGAGGCATTTAGATGGCAAAGTAGCTGGGCCAAATCTATGAAATTTTGACGTTTATTTTGACAGGAGAGGCGCCCTATGCTTCTAAGGATCAATTTCCCTCCCAGCAAATTTTTCCATCTATCTATATATGTCGCAATATCGTTGCGGAATTTCTTGTTGTTGGATGAGAATGGTGTAGATTGTTGGAAGCGCAGTCGTTTGAGTGGAAAGTGAAGCATACAGTGGGGAATAACCAGGACACGTGATGGGGTTTTGAAAATAAAAGGCAACTGGCCGGAGGAAAGAAAGGCTGAGAAGGCGGAGCGGTTTTTGATTATCTATTCACATGGCGGTGATTGACTTAGCTGAAAAAGATGAACGGGGGAGGTCTCTAGAGCAGGTGTTACCTCGGTGGGAGCTAGCTAACTACTGCTAATTCTTGGTTCTCGATTTAACACGAGAACCCTTCTTACTTCCCATTGGTGGAAAGGTGTGACGTGGCGGTTCCCTATTGGTCTACGTTACGTCTTTATCCTAAAACATGTCCCAGCTTGACCAGGAAGTAATAGTTTGTTGAACCCAACTTTTATTAGTTCCGCGATAATAAAACTGGGTATAATTTTGCTAATGATCGTGCTAACTTCTAAGCCTCTTTTCTAGGCCTTTCTTCTAGGTCTTTCTGTCCTCCAATGTTACTTTGTTTTATTGAAACAAATCATACATTTTCATACATATATTGGATTAGGTTGGCATCTAATTGTACAAATTATGACAGATGTGCCCCCTACATGTGAAGAATTTATGAAGGGGTTTTAGTCTGAATAAGTTCTGTAAAGCAAAGAAAATAATTTTGAGCGAAAATTAATTGGTTATAGGGAGGTTATATACAACATTGATAAGGATATAAGAAAAAAAAAGTAGTGTTAATGCTATATAGTTGGTTTTTAGTTAATAGAAATCAAAATTTTATAAAGCTGCATCATATGTTGAGTACTATGGTACATAGTAAAAAAAAAAAAGGAAAAATTGCCTAACTACATTTTTTGCTCGAGATTGGGAAGGAAATCGAGGAAATTTCATGAGGTAATTTTAGAAATCAAAAATAAAAATAATAAAAAATAGTTGACTGAAATCAAAGTGAAGGCGTGGTTGAAAAAGAAAAATGCCTTGTTGCGTGGAAAAAAAGAAAAAAATGCTTTGTTGCATTGGTGAAGAGGAAAAAATGCCTAATTACTTTTTGCTCGAGTTTGGGAAGGAAAACGAGGAAATTTCATGAGGTATCAAAAAATAAAAATAAAAGAAATGTTGAGCGAAATCAAAGTTGAATGCTTGGTTGCGTAAAAAAAAAAAGAAAAATGAAAAGGTTTTTCAAAATAAAGGATGACTTAATGTCTAAATTTAACCGAAAACCAATGAGTTTCGCTGATATGGAACTACGATAAAATAAACTAAGTGGTAAATAAAATGGTAAATAATTGCTAAAATAAGTGATAATAAATTGAATAAGTTGATAAATTGGTTAAATATTTTAATTTTAATTTTAAAAAATAGTGAAAATGGTTAATATATAAACAAAAAAATATAGTGGTTTGAACCCGTTGTGTATCTACATGCCATGATTTAGATTTCTTAATTGATTAATTATGCCCTATAAATTTTTTTGTTTCTTCTGTTGCGACACTTAGGCGGAAACGTGATCCTACCTCAAGTGCGAATTTATGCTATGTATACAGGAGACATGGAAATCTATATAACCTTTACGTGTATTTTTGTCTTGTGTCCTTGTTGTAATTTGAGATCTCAAAAGCCGAGTGTCGTATTTTAATTTGTCTCGAGCCTTAATGCGTTCTAGGGGTTTTTATGCGATCCCCTAGGGCACTTAAGATGTGCTCGCCCAATATCCACTTTATATATTGGGTATCGGTACCTATATTAATACCTTGAATACAGGATTCGAGGAGAATCTCGATCCTTCTAAAAGGTCGTTTAATCCCTTCTGGGAGAAAACGTAAGCTTGAATAGCTTAGTTATCTAAAATCCTAACAAATTTAAAGTGGTAATGTGCGTGAACCTTGTTCATATTTGACTTTGAGATCTACGTGTAGGTGGAATATGTAACATTTTTTTTTTTTGGAAGTCTGTAAGAATAATTTGGATTTAATTATAATAGGGGTATAATAGAGGTGTGAATTCATTGAGATGTGTCGGTAACGTCTTGTGGGAGTGAAATTGATTGTATTTGTAAAAGTCGATATGTAGCTGGAATGGGGAATGAAATTGGGTGATATGGGGAGAGGTTCCCCAAACTAGGCGACATGTAGAAGTCCCCGCTTGACCTCAATTTAGACGAGGGGCCCACTGTAATTAGATCCGGAAATGGGGGGAACTTCCACCCTCTATTTGCATGTAATTGAAGTCCCGACGTCTTTGTTTTTATTGCTCCGCGGGAAGATATCTGCCTCCTAATTGTCTTTGTGCTAATTGAATCTTTTACTTTCGGCACTGGTTTGTTAATTTTCTAGTTTCCTCTATCTGGGAAGAATGATGTAAATCGTTTTATCTGTCGTAGGTGGTGTAATTTCGGCATTGGTTGTATTGTGTGTGTGACATGTTTTGTGTACAAATTTTGTTTTGTTTTGTGGGTTGGGTCGGTGTTTTTACGTGGTGTTGGTTGGATTCATCGATACTTCTAGAGAATCGGCAGGTGGGACAGGTTTTTACCTGTTTTTGTATTGTCGTGTGTTGTTCTACCAATAACATTGTGAAGAGATGAGTTGGTGTAGTTTCGGCATTATTTGTATTTTGAAAATCCGGATATTGTATCTATTGATATTAAATCGAATGGTTGTTGTGACTTTAGAAAAAATGCTATTCAGTGATATCAGAGTGGAATTGAGTGAAAGTGCGACTTTCGACGTGGACACGCTTTGAGGTGATAAGTGTCACAGGCGTGGTGAAGGCGTCTTTGGCCTGAAAAGTGAAAAGTTTTGTGGTGTGACCTGTGACACGAATCGAAAAAAAAAATTGTAAATGAAAAGGTGTCACGTGAAGCCCTTGTTTGTACAAAATTTAACCTGTTCTCACTATGAACAACAAATTTACTAGAGTCATGGGTGCTGGTTGTACGAACATATATCGAGAATTCTTATATTGTTAGCGCATATGGCACGTTTTAATGTGAAAATTTTTAGTGTTTTGGGTAGACGAGATGATGGTATTATTATTAACGGTTGTGCATGCTTGCTGGTTGTTGTCGTCTTTTGGCGCGAGTGTCGCGCTTGTTGTGCGTGTTACCGTTGTGTGATGACGTGTGGGTGCGTGTGTTGTTAGCGTGAAAACCGTCCTGTTGGATGGATGTTGTCTGTGTTTTGTTGTTGTGAATGTCGTGTTTGTTGTGAGGTACATTTGCGTGATTGTGGCGTGACGATGTATGGTCACGTATGAACTTTGTGTGGTAAGTGTGTGGGCTGTGCTGTTGTACGGACACGTTTTGGGCATTATTGTGATTGTAGGTTGAAGCCGTTGTGGCTTTGTGAGTTGAGGGCATATAGTAATGGCAATTGGTTTTAGGAAAGAAGTTGTGTGGTGCGGGTTAGAATGGTGGCATATAAAGAGTTGTGGTTGGGTCAATGAATGCAGGCAAGGGTTGCCATGTATGAAAGATTTGGTTGCAGTGCAAGTCCTTTGGGACAGGTTTTGGCATAGCCCGTGCTTGCATTCATTGGATACATGGTTGGATACATGGTTAAAGGGGTAGGTCCTGGGTCACAGATATAAGTCCAAAGTCAATTTCTTGACGTCATAGGGTGGAGTGCCTACCTCAGTCTCGAAAGGTCTCCACGAGGGCGTCTTTGGCTTGGGATGTCTGGTGGGCCGGATCGGGACCGATTGCACTGTCCGCGCAATTGAAGGGGGAGATCTGGCACTGGGATATCGGTTTGGGACTGTTTGCACTGTCCTGGGTCGCGTGGATTGCTTTCGGGTGCGGTGTATGGGTACGGCATGGCGGTGGATGACTCCTCGGTGGTCGGTGTCAGGTTGCGGTGACACTCGCCTGGGGTGGTGGCGCGATCGTCATCTCTCCCGGGGGTGGGACTCTGGAACGCCGTTTCTAGTCGGGTGGTGTGAACTCGTCGGAGGGCCACTGTCATCTGCCATATAATGGCCGCCAGAAGGCGCCTGGTCGCCTCGCTTCTTGCCAGCTTCCTTCCGTGCGTCAAGTGCTCCCGTTTTTTCCGTCATAATCCTGTCGACTATATCCGTTTGTCGCAATATCGTTGCGGAATTTCTTGTTGTTGGATGAGAATGGTGTAGATTGTTGGAAGCGCAGTCGTTTGAGTGGAAAGTGAAGCATACAGTGGGGAATAACCAGGACATGTGATGGGGTTTTGAAAATAAAAGGCAACTGGTCGGAGGAAAGAAAGGCTGAGAAGGCGGAGCGGTTTTTGATTATCTATTCACATGGCGGTGATTGACTTAGCTGAAAAAGATGAACGGGGGAGGTCTCTAGAGCAGGTGTTACCTCGGTGGGAGCTAGCTAACTACTGCTAATTCTTGGTTCTCGATTTAACACGAGAACCCTTCTTACTTCCCATTGGTGGAAAGGTGTGATGTGGCGGTTCCCTATTGGTCTACGTTACGTCTTTATCCTAAAACATGTCCCAGCTTGACCAGGAAGTAATAGTTTGTTGAACCCAACTTTTATTAGTTCCGCGATAATAAAACTGGGTATAATTTTGCTAATGATCGTGCTAACTTCTAAGCCTCTTTTCTAGGCCTTTCTTCTAGGTCTTTCTGTCCTCCAATGTTACCTTGTTTTATTGAAACAAATCATACATTTTCATACATATATTGGATTAGGTTGGCATCTAATTGTACAAATTATGACATATATATATATATATATGTCGTGATTGAACGAAAGGGTGCAACCGTTATGCATGCAATTCCCAAGAATTAGTTCCAGCCAAGTGAGCAGCACGTGCCGTAGCATTCACCCGCGATGTCTGCCACGTTTATTTTTGTACAGTTTTTATAGATGGATGAATTTGCATATTTTAACACAAGCTTAACATATTTACATACTTATTTTGGCAAAAAGAAATTATACATCTTGGATATTATGCAAATTATGATATATATATATATATATATGCTCGAGGAGCATAGACTCATGGAATTCCTGTAATCTTTGAACAAGGAGATAAGAAACAACCACTATCTATATAATAAAGAGGCAAAGTCTGAGCACATTTCTTGACAGGAACTCCCCTCAGGAGTTTGACATAGAAGAAACAGGTTGATTACAGTTAGGCCTATTTACTTTTGATCTTGCATACATACTCTGTGGGAACAATTAATTAATAAAACTTAAAATATACAGTAGAACCTCCCTGTAAAGGACAAGACCTAGTGGCAAAGTAAAATTGTCCTTTAGGGAGAGGTGTTCTCTTGCTGGAGAGTTACTAAATAGTAAAAATGGTCATTTTGGCAATGAAAACTGTCCTTAATAGAGAGATGTCCTCTAGTGCGAGTACCCTCATTTGGAGGTTCTATTGTACAACAATATAAGACTAAAGGTCTTCTTCTTTCTTATCTCCACTCAATCATATTAGGATATCAAGTTGTGACCCTTGATGGTTTCTGTTTGACAACCAGACTAAAGGTCTTAATAAAGATAGTGAACTTTGTATTTTTGTGTGAAAAGTGACAATTTAAACATGTTTGACAGGTGGCAGATGGAGTGAAGCCGACCCTCTCTGAACTGGAAAGATTTGAAGAGACCCCTGAAGGCATTGAGCTGGAGTGTGAGTATAGAAACTTCTCTTTTAATAAAGATTCTTCTCTGTTTTTACAATTTTTACTAAATCAATCAGGAATCTAGGGCTTGGTTTCTTTTTTTTTTACAATTCTTTTATTTCTCATGCTAACATGCCCGTCAACACGTAGAAAAAGAAGTAATACTTCTGAGTCTCCGTGTTGAAGGGACATATTAGCTCGAAAAATAAAATACTGTTAAACCTGTCTATAGCGCTCTTGGGACTCACCAAAATTGTTGTTGTTGTTGTTTCTTATCCCCTTGTGTAAAGATTACACGAATTCCATGAGTTCATGCTCCTCGAGCTGTTTTATGATGAGCAGCGGCCTCTCCCAAAGGTCCACTCACCAAAATAAGGTGCTATAGACAGGTCATTTTTAATGTAAATCGCATCGTACTACATATTTAAAATCGGGTGCTATAGAGAGGAAGGCGCTATTTAGAGGGGGTGCTATAGTCAGTTCACTTTTAATGTAAATCGCATCGTACTACGTATTTAAAATCGGGCGCTATAGAGAGGAAGACGCTATTTAGAGGTGGCGCTATAGACAGGTTTAACTGTAATTGGAAAAAGAAACCAAGCTCTAGATTTCTTATTGATTTAGTAAAAAAAAACTATTTGTTTGCACTGCTCCTTAGTTTTTGGTGGCTGGTAGTTGTGTTGGAGGGTTTCCTGATTACTAAATCTTTCTCTTGAGAGAGAGCTATGAATTAGAGTAAGAAATTAATAGTGACAGTAGCACCAAAACAAAAATAAATGAGAACTAGAGGATCCCAACTAAACATAGCAGGTACAATGGAGTGGACCCAGGGAGGGGGAGGAGCTTTGAACCACAGACAGCATCAAACAACACTAACAAGATTTAGAACAGGCCATCTTAAACCATTGAAGATAAAAAAAAGTAACAACAAAATCTACCCCGCTTGCCCAAAATATGGCTTGGCACCTGCAGTTCCAGAACATATTTTGGCTTGCATTAGATGTACTAAACTTTGGGAGAGGCCGCTGCTTATCATCAAATAGCTCAAGGAATTTGTGTAATCTTTGCACAAGGCAATAAAGAAAAAACAACAACAACATGATCATCCTCCCTTGACTGCCTCACTGTCTCAAATATTCTGGACATTCTTCAGAAAGCTTTATGTGGTTATAATCAATAAGACATATTCTCCTGATAGATACAGAAAAGAAGTGGGGGAAAAAAAAGAGGGAGAAAGAAATTATAATTCACAAATGATAAGGCCCAATTTGGATTATTACCTTGTGTTTAGAATTGACAAAGTTTCATGGGAATGTACACACACATGAAGAGCAATAATTATTTTAATATGATATATTTTGTACTTATAGGTTATTCTCCTGCTCTCCTTTTTATCTACAGATTCCTGTAAGTTCCTTGTGGTAATCTATGGGAGAATGAAGAGCCCAATGAAAAGGGGTTGTTGTTGTTCCAGTGGGGAGCAGTACGGTCCCCAAGACAGCTGGGGGAGACTCCAGCCACAGTTTTGCCCCCGGAGACAACGTGGAGGTGTGCGAGGGGGAGTTGTTGCATCTCCAGGGACGGGTCATCTCCGTGGAGGGCTCTAAGATTACCATGATCCCTAGCCATGACGACCTGAAGGATCCTCTGGAGTTCTCAGCTGTGGAGTTGCGCAAGTTCTTCAAGCAGGGAGATCACGTCAAGGTAAACAAAACCTCCCTCCCCCTTTATGAGAAATCTCTCAAAATTAAAGATACTTTGGCCAGTATAAATCTTTTTATTATCATTCTACATTGTCAAAATAATAAAAATATTTATTCTGGCCGAAGTATCTTTAATTTTAAGGACTAGGAATGCCGGCCTCTATCATAAAGAGAAATCTCTGTAATAATAAGTTACATATTATAGATTAGAAACACAAGGTCTCTTGTTACCTTGTGACTCTCTGTAAAGAACACTATAGTTGTGAAGCCAGTGTCCTTTAGAGAGAGGCATTCTTTCACTGGAGAGTTGATAATAACCCAGGGAAGATTTGACAACCCAGCATGGCTGGGTAAGGTCTGTTTTTGTCATTAAAAGACTGGGAGCACTACTCAGTAGCAGGCCGACTTAGCTTGTTGTTGTTGTTGTTTCTTATCCCCTTGTGTAAAGATTACACGAATTCCATGAGGAATGGGGTATAGGGGTGCAGCTTTCGTTGATCATGGCACCATGATCCAGGCACACTTTGGTGAAAGTCTGACTTTGCCTGTAGTTTGAGGCCGTTCCTAACATGGAAGCAGACGCCTTTGCTGCTGACTCTAGCATGAGTACAGACACAGCTCCTCCGTATCCCTGGAGTGGGACCCTTGCTGAGGTCCATCAACCGGGTCAGTTGAAGTTAGGATCTACTCCTCTTCTAACAATGCTGCTGTTGGTCCGCGACTGCTTATTCGTCAGAGTTATTCTGCTTGTTTCGCAGCTGGCCTTCATATCTGAAGGTCGTTCCCCTATCCGCCACCTGGGGACGCGCCCTATAGCAGTCAGCTCTGCCAACTTAGCTTAAACATGAGAAATGAGATGCCATGTGCAGCCACTCCAAACATTGAGTACAGTTGCTGCTCATCCTGTATCCCTGGATAAGGAGCCCTTACAGATTACTATTAGCTGGACCAGCTGAGCTTAGTTTTTTTAGCGAGCTGGTTACTGCTTCCCCTACTCCTTTTTCATCTAGGCTTGGGACCAGCAAAGGCAGAGTTAATAATAACTTGGTAATTTGGAAATGAAAACTGTCCTTTGTAGAGAAGTCACTTCAAGCGGGGGTGTTCTCTTATTAATTATGTTCTACTGTTTTTGATCTTTTTTTTTCTTCAAATAATAGTACTTCTCTGTAAAAACCACCACCTAGTTACAGATTCAAAGTGTTTTTTAGAGAGTTCTCTTAACGGAGAGCTGCTAAGTACTTAGAAACATGGATAAACTGTCACTCCTTGGAGGTAAGTCTCTCAGCAAAAATACTGTCTGGGTTGTAAGACTTCTCCTGATATACCAGAGTCTCTGATGAGAAACCACCTCCAGGAGAGACTGATTTTAGCCATATTTTTAGGTTGTGGTCTCTCTGTAAATAACATAACTGGTACTATTACTGTGTTATTCCCACATTTTTGCTTTGAGAATCTGTATGATACCAAAAGGTCTTAATAAATCTTTTTGTTGTTGATTTAAAGTGTATTAGAATCTGTATAAGACCAAAAGGTCTTAATAAATCTTTTTGTTGTTGATTTAAAGTGTATTAGAATCTGTATAAGACCAAAAGGTCTTAATATGTCTTTTTGTTGTTGATTTAAAGTGTATTAGAATCTGTATACGACCAAAAGGTCTTAATAAATCTCAATTGTTGATTTAAAGTGTATTAGAATCTGTATAAGACCAAAAGGTCTTAATAAATCTTTTTGTTGTTGATTTAAAGTGTATTAGAATCTGTATAAGACCAAAAGGTCTTAATATGTCTTTTTGTTGTTGATTTAAAGTGTATTAGAATCTGTATAAGACCAAAAGGTCTTAATAAATCTTTTTGTTGTTGATTTAAAGTGTATTAGAATCTGTATAAGACCAAAAGGTCTTAATATGTCTTTTTGTTGTTGATTTAAAGTGTATTAGAATCTGTATACGACCAAAAGGTCTTAATAAATCTCAATTGTTGATTTAAAGTGTATTAGAATCTGTATAAGACCAAAAGGTCTTAATAAATCTTTTTGTTGTTGATTTAAAGTGTATTAGAATCTGTATAAGACCAAAAGGTCTTAATAAATCTTTTTTTTGTTGATTTAAAGTGTATTAGAATCTGTATAAGACCAAAAGGTCTTAATAAATCTTTTTGTTGTTGATTTAAAGTATGTTATCTATCGATAGATTGAAGAGTAACACACAGGATCCAACAACAGCAGTGTGGTTGCCCAGGTGATTGCAGGCAGATACGAGGGGGACACCGGGCTGATTGTGAGGGCGGATGAGAACCTGGTGGTCCTCTTCTCAGACCTGACCATGCACGAGGTGAAGGTGCTGCCCCGGGACCTCCAGCTGTGTTCAGATATGGCCACCGGGGTGGATTCCCTGGGACAGTTCCAGTGGGGGGATCTGGTACAGCTTGAGTAAGTCCTTCAATACATAATACAATATAATGCAGCTTATGATTGTAGAACATAGGAACATGGGTCCTGAAACATAGGTCCTTAGAATTATGTAGAGGTTGTTATATAATACTGTTCCACTGGAGTGATAAAGCACAATTTGGATTATAGCTACAAAGAAATAAGACCTAAACTAAATAAATTGTGTGTGACGTCACACACGCTTATGATTGTAGAACATAGGAACATGGATCCTGAAACATAGGTCCTTAGAATTATGTAGAGGTTGTTATATAATACTGTTCCACTGGAGTGATAAAGCACAATTTGGACCTAAACTAAGTAAATTAATAGTGTGTGACATTTCAGTAACGGCATCACACACAATTAATTTATTTGGATTAGGTATTATTTTCTTGTGTTCCACTGTAGTGTTTACAATGTCTGGTGTTATTCACACAGGATTCACTCCACAGCATGTTTGTACTATACAATGGTGTGGTATTACATAGCAGCCAAGTTATAATGGAACTGTGTATGATGCAGCCATCAGACAGTGGGGGTGATTGTGCGGCTGGAGAAAGAAAACTTCCAGGTGCTGAACATGTACGGCAAGTTGGTGCAAGTGAAACAGCAGGCAGTGCACAAGAAGGACACCAGGAAGGCTGTATCGTTGGACTCTGAGCAGAACCAAATCCATGCCAAGGACATGGTGAAGGTGACGGATGGACCCCACTTTGGTCTCCAGGGGGAGATCAAACACATCTACCGCAGCTTTGCCTTCCTCCACTCCCGCATGATGCTGGAGAACGGAGGCATCTTTGTGTGTAAGACCAGGCATTTGCTGCAGGCCGGTAGCAAGACCTCCAACAATGCCCCCAGCCTGGGCTACATGTCTCCCAGGATCACCAGCCCCATGCATCCAGGCGGTGGTGGTGCAGCGGCAACAGCAGCGGGGGGCCGGCGGCGGCAATCTCACCCCCAGCAGGTCTCCAATGAGGGGCCCTGGTGGTGGAGGTGGTGGGAACACCATGGGCCGAGGGAGAGGACGCAGGGACCTGGGTGTCATTGGTCAGACCATCAAGATTATCCAGGGTCCATTCAAGGGTAGGTTGTGTTACCCTAGATTGAAATTTCTCTTCTTTCTTGGACAAGTCTATGTAGGACAAAATATCTTAAGAGCTTTTGGTGTTGCTGTTGATATAGTTCCTCTTCAAAACCTTAGTGAATCTTGATATATTACAAAAAATAGGAATACATTTACTTCTGGACAATTATCACATGGCAGTCAAGTTTACAGTTCCCAACAAATCTTGATTGTATCCACAAGCCATCAAACAAGATCTTTATAACACTTCAGGAACAATCAAGCTACTGAGACAACTTATGGAGATGCTCCATCAGATTGTGGGACATCAATAGGCTTAGCTTAGTAACTCTTTGCCCATTTTATTTATTTGGGTTCAAAATCTCTACAGAGATAAGTTTCCACCTGTGTGGTTCCACATACACACTTGTATTATGTAGTTTTATGTAGTAGGCTGCTTACACGCTTCTCTTGCAAAAGTTCAACCCCACCAGCAAGTGCAAGTAACCAAACGGGGTACTGGCACATTTGTAAATGCAAAAGTCGAACTGATTTTCACATGTGTAGACATGTGGTGGACTTACAGTAAAAGCAGTCGCCTACTTCTACCCACCATGATTATCATGGCCTGTGGACAATGACTTTCCAGAATGGTTGCAAGGTTTTCCCACTATGTACTAAGTGCAATTCTCAACTTGCAACCCCAAGACATTATTGACTCATCCATTGATGAGCTCTACTCTTCCCCGGCAGACACCATCAAAAGTCTCAAGGTTCACAAGCTTGATACCTTAATATAATTGAGTGAAGATAAGAAAGAAGAAGATCGTGGCCTGTACCATGTGTACTAGGGATAAGGGATAAAAAGGCTTACCCACTGTGTGTGGTTGCAGGACACATAGGTATAGTAAAGGATGCCACAGACTCCACGGCCAGAGTGGAACTCCACTCTATCTGCCAGATCATCTCAGTGGACAGGAGCCGTCTGGAGACCATCGGGTATGTTGGCCGACTTCATGTTACTATTGCTACAAGAAGAAAGGACAAGCATTTCAGATTTTTACATATCCCAATGCTGCAACTTTGAGATTTAATAGTTCTTCCTTTCTTCAATATTGTCACAGAGATAAATAGACAGAAGCAAGATTTAAATGATTTTATTTATTATAAAGAGGGTAAATATAAAGAGGTTAAATATATATATATAAAAATGAATGTTTGTATGTTTGTTTGTTTGTATGTCCAGTATACAAATTCGCAGTAGTTCACTAACTCAAACCAAAATTTCCATACATAGGTAAAAAAAATACGGGGAAGACGATAGGCTATTTTAAAAAATATATAAATCAATAATTAAACCTATATATTCAAATTATTCTACTTAGCTCGCGAGCAGCGCCTCTAGCGGTGAAGATGGGAGGTAATATCAGCTGACCTAATATACATGTAAAGTTTGGAGCGGGACGTTTCACAAGAGTGACATCCATGGCGCCAATTTATAATTGTAACGAATAGTATTTGAATAAAACATTTAATCGGGTAAACCAGGGCGTTGCCCGGGTCATTCGTCTAGTTTATATATATAATGGATTTTATATATAGCTTAGAACAAAGGATTTTGAAGATAGAGGTTGCCTGGCCGGCATTCATATTTCTAAAAAAAAACATAGACACTTTGGCTAGTTAAAGTTTTATATTCTTGACGTTTCAACAAAAAATCTTTTGTCTTTGTCAGGAGAAATAAAAATGAAGCATTCAGCAAGGTGTTAAACATTTTTAATGCCTTGCTAAATGCTTCATATTTATTTGTTCCTGACAAAAAGATTTTTATTGAAACATTGAGAAAATAAAACTAACTGGCCGAAGTGTCTGTTTTTAAAGAAATAAAATAAATGAATTATAAAAACCACCTCTCTGCTTGCCAAAATTGTTATCTCATGTACCACTTTCGAACTGTCACCGCCACTGCAGTTTCCCCTGTTGCAATGAATGATAAAGTCATTTCAAATTGGAGCTTGCTGGCTAGGTGGTGTGTAAAGTTACATGATAATATATATTTTTTATAAATACAGTAAAACGCCTTATTCAAGTGAACACCAATGGGACTTTTGGATTTATTCTAACCTTGGTATACTCTATTCTATGATATTAGAATTGAGACTATGTTTTCTTTACAAAAGAAGATACACTTTATTTCAGTAAGGTGATTTTACATGAATATAACTTTATTTGAATTGAAAGACAATGATGTTGACTGGGAAATTTTAAAGTACCCATTCTACATCAACTTCATTATTATATACAGTTAAACCTGTCTATAGCGCCCCCTCTAAATAGCGCCTCCCTCTCTATAGCGCCCGATTTAAAATACGTAGTACGATGCGATTTACATTAAAAGTGACCTGTCTATAGCACCCTATTTTGGTGAGTCCCAAGAAGGGGGCGCTATAGACAGGTTTAATTATATATCTACTTATATATTTGCCTTATTCTGTCTGTTTGTTTGTCTGAAGCTTTGTCTGATTGTCTGTTTGTCTGAAGCTCACGGATAGAATGCGCGCTCATTGGCTGTAGATACGATGTACTAGAGCGCCATCTGTTATCAAATTATAAAACTATTTTAGAGGCGTAATATTCTTTTTATTTATTTATTGTTTTTATTTTATTTATTTATTTATTTATTTATTTTTATTTTTTTTTTTATTTTATTTATTTTTTTTTATTTTTATTTATTTTATTTTTATTTTTTTTTATTTATTTTTTTATTTTATTTTATTTTTTTTTTTTTATGTAAGTTTGCCTCTCTCATAAACCTGTCTATACAGACCACCCTGACTATAGCGACCACTCTAGACAACCCTGTTATCAGCTGCCTGTCTATACAGACCACCCTGTCTATAGCGGTCACCTTAGGCAACCCTGTTATCAGCAGTGTGATACATCCACCTGTCTATACAGACCACCCTGTCTATAGCGACCACTCTAGACAACCCTGTTATCAGCTGTGTGATACATCCACCTGTCTATACAGACCACCCTGTTAATAGCGACCACCCAAGTCAACGTTTTTAAAATATATTCGCACTCGGGTAAACCCCGGGCGTTGCCCGGGCCATTCGTCTAGTATATATATATATGTCGTGTTGGCAAGTGCAGCAGCGGTGAAGATGGGGATTATATATATAAAAAAAGGAACGTTTAAACTTGAAAAAAATTAAATAAATTTAATAGAGATTTAAAAACCAGTGGTCATATATTAAATGGAGAGTTAAAAGAACACAAACTTTCATTTTTGAAGTGAATCTCTCTCCACTTATGACTGTGTGTTTGTTGTGTCTACTACTGTGTATCTAACTGAGCTGTCTGTGCAGCACCCACGCTGGAATGGGCGGAGTCTCCAGCTACACCCGCACCCCGATGCATGGCAGCAGTACGCCCATGCACGCAGGCAGTCAGACTCCACTCCACGATGGAGGCCGTACGCCACAACACGGCAGTCAAACACCACGGCCGGATGCCACCCCCAGCCATACTACAGGGGCCTGGGATCCCACCCACACCCCAGCTCGCAACCAGGACTTCGAGGATTCCTTCAATTATGCAGAACCTTCCCCCAGCTACAATCCCTCCACCCCGGGCTACCAAGCCGACACTCCACCCAATGCTGGCCCCTACACTCCACAGGCCTTTGGATCTGACCACACTTACTCTCCTTTCCAGAATACTACTTCTCCTGCTGCCACCTACCAATGTAAGTATCTGTAGGACACACTAGATGGAAGAATAACATAATACACCTATCCCCCGATTTACACGGGAGATACGTTCCTGAGAAAAACGTGTAAATCAGGGGATAGGTGTACACAGAAATAAAATTAAAATGCATTGACAGGTTAAAATATGTAGTCAGCACATAAGCTCGGGATTCCTCGTGAGATGTGTACACAGCGCATGTGTTCAATCACAATAGCATTTAGTATAGTGCGATAAAAACAAAAACTTATTTGAAAAACCATGTAAAAGCGAAACCGTGTAAAAAAAGTACCGTGTAAATTGGGGGATAGGTGTATTTTAAACTATTATAGATGCGTCCCCATCAGTGAGTACAAGTAACCAAACAGGGTTTGGCACATTTGTAAGTGCAAAGTCGAACTGCTTTTCACATGTGTAGACATATGGTTTACTTACAGTAAAAGCAGTCACCTACTTCTACCCACCATGATTATCATGGCCTGTACCACAGTACTAGGGATAAGCAAAAAAATAAAAATTATAGACATGTATGATTCTTTTTAAAAAAATAAACAATCCTTCTGTCCTTACTGTAATGGAATTTTTTTTCATTGCAGTAAGGGCAGTAGAAATTGTTTATTTAAAAAAAAGAATCATACGCGTCTATAATAGTTTTAAATTTTGATAACAGATGGCGCGCTAATGCATCATTTTAAATATTTAAAAAGGTTTCTGGAGATGAGTTTCTTTTTCATTTTATTTAAGTAGTCTCAATCTTTGAGGCATTTCTGTTCTTTTACAGGAGAATCTAGATAAAAGAATAAAACATCGTCTCAAAGATGCCAGGCATCAGGCTGCATTTTACTCTTTTATCTATGTTCTCCTGTAGAAGGGCAGAGATGTCTGGAAGTTTGAGACTACTTAAATAAAATAAAATCTCTAGAAACCTTCTGATGAACTGTCCATTAACTTCTGACCTAAGGGAAGAAAACCAACTTTACCTGACTAATACAAAACAAGCTGCTTGCAATAAAGACCAATACATCAAGTTTAATAGATTTTGCAGGATGTATATTTTGAGGCGAAAGTGTTGACTGTACATATTTCAAGCTACTACTTATAATTACTATATGCAAAATTTGACATCGAACGTTTAATTTTAATGATTTCCAATGTTCAATTGTATTAATTGTATATAATTTAAAATATACATGCAATTATACAAATTGTGGATATGGCGTGTCTCTCCCAACTGTTAAATAAATTTCAATTATTTAATTAATGTCTTCAGGAGATTTAAATCAATTGATGTGAAAATAATCCATCATGATCATCATCATCTCCCCTTATTGAAGCATTTGTTCTCCAAGAGTTGTTGGACTCCTCCATCTGTGTTGCCATCTCCTAACTCCCCATGTGGTGGTGTAGCAGCTTCCCCCAGCCCCAGTTCCTTCGCCACTCCCAGCCCTAGTGGCATACAGTCCAACTATGGCTACAGTCCCATGACCCCCGCCGGAGGAGATCCAGAGTGGCAGACCACAGATATAGAAGTCCGGGTGTCAGATCATCTGGACCGCTGCTTGCGTGGACAGACAGGTATCATCAGGGGCATCTCCGGCCGTACCTGCTCCGTCTTCCTGCTTAAGGAGGAGAGGGTGGTGAACATTGACGGAGACAAGCTGGAGCCTGTGGCGCCCCAAGTGGACGATAGGGTGAGTCTTGTCTTCCTCACTGCTGTCCTTTATCTCCCCCTGTGTAACGCATTCCATCAGTCCTTGAGATGTTTGATGATAAAATAATCATCTCCGACCTGTTTACTGCATATCTAATACAAGCCGAAATATGTTCTGGGTCACATTATGTAGAAGCAGGTTGAAGGAGACAGAGGCAATTTAGTTCACACTTGGTTATCTCGTGTGTCTTCAATAAGGGTTACTGTAATATCTTTCAGAGTTATTATCTGAATCCAGATATACATGCTAAAAGGTACAACTTCCTTAAGTTATCTCGTGTATCTTCAATAAAGGTCACTGTAATATCTTTCATAGGTATTGTATGAATCCCGATATACATGCTAAAAGGTACAACTTCCTTAAGTTATTTCGTGTGTCTTCAATAAAGGTCACTAATATCTTTCAGAGTTATTGTCTGAATACTGATATACATACTAAATGGTACAACTTCCTTAAGTTTGTCCATGAGTGTATACACACTTGGTTATCTCGTGTGTCTTCAATAAAGGTCACTGTAATATCTTTCAGAGTTATTGTATGAATCCCGATATACATGCTGAAAGGTACAACTTCCTTAAGTTTTATCTCCATGAGTGTATTATAGGGAAGTAGAGGTTTACACAACAAGCTGTGCAGGTGAAGGTGATCAGTGGGAGGAACAGAGAGACCACAGGAACAGTGCTGTCCTTTGAGAACCAGGGGGCGCTGGTGAAGAACGACGCAGACAACAAGCTCAACTTTATCAGCCTCAGCCAACTGTGCAAGATGAAGTCGGACTGATCCACACATCTGTCCACTGTACATACATAATCTCTTCTTGATTTTTCTTTTCTTCCTTTTTTTTTAAATAAATGACTTTATATATTGTGTTGGTTTTATATAATGACCTCAAGGTTCTACAGTAGAACATTGTTGTTTCATATCCCCATAGAGTAAAGATTAAACAAATTCCATGATCTATTGGAATGGGGTCTAAGGGTAAAGCTTTTGTTGATCATTGCACCATGATCCAGGAACACTTAGGTGAAAGTATGAATTTTGCCTGTAATTTGAGGCCTAACATGGAAGCCTTCACTTGTACTTACATGTAGTGCACTTACAGTAAAAGCAGTTGCCTACTTCTACCCACCATGATTATAATGGCTTGTACCACATGTACTAGGGATAAGCAAAAAAAAAAGCCTTTGGTCTTATTATCTTTGTGAGTAAAGAATGTAGTAAATTGTGTGTGTTACCTGAGATATGTCCTTTCAATATTCCAAATGGGAAGCTAGATTGAATAAGTTTCTTTTTTTTTGCTTATCCCTAGTACCCCTGGTAGAGGCCATGATAATCATGGTGGGTATAAGTAGGTGACCTCTACAGACCTTATTGCAATGATATAAGTTATTGAATGAGAGGGCTTGGCTCATCAATAGTGAACCCCTTCAGCGGTTTCGTCAAATTAATCTCCAGACTGCTCTACTATTGGATTGGTTTGGGATATACCCTGTATTTTCTATGGAAGGCAGCTTAGGGGTGTTTAGTGAACCTATAGACATAAGCTTATAGGTCTGTAGAGATGCTTACATATAATTTTAAGGTATTGCATCGAGAAAAGCTCTTCTGCAAATATGGTTTCATTGACAATATATATTAGCAAATTAAATTTATAAATTGCCATCTCTCATTCAATAACTTATAGTAAAAGCAGTCGCTAACTACCCACCATGATTATCATGGTCTGTACCATATGTTTTTTTTTATTATCCCTAGTATATATGTGGTACAGGCCATGATAATCATGGTGGGTAGAGGTAAGCGACTGCTTTTACTGTAAGTGCACCACATGTCTACACATGTGAAAAGCAGTTCGACTAGGGGTAATAAAAAAAAAAACTATAAAACCTCTTTAATTCAACAATTTTTCAAACACCAAATACTTCCCATCTTCAATATTTGTCCATAGAGTCACCAAAAGTTGACTTGATGAACAACTGTATTTAACGCTCCTGTCCCACCTGAAACCACCAAGTAATGACTATAACACAATACTTTTTCAAGAAATGAAACAATTTAAAACCTCTATTTTCCCATATAAGACTTCTACAGTCCTTACTGCAATAGAAACATATTTGGAGGGCTGGCTCCTCAGTGCTGAACCCTCCCAAGAGTTTTGGAAACAAGCACAGAACTTCCAATTATATACTTAATTGGGAATTTAACCTAAGACTCAAAAAAGAAGGCCCTCTCCACCTGGCCAAAAGAAATGAATTTTTAAAATATAAAGTGGAAAAAAATTAGCAGAAAAATATCTCCATGTGAACCACTACAAAATGTTATTTTTAATGCCACTTTAAATGAACCCACCAACAAACAATATCAAAATTCAGAATACTTAAAATAATTATCATTACAAATAATTAATAACATTCCTAAAAATGCAATAACTATCTGTTTTAATGTCCATCCATACAGAGAGCAAAACAACAACTGACTCACCCGTGCAGGCAAGGTCACGCTCCGCTGCGTCACGTGGGAAAACATAGGTACATGTTTTCTTACATGTTCTCAGCACATCCCCCTTTTTAAGACTTGAAATATATATATACATTACAAACTTTAAATGCATAATATAATCTATATAGATAATACCGTAACAGAGTTTTCCATTGTAAAGTCGTTAGCTATCTCCTCCGAAGATTCTGAACTACACATAACGATCTGTATACCAAAATTTTCGTTATTTTTTTCTTCGTATGATAGGCCTGTTTTTATTTTCCTAATGTTAACAGTTATTTTTATTTTTTAATTTAATCTATTTTACAATCGTAGATTTTTTGCATTTATCATCATCAATTCTTTTGTTTACAATTGCGTAGTTTTATAGAGAGAAATAAAGAAATACATAATTGATTAGATACAAAAGTGTGAACCAGAAAGTCGATTTTTAAAAATGTTATTATTTAATATAAACTTATTTTAATTTAATTTTGAAATGAAAAGGTAGTGTAAAAGTGTATATGAGGTTAGATTCAAATAGGTTAAATTATGTTAGTTTAATCGCTAAATAAGGTTAGTTTTAGATAATTTGAATTAAGTTAGTTTCAGATAATTAAAATAAATAATGTTCGTTTTTAGAAAAATAATTCGAAATAGTAAGTATATATATTAATATAAAAGATCGAAATGTAAAAATCACTATGTCCAAAATCTTCGCTTTAACTCGTGTAAAACGGCTCGAAGGTACGGCGGTGTCAACGTACAGCGCCGCCTACCAAAGTTAACCTTTTCTGGGAACTCACCAGGTTATATTATTTTTCGAATTGTAGATTGCATTATTACTTTTATTCTATCTTTTATAAGTGTTTGTTATAGTTTTTCATTTGAATTTAGCTCCATTTTTGTGTCTGTCTTTTTTTTTCTTCTCATAAATAGGCTGATGCTGTATTTGTGTACTCAATTGTTGCTTTTTTTTTTATTAAATTATTTGGATTAGGTCTTATTTTCTTTTATTAATTTGTTATAGTTTTTCATTTGAATTTAGCTCCATTTTTGTGTCTGTCTTTTTTTTTCATCTCATAAATAGGCTGATGCTGTATTTGTGTACTCAATTGTTGCTTTTTGTGTCTGGTTTCTTTTTTGCAGTATTTTTTTGGAATCCTTTTTTTTTTCATCAATTGTTTCCTCACATGCTTGGAATTTTCTTTTTATGCCTGTCCTGGCTTTCAGTTTTATAGATTTCCTCTGCTTGGTTCTTATTTTACCTTTTTTTTTTTGAGCGTCTTCTGTCATGCCTCGGAAAGGCCGTGGAAGACTCACTCCCCTGACCGCTAGGCTATTTCTCTTGTTTACTTTTTTACCAATGCCTATAATTTTTCACCTGAAAGATTTTTTTTTATTTGTTATTCAATAAACTATTATCACTTATTTTTGGTCTTCTTTTTATTTACTTATTTTACTGGGGGTTGGTGGAAGGATGGTCTAAGCCGTTGGTTTTCGACCGCTACGACCCGGGTTCGATTCCCGCATTGGGCACTTTTTTCTGAAAAAATAACAAAAAAAAAGCTCCAATGGCTTCTGATTCTTGCAAAAGTCCAACCCCCCTTTTATAAATGTTTGTTATAGTTTTTCATTTGAATTTAGCACAATTTTTGTATCTTTGGCATCTTTTTAGCACAATTTATGTATCTTTGGCATCTTTTTTTTTCTCATTAATAAGACCTAATCCAAATAATTTAATAGTGTGTGACTTTTTTTTTAATTAAATTATTTGGATTAGGTCTTATTTTCTTTTATTAATTTGTTATAGTTTTTCATTTGAATTTAGCTCCATTTTTGTGTCTGTCTTTTTTTTTCATCTCATAAATAGGCTGATGCTGTATTTGTGTACTCAATTGTTGCTTTTTGTGTCTGGTTTCTTTTTTGCAGTATTTTTTTGGAATCCTTTTTTTTTTCATCAATTGTTTCCTCACATGCTTGGAATTTTCTTTTTATGCCTGTCCTGGCTTTCAGTTTTATAGATTTCCTCTGCTTGGTTCTTATTTTACCTTTTTTTTTTTAGCGTCTTCTGTCATGCACTCGGAAAGGCCGTGGAAGACTCACTCCCCTGACCGCTAGGCTATTTCTCTTGTTTACTTTTTTACCAATGCCTATAATTTTTCACCTGAAAGATTTTTTTTTATTTGTTATTCAATAAACTATTATCACTTATTTTTGGTCTTCTTTTTATTTACTTATTTTACTGGGGGTTGGTGGAAGGATGGTCTAAGCCGTTGGTTTTCGACCGCTACGACCCGGGTTCGATTCCCGCATTGGGCACTTTTTTCTGAAAAAATAAAAAAAAAAAGCTCCAATGGCTTCTGATTCTTGCAAAAGTCGAACCCCACCAGCAAGCGCAAGTAATCAAATACGTGTTCCATCGCAAAGATCCTAAAGGCATTGGTGAAAGTATAAATAAATATTTTGGAAATGAAAAAAAAAAACATATATATATAAGAAAATAAATTGGAATAAAAATTTACAAACTATATTTCAGAGTGGATACATATTTGAAAGGAAAAAAAAAAAGAAAATTGCAAACAACAAAACTATATTACAGATATGACATGAAAACTAACGCCTCTCTAGAATGAAGCGAAGGTTGGTATCCGAAGGGGCCAAAGATATTTCAGACACTATACAGTGTGTTCAACTTTGGGCACTGTCAGTATATGTGCTTCAAGGACATGAGAGCACATGCGCTGAAACACCATACACGTTCCATCGCAAAGATCCTAAAGGCATTGGTGAAAGTATAAATGACCCATATATTCTGCTCCTTCAGATTTCAGTCTTCCATTCATTCTGAAGAGGCATCAGTTTTCACTAAAGTTTGCTTTTGCTATGACTATAAATAATATTTGGGTTCTTGCTACAAGAGCCTGTGTTTATGCATGCAAAAGCAAAGTTGTATTTAAACAACAATCAACCTTGTAAATTTGATTTTTAAAATGGTCGAATTATCGAAAGTGTCGAATTATCGAAAGTGTCGAATTATCGAGTGTCGAATTACAGTTTGTTTATGTATTTTTAATAAGGTCCTCTTATCTTATCTGCAATATAGTTGTATTTTCGAAATTTTATTTTCTAATTTGTTAATTTCTTTCTTTTTTTTTTCACTCTAATAATATTTATTTAAATCTAATAATTTTTATTTAATGCAATTTAATTAATAATTTATTTAATCCAATGTCTATAGTTTCTTCCCTGAAATTGCTTACCAAACATGAGTCAGTGTTTCCACAGTGTTAACAGTTGGAGTGTTAGAATGCGGAGAAGCAAAATAACTCCCTACTGAATTTCTCAATAGTCTTACTCCCAGAGGAATGCATCCACACCAGTTAACCTCTAGGTTGGTACTATTGTTATGCTTCTGAGAAGTTTTAATCCTAAGCAGGGTCTTTGAAAATGGTACACGTATGGTGATACAGTGCATGTGCTCTCATGTCCTTAAAGTAGTGTAGTTCTGTTGTTTGCAATTTCATTTTCTGATTTGTTAAAATTTTTCTTCTATAGTTTCTCACCTGCGGGTCCTTCGGGTAAACCCGGGGCGTTGCCCGGGTCACTCGGCTAGTTAATAATGAAGGCGATCCACAGGTTTAACAATTCGTCCACTCCGGGTTCTTATCTGGCCGTCTTCTGAGTCGTTAGAGGGATAATCCACAACTGGGGTATTTTCATTTTCAACCAGTTCCTCTCCCGAAAAGGTCGGCGTCGATGGGTCGGCTGGATATTGCACTGTAACTCCTTTTCGTAGATGGAACCTGTTTCGACGTAAAGTCCCAACTGGAGTATCAACCATATATGACCTTGGTGTCGATGCCTTCTGCTTTACAATCCCCCAGGTTCGCATATCTGTAATCCAAACCGTGTCACCTTCGGATAGCTCCTCCATGTCCGTAGCTCCGCAGCGTCGATCATATCTGGATTTCATATCCTTTCTCCTTCTCCCCTCCTTTCTTTTCAGGGTCTGAGAGTCCACCAACTTTGGATTAAGATTCTCTGGTGCAATTGGCAAGGTCGTTCGAAGTTTACGTCCCATGAGAAGCTCAGCAGGGCTGTAACCGTTCTCCAAAGAGGTCGATCGATACTCCAGGAGTCCAAGCGATGGGTCTTGATTTTTCTTGAGGATCAACTTAGCAATTTTCACACCTGCTTCTGCCATCCCATTGCTCTGCGGGAATCGAGAACTTGAAGTGACATGTGTGAATCCGTACTGCCTTGCGAAATTTGCAAATTCACGAGCAGCTCCAAATTGCGTCCCATTATCGCTTACAACAGTTTCTGGTATTCCATGTCGGGCAAATATGGATTTGCAACTACGCACCACAACATTGACTGTGAGCCAATCCAGCTGAACCACTTCAGGAAAGCGAGAATAATAGTCAATGACGACTAGATACCACTTATTCTCGAACTTGAACAAATCCATTCCAATCTTTTGCCACGGTCGTGTAGGAAAGTTGGTTGATATCAAAGGTTCATGTTTTGAGACGGCTTCCTGGATACAGACACTGCACTTTCTGACCGTTTCCGCGATCTCTTCCGAAATTCCAGGCCACCATACCGTCTCACGTGCGCGAAGTCTTGTTTTTGTAATCCCGAAGTGCCCAGCGTGCAACTTATCTAGGATCTCCAGTTTCATACTTGCTGGAATAACAAGACGACAGCTACGCATCAGTAGTCCATTTTGAACGCCGAGTTCATCCTTGACATGCCAATAAGAGAGCAGAGCCTGTGACATCTTCTTATCTGGCCAGCCTTGCTCAAGGTAGTTGACTACTGCTTTCAGGGTCGTATCTTCTTGTTGAGCTTCAAAAATCTTCGTCAACATCTCGTCTTTGTCGGTTATACTCGAGAGAACTGCATTTATATGCGCCGAGGTTGGCCGTTCGTCTTCACCTCCCTCGGTTGTAAGAAGTGGTTGTCTGGATAATGCATCGGCGTTGAGCAGCTCCTTTCTAGGTTTCAATTTTATTTCGTAAGGGTTTCCGATCTGTCCCAGTCCTTCAAATACTTCAGGGAATTCCTTGATCGGGTTAATTCTCGTCGCAACCACTTCTATCCGCCTCGCCAGGTTCAAGAGCTCACATGCCCGGCGACTCAGAAGAGGTTCACTCAAACGACGAATGACATAAATCTTCTCCTTGATTTCATAACTGCCATTTCACAGCGTTGATATAAACATACCCACAGTCTGAAGTTCGGAGAATTCAGCAGCTCTAATGTTGATATCACTTTTCACTAGTCGTTGTTGTCCCATTATCTTCTTGAAGAGACACAGAGGAACACATGTAACATCCGCCTGGGAGTCGAGCTTAAACTTCACCTTTTTCCCGTTCACTTGGATTTCTGCTGTCCATCGCCTCCTGCACTCGTCTTCATCATTATCGAGATTAGATGAATCCTCCACAGCTGAGACCTCCAGGAGAAAACCAATTTCTTCATCAAGTTCAGAAACAGCTTTGACTTCCGCAGTCTTCGCCTGCTTATCTGGGCATCAATTTGCAAAATGGCCTGTTTTTGAACACAGGTTACATTTTTGTCCTACAGCACGGCAAGCCTGTCCTTCCCTGTGGGTGAAACCTCCGCATTTTGGACATCGTGATCTTGTTTTGGCTGACTTCTCCTTCTTCCTCGAAGGCTGCTGTTGTTGTTTCGGTGATTGTTTCTTCGAGTTGAACTTCACCTGATTGACCTTTTGGCTTGTTGAGGGACGCTGCAGGTCGACTTGCTGCTGTCGAACGGCTTCCTGCTGTCGAACCATTTTCACCGCCTTTTCCAAAGTCAGTTCGCTGTCCAACTGCATTCTTTCAGATAAAGCTTTGTTCCTCACTCCAACCACAATTCGGTCACGGATCAACTGCTCATGAAGACCCTCAAATTCGCAACTATCAGCCAATTTGTACAATGAAGTGATGAATTCGTCCACTGGCTCCCGATCCTCTTGGATTCTTGAATTAAATTTCGCACGTTCGTAGATAATATTCTTTCTGACACAGAAGTGGCTGTCGAACGCCTTGAGGACGGAATCAATTTTCGTTGCCTCTTCCTCCTTTTCGAACTTGAAGGTCCTGAATATATCATCCGCGCGGTCGCCCATCAAGTACATGAACAAATCGATCTTGTCCGCCTCCTCTTTCTTCTTCATTCCACTGACCACGAGGTATCGTTCGAATCTTTTCCTCCATCTGGGCCATTCGTTGGGAGTCGAGAAGTCGAAAGTTTCTGGAGGTTGAATCTGAGCCATGTTGAATTATCTTCCAAGGTACGCAAAAATCGATATTTTGCAATATACGGGTTCGTATTTTATCCAGTTATCGCTGCCACCATGTTTTAATGTCCATCCATACAGAGAGCAAAACAACAACTGACTCACCCGTGCAGGCAAGGTCACGCTCCGCTGCGTCACGTGGGAAAACATAGGTACATGTTTTCTTACATGTTCTCAGCACACTATCTGTACCGATGGTAGCAGAGACGAGCTAGGACACACTGGCAGTGGCTGTCTCATTAAAACCACAAATGGCATTGAGAAAATAAACAGAAGAAACCCAGATTTTTGCTCAGTCTTCAGATCAGAACTTATAGCCATCTATGAAGCCTTAAAATCCATCAGAAATACTAATTATCAAGATATCTGGATTCTTACTGATAGTAGAAGAGCCATACAACACTTGAGTCACACAGGGGAACTTAGAGACAAAGTAAGCAGGAACATAATTGGTTATCTCTAAAAACTCTCAAAAAATCACCTTCAATGGATACCCTCACACATTGGCATTGAAGGTAATGCTGATGTGCTAGCGAAAAAAGACAAGAGAACTCTTGTAGGGGTGTAGACAAGGTACTTGGTTACACTTAGGACAAGAGCCTTGCACTAACTAATTTATTAAAGCATAGGTAATATAAAGATTAAAAAAAGGGAAAGAGAGGAAACAAAGAGGTTACATCCTCCGGTAAACAAGCAACAGCGTTGTCAGGCTAAAACATAACAGTCAGTTGGAGGGGGGGTGCCGACGTCATCCTTCCGGTCACGTGTTATACTTGAGTAGGGGCACTCGGTGTCCAACATATCCCCTCCCGGAAAAACTTCCGCTGGACGTTTATTCCGATAGTCCATCAGCGCTCTACAGTACTTTTCATGCTGGCTTCTAGCAAGAGGCTTGGTAAGGAAGTCAGCAGGGTTCTCAGCACTCGGAGTGTAGAAAAGTTCGATTGCTTCTTCTGAGATCTTTTCTCGAACAAAATGGTACTTTACGGCAAAATGTCTAGTTTTCGATTTGTCGATGTAATTTTCCGCATGGGAAATTGCAGCTTGGTTGTCTCAGAATACCTTTGTTTCTCCACAAATCAAACTTGACATTTTTAGCTGTTCCATCAGATTCCGTACCCATGTGATGTCCTTCACAGCTGATGACAGTGCAATGTATTCCGATTCCATAGTACTCAAAGCGGTAACTGTTTGTTTGGTGCTTCTCCAAATTATTGGTGCTCCAGCTAAAATGATGAGATGTCCAGATACTCCTTTTCGGTCTACAATGTCTGAGGCCCAACTTGCATCCGAAAAGGCAATCAAAGGTTTGCCAGTGGATCTGTAAGTTATGCCAAAGTCCTTGGTGCTCTTCAGATTCAGGAAAGGTCTTTTTGTCGATTTTCCAATCATACAATCAGAGCACTTATCAGGTTTTCCAGCCTGACAGTTCAAACCAATGACAGCTTCTCTTTTCATCATGTCTACTATGGTGTCATAGTTGATATGCATGAGTCTCTGATGCCATAAATTTAGTGGGAATTTACGAAAATTGTTGGTTTGAGCAATGGAATTTGAACATTCTCCTGATTCTGGAAATCTGGACGGAGCAGTCCTGACGAGATAGAGCCTTCCTCTCTTCTCTGCTCTGATCATCAAGTTATGATCATTGTCGTAGATATGACATCCCTTCTTGTCGAAAATAACCTCATGACCATTTTCCACAATTTGTAGAACAGAGAGTACACCATGTCTGATCCCAGGTACGAACATTGCATTCTGAGCAACTATGCTTCTAAGTTGTCCAGAATTGTTGATCAGATCTACTTGAGCATTACCTCTTCCTATGTTTGAATGTGATGTACCATCAATGGTGGTCACTTGTCCTACATTCTCGTCATTCAACGTGGAAAAATACCTTCTGTTCGGAGTCATATGATGCGTGGCACCTGAGTCAATTACCCACGTATCCTCTTCTGATACAACTGCTGCATTATACATCACAGACAAGTTCTTTGCTTCGTGATGTTGATGTATCGCTCCCTTTTCCTGTTGTTTACCGTTATTCTTTTTCAGGTTGAAACAGTCCCGTGCAATATGCCCTGTTTTCCCACATCCGAAACATTTTCTAACAGTTTTAGAACCTTGATGTTCATGAGGGAATTGTTTCTTGTTAGAGTTCCTGACTGACAGTGCACCCATCCCTTCATTTGTTGTAGCATACCGGCGCTCTGCCTCAGCTAACAATTTACGTCTGATGTTGGCACTGGTGAACTCTGACTCTGGTAAGTTACACATTGTTGATATAACATTATCCCAGTCCTCTGGCATTCCACAAAGAATTAGCATGCTTAGATCACCGTCTTCAATTTTATCCCCTACACCTGTGAGTTCACTCACTATTAGATTTATGCTTCCCAAATAGGCATCCATGTTCGCATGTTGACAGAATTTCTGGGAGTACAACTTTCGACGCAGTTGGAGAATTCTGTGTTTGCTATCCCTGGGTGCATAAAGTCTTTGTAATTCATCCCAAACTTCTTTGGGGGAATTTAGATGTCTGATATGGTTCTGCTGCTCCTCACCAATAGAGAGACATATCTTTGCTAAAGCCTTATTCTGCCTCGTATTAAATTTGTTGATTAGACCAACATCCCCTCCCTCGGGTTTGACTTCGCCTGGGTCAACAATTGACCATAAGTCATTGTCCATCAGAATGAGCTTAATTTGGAAGCTCCATGAGGAATAGTTTAATCCATTTAGCTTGGTAATTTTCGTTAAACTTTCGTTAGCTTCCATTATAAGATGGCGTCCACTGAAGGGGGGGAGAGAGAACAAAAATAGGCTTACCGTTCAATGCTTCAGGCAGCTCCAATCAGTCTCATAATCTTTTCTTGTAGGGGTGTAGACAAGGTACTTGGTTACACTTAGGACAAGAGCCTTGCACTAACTAATTTATTAAAGCATAGGTAATATAAAGATTAAAAAAAGGGAAAGAGAGGAAACAAAGAGGTTACATCCTCTGGTAAACAAGCAACAGCGTTGTCAGGCTAAAACATAACAGTCAGTTGGAGGGGGGGTGCCGACGTCATCCTTCCGGTCACGTGTTATACTTGAGTAGGGGCGCTCGGTGTCCAACAAGAACCCTTGCCACAGAAAAAAATAAACTTTACTTTTAAAGAAATAGAAACAGTAGCCAAAACAAAAATAAACAAGAACTGGAGGATCCCACCTAAGTACAGCTGGTACAATGGAGTGAACCCAGGAGGAGCTCTGAACATCAGACAGCAGCAAACAACACTAACAAGATTTAGAACAGGCCATCTCAAGCCATTGAAGATAGAAAACAACAAAATCTACCCCACTTGTCCAAAATGTAGTTTGGCACCTGCAGCTCCAGAACACATTTTGGCTTGTATTAGATGTACTAAACAGGACCTTTGGGAGAGGCCGCTGCTTATCATCAAACAGACAATCAATAAGATGCTCCAGGGTGTGGAGAGAGAAGGCAGGATTCCAG
This sequence comes from Cordylochernes scorpioides, assembly GCA_030710605.1. Classification (NCBI taxonomy): domain Eukaryota; kingdom Metazoa; phylum Arthropoda; class Arachnida; order Pseudoscorpiones; family Chernetidae; genus Cordylochernes; species Cordylochernes scorpioides. The sequence goes on along the minus strand of CP092879.1, from coordinate 69,499,764 downwards.
TCACCTGCTTATTGAATATCCAATCTTCCAGAACTACAGAAAGACATTGAATACAAGGATCTTTTTATGTTTATAAAGGTGTAAGATTCTTTTTGAAATTAAACAATTTCTACTGCCCTTACTGCAATGGAAAAATTAATGGGAGGGCCTGGCTTATCAGTGGTCATCAGGACTCATATTTAAAATTTAGGAAATTTTGTAAATACATCTATGAATTTCTATCTTTGTTAAAAAAACCTTAATTGCTAGCTATGTATATTTTTGTATTTATTTCATTGGTTATTTTTTATCTTTTTGATTTCAATTGTTTCTGTGAAATAGTTATCTGTTTTTGGTGTTGTTGCTTGACGTAAGCATCCTTTGAGGGAATATCGTGTCTGATTTGATAATAAATGAACAGCTCAAGGAGCATGAACTCATGGAATTTGTGTAATATTTACACAAGGAGATAAGAAACAACACCCTCCCAGCAATCTTTCTAACCCAATCAACCATACCTCTCTGCTATTCTATCATGTCGTTCTGCTTATATATCCTGCATTCTTGAAAGGCAATTTATTGGTTAAGGTATTCATCGTTAGGGGTATTAGATAACAATAGAACCGCTCGAGGAGCATGAACTCATGGAATTTGTGTAATCTTTACACAAGGGGATAAGAAACAACAACATAGAAATGTATATAAATGTTTAAAAACATTATACTTAAAGAATCTATATACAGTAGAACCTCCCTGTAAAATACACCTAATTACAGAGTCAAAGTATCCTTTAGGAAGAGGTGTCCTCCTACCAGAGAGTTGCTAAATTTTAAAAATGGTAATTTTGCAAATGAAAACTGTCCTTTGTGGAGAGGTGTCCTCTTACCGGAGAGTTGCTAGATTGTAAAAATGGTAATTTTGCAAATGAAAACTGTCCTTTGTGGAGAGGTGTCCTCTTACCGGAGAGTTGCTAGATTGTAAAAATGGTAATTTTGCAAATGAAAACTATCCTAGCGAGGTTCTACTGTATATAGATATATTAAAAATTTAACAAACACCCCAAGAAAGACAAGGTAATAAGACCAAATAAATGGTGTGTTTACATTTGGATGCCGAAAACATGGGTGAACCATCACATTATTTTGTCAAGAAAGAGAAAAATTATTGACCAAAGTCAGAATTTTACCACACTATGGCTATTCAAAATTATTTTAAAGGCGTAAGATTCTTTTTGATATCAAACAATTTCTACTGCCCTTACTGCAATGGAAAAATTAATGAGAGGGCCTGGCTCATCAGTGGTGAACCCTCTCAGCGGTTTCGCCAGTTTAATCTACCATACCGCTGTTATATTGCATTTTTGGAACTTCCTTTTATAGTGATACTGTTGGTAGACTCTTTGAATGGGTATTTTAGAAGAACTATGGACATAAGCTTTGAGGACAGTAGAATTACATACATTTATAAATATATAATATGCTTCGAGCAATCACTCTTCCGCAAATATCAAATTGTTTCTTTTATTTAATAAAATAATATATAATTGTATATAAATAATAATATATATTTTACTTGGTATCAAACGGCGTTTATTGTTATTATTTCCCAAGCCCGGATGAAAAAGGAGGAGGGGGAGCAGTAACAAGCTCACTAAAAAACTTTGGCTCAGCTGGCCCGGCTGATAGTACCTTGTAAGGATTCCTAATCAAGGGATACAGGATGAGCAGCGTTTGTACTTCTGGTTAGGAGAGGCTGCACATGACGTCTGTTCCTCATGTTTTTGTACTCCTGTAGGAGGGTGGAAATTCCCGAAAGTTTGAGAATGCACTAAGGAAAAGAAACACATCCCCACAAACCTGTTGCATTATTTTAATGTACAGTTAAACCATATTATATTAAAGCTTATGTCCATAGTTTATCTAAAATACCCATTCCAAGAGTCTAGCATCAGTATCACTATTATAAAGAAGATCGAAAAATGCAATATAACAGCGGTATGGTAGATTAAACTGGCGAAACCTCTGGGAGGGTTCATCACTGATGAGCCAGGCCCTCCCATTAAATTTTCCATTGCAGTAAGGGCAGTAGAAATTGTTTATTTTCAAAAAGAATCTTCCGGGTCTAAAATAGTTTCTAATTTTCCCAGTTAAACCTGTCTATACGGCCCCCTCTAAATAGCATCCTATTTTGGTGAGTCCCAAGAGGGGGCGCTATAGACAGGTTTAACTGTATATCCATGAGATTCTCTCAAATCTGTGGGGGCCGAGAGACTTCCTTCCAGCCTGCTGGGATGACAGACCACGGCAAACATACATGCGGGGCCTGGAAATAGACCACCGCTGCCACAGATCGGCAGAAGTCAATGAGAACTCAAAAGACATTCCTTTTGTCTTCCTCTAAAAATGTAGCTAATAATTAATACCAGTAAACACTAACTTTGAAATACTTTCTGGGCCATCGCTGGACTAATAAATCGACACTCCACAAATCTATTGTACTGACACTATGGATAAGGTGATCATTCATAGCAGACAGCATATAAATTACAGCCCACAAATCATCTGTAATATAAAGATTAAAAAAAGCGTAACATTTTTTCATATTTTGGGGAAATCCATGGTATAAACCAGTATAGTGGTATAAGTCATCGATTTTCGAAAGCTACGACCCAGAATCGAATCCCGCACATTGGACACTTTTTTTTCAAATAGAAATATTGCTTCAATGTATGTGTGTGGACCAGGATTCTTGCAAAAATCCAACCCCCACCAGTGAGTACAAGTAACCAAATGGGGTTCTTGATACATTTGTAATTGCAAAAGTCGAACTGCTTTTCACATGTGTAGATATGTAGTGCAACTTACAGTAATAGTAATCACCAACTACTACCCACCATAATTACCTGTACCACGTGTATACTAAGATTGATAATAATAAAAACATTTAGCAAAATAAACGACGATTTCTTATAAGACAGTCCTCTTCAATCGTCCTTATATTTTGCTATTATTATTCGAAGAGTTTAATTTAGTCAATTATCGATTAATCCGCCTTCTACATGCTTTCGGGTAAGCATTTTAAGGCACAACATCTTTGAGAGTCACCAAGCGCCCGCCGCAATGGAGGGCCAAGGAGAGGGCTGGAGAGGCGCCGGCAGAGCCGTGGGCACCCCGGGGGAGAAGAGGGCGAGTGCGCACCGTTTATGAGGGAACCAAGGCAGCACCAAGCACAACTAAAGCGCCGCAGGCTTCAAAAATTTTTAAGGGATCATTTCAGTGATCAAGATCAAGGGATCAAGATTCAGAGATCAGTGTTTAATTTAGTCAATAAAAACATTTATAATATGATATACTAGCGCGCCATCTGTTATCAAAATTCGAAACTATTTTAAAGGCGTCTTTTTGAAATTAGACAATTTCTACTGCCCTTACTGCAATGAAAAAATTAATGGGAGGGCCTGGCTCATCAATGGTGAACCCTCCCAGCGGTTTCGCCAGTTTAATCTACCATACCGCTGTTATATTGCATTTTTGGAACTTCCTTTTATAAATACAGTTTTAAAATTCGTCATATATTGTTACAGTAGAGTCTTCCTGTAAAGGACAACACCTAATTATAGAGCCAAAGTGTCCTTCAGAGAGAGGTGTCCTCTTACCAAAGAGTTGCTAAATACAGTTTTTAAAATTTGTTATATATTGTTTTGAATATACAATTGAACTTCCCTGTAAAGGACAACACCTAATTACAGAGCCAAAGTATCCTTCAGAGAGAGGTGTTCTCTTACCAGAGAGTTGCTAAATACAAGTTTTAAAATTTGTTATATATTGTAATTAGCTTTTCGGTATCTCCTTTATCAAACATCAACTAATTATAAACACGCTACATGTTCACTCTATGAGAAAATGGATGGAGTTAAATTATTTGACAAACACTTTAACATTTCAGTTATATGAGAATAATGCTGTTTATTTGTATTTTTGATTAGTGAACTGATCTCTCGCGCCTTTTCATTGGACGAATTTGGCCATGTTCGTATATAAAGAGGATTCAAAAGTATATGCAAATATATAACAGTAGCATACAATCTCTTTTAATAGAAACTACACTACCTAAGATTATTGAATATTAGATAGAAGAGTACATAACAAGGATAAATGAGGGTTCAAAAGTAATGCAAGTGACCTTTATTGAAGACACACGAGATAACTAAGTGTGAACAAAATTGTCTGTCTCCTTAAAAAAAAAAAATAGACGACCAGGGAACATCAAAAACGTTCCACTTCCTTTATGTTTTGTCCATGAGTGTAGATATTCTAAAAGGTTTTCAGTGAAGTTTGGAAAAGGCAAAATGTTCCATAAAAAAAAAAAAAAAAAAAAGCAAGACAAGATTAGAGGGGTGTAAAAAGATTGAAAAGAAAATTGGTGTAGAGACCATTACACTCCAGGACACCTCAACGCTTACATCGCTTGCCTATCTGCCGATATTCTTTCGATGTTTTAATAAATACAGTTTTAAAATTCGTCATATATTGTTACAGTAGAGCCTTTCTGTAAAGGACAACACCTAATTGCAGAACTAAAGTGTCCTTTAGAGATAGGTGTCCTCTTACCGGAGAACTGCTAAATACAGTAGAACTTCCCTGTAAAGGACAACACCTAATTGCAGAGCTAAAGTGTCCTTTAGAGATAGGTGTCCTCTTACCGGAGAACTGATAAATACAGTAGAACTTCCCTGTAAAGGACAACACCTAATTGCAGAGCTAAAGTGTCCTTTAGAGATAGGTGTCCTCTTACCGGAGAACTGCTAAATACAGTAGAACTTCCCTGTAAAGGACAACACCTAATTGCAGAGCTAAAGTGTCCTTTAGAGATAGGTGTCCTCTTACCGGAGAACTGCTAAATACAGTAGAACTTCCCTGTAAAGGACAACACCTAATTGCAGAGCTAAAGTGTCCTTTAGGGAGAGGTGTCCTCTTACCGGAGAACTGCTAAATACAGTAGAACTTCCATCTAAAGGACAACACCTAATTGCAGAGCCAAAGTGTTCTTTAGGGAGAGATGTCCTCTTACCGGAGAACTGCTAAATACAGTCTTAAAATTTGTTATATTTATATTGCTTTGAATATACAGTAGAACCTCCCTGTAAAGAACAACACCTAATTATAGAGCCAAAGTGTTCTTCAGGGAGAGGTGTCCTCTTAACGGAGAGTTGCTAGATATCAAAAATGGTAATTCTGACAATGAAAACTGTCCTTTATAAAGAGGTGTTCTTAAGCGTGAGTGGCCTCTCATGGAGGTTGTTCTACTATATATAATCTGTTGGTTGGAAAATAAACGACCACATCAACCAAATTTTATTCAATTTCCGACGTGTCAGTGACTTTCTGTCAATCTCCTCAGTGTCACTGACAATGTCGGGAAGTTTTAAAAAATTGGATTATATAGTCGTATCTTTTTCACAAATATCTTATGTAAGTTCATAGGTTAGATCCAGGCATCACCGCCGCAGTAATGGATTTCAGCGATAAACACAAAGAGAAGTTTCATAAAATTCCTTTATCAACCGAAAATTGGCACCCTTTTTAAAAAACGATTAATGCCGCTAGGATATAATGACAATATACACTCATGGAACAAAACTTAATGAAGTGTAAAGTCTTTTATATCGCCGGTCGTCTTTTTTTATGTAAGGAGACAGAAGCAATTTTGTTCACAATTGATTATCTCATGTCTTCAATAAAGGTCACTGTAATATCTTTCAGATTTATTATCTGAATCCCGATATACATGGTAAAAGGTACAACTTCCTTAAGTTTTGTCCATGAATGTATGTACACTTGGTTATCTCGTGTGTCTTCAATAAAGATCACTGTAATATCTTTCAGAGTTATTTTGTCTGAATTCTAATATACATGCTGAAAGGTAAAACTTCCTTAAGTTTTGTCCATGAGTGTATACACACTTGGTTATCTCGTGTGTCTTCAATAAAGGTCACTGTAATATCTTTCAGAGTTATTGTCATAATCCCAATATACATGCTAAATGGTACAACTTCCTTAAGTTTTGTCCATGAGTTTATATAAGATATAGTAATGTGATAATATAAGATAGTTAAGACCCAAGAGAGTAGACTACCTACCTGTATACAACCTTATTTTCGATAATCAGTTCCTGGGAACAAATGCCAATTGAGTACGTTTTTTTTTTCTAAAGGAAAAAAGAAATGTAAAAATTTCAGATTATCCTGAAAATAGAGGTTGCCTGGCCGGCATTCATATTTATATAAAAAATAGACACTTCGGCCAGTTAGAGTTTTTCATTTTCTCAACATTTCGACAAAAATCTTTTGTCTTCGTCAGAAGAAGTTAATATAAATAAATCATTTGGCGTTAAAAATTATGTTAAAACATAGATGTATCTTTATTATTTGTGTATTTAGCTTTTTTTTTTACTTATCCCTCAAGTACACATAGTACTTGCCATGATAGTCATGGTGGGTGGTTAGCGGCTGAATTTTTCTACTAACCACTAAAAAATATTTCAGATTACTACAGAAGTCCAACCCCACCAATGAGTACATGTAACTAAACGAAACTTTAGAAAAGTTGAATTAACTCACTACATGTGTAGTACATTTAGTAGAAAAATGCAGTTGCTAACCACCCAACATGATTATCATGGCCAATACTACGTGTACTTAAAGGATAAGTAAAAAACCTGGGCTCAGCTGGCGCAGCTAATAGTACCCTGTAAGGATTCCTGATCCAGGGATACAGGATGAGTCTGTACTCCATGTTAAGAGCGGCTGTACATGGTATCTGTTCCTCATGTCAGAGGCGACCATTTCATATTGTAGATAAGTCGACCTGCCACTGAGTGTAGTGCTCCCAGTCTTAATGACAAAGGTAGACGCATTCTACTTCACCCAAATAATAAAGATACATATATGTTTGTTTAAACCATGTTTAAATGAATTAATAACAAATTTCTTATTCAATATAAAACACGATTTACTGTGACAAAGAATTTTTAGATCGTTCTTACAAAATTAAATATGGCGTCTTATATGTTGTTTATATTTGGAATAATGTTGTCTATTGTCAAAAATGTATATGCACACTAGTATAAAATAATTACATTCAAATATTGTACAGTAATTGTGAGGTTAGAAAACCTACCTGTTTATTATTTTCGAAATCCGCTTCTATGTAAATATGTTTCCGGCGATTGAGAAATTTGCATGCCGCTAAATGGTTTAAAATAATAACGAAGCGCCACCGTTGCAACAAAGAATAGTTACAATTTTCGACAATAGATGGCGAGCGTAGTACGAAAAATTGGATATTTATCCCCTCGCTATGCAAATGAAATCTGGGCATCTCAGACAACTAGATTCATATTAAGAAATGTACATCCATTCCAAACGTAGAGTAAACCGTGTTGTTTCCCCAAACTACCCGTTCACTTACACTACTGTTTAGTGCTGCGTATATAAGCCGAATGCGATCCTGGTAGTTTACCCGAAAGGGGATCTGGTCGTTGGCGTCCGCTCCACGTTGGGTTGACTCCAGGTTCAGAACTTAGGGCCGCCTTCAACGTCGTTCATCAAATTCTGCTGCCTGGGTAACGGCTTTATTTGCTGGACACCGCGTTGTCGTGTCGGCCCTTTGTTTTGTCCTGTTTAGTCCCCCTCGCGGAGGGGGCGTCAAGGCGACCTCTTCCTCTTTCGGGGTGTAGTGTAATCCGCCTCCACGTGGTGCACCCTGGGTAATGCTAAATGGATTACAACTTCCTGTCTGTGTATAAGGCCTTTTTACATCGCGTCAGGTTCCCGTGGACTTCCAGTCTGAGATAAGTAGCTTGACAATACGGTCGCATGGAATCAATTCTTACAATTAATGGTTGCTTGGAACTTACTTCTTTCTTATCTCCACTCAATCATATCAAGCTTGTTGATGGTGTGGGTGAAGTAGAATGCGTCTACCTTTGTCATTAAGACTGGGAGCACTACACTCAGTGGCAGGCCGACTCATCTACAATATGAAATGGCTGCCTCTGACATGAGGAACAGAGACCGTGTGTAGCCGCTCCTAACATGGAGTACAGACTCATCCTGTATCCCTGGATCAGGAGCCCTTACAGGGTACTATCAACCGGGACAGCTGAACCCAGTTTTTTTAGCGAGCTTCTTGCTGCTCCCCCTCTTTTTTCATCCGGGATTGGTACCGGCAAAGGCGAAGTTCTGAAACTTACTGATTTTACACAACATTAGTATTTAGTCAGCAAACCCACCAGGTTCCTAGAGAGAGCGTACAGAAGTCACCCGGGCTGACATCTTCTTGGTTTTATTCACAATGTCAGTGGAATTACTGAGGTGACAGATTTCTTTCTTGGGAGATTTTCTAGGGATACTGTACTTAGGTTGGTGATTCCTAAGAAGGTAGCCGTCAGGAATCTTTGGTATTGGAAGGTTGCAACTAAACATAACCTATAAGGCAGGGGTCTGCAAACTTTTGAATAGGAAGAGTCAAAAATTACAATTTACAAAATTTCAAAACAAAAGGTTTTATTGCCAACAATAAATAGTGCTAGAATGAATATTATTCGCGTATGGAACTAATATAAAGAGCCGCATGTGTCTCGCTAGCTGCAGTTTGCTGCTATAAGGTATTCTTCTTTCCTCGGGTTCCCATCACGCGTTTTCGTACTGTATACATCAATTTATTTCGCCTGCGTGCTTCATTCGCTTTATGCAAACTCTACACGTCACCACGCCTTTACATATAACAATCTACAAAGGTTTTATGATACAAAGCTATATTAGTAAAATATAGTCTTCCATAGAAAATACAGGGTATACTCCAAACCAATCCAATAGTATATTGGTCTAGAGATTAATTTGGCGAAACCGCTGAGAGGGTTCACTACTGATAAGCCAAGCCCTCTCATTCAATAACTCATATCATTGCAGTAAGGTCTGTAGAGATAATATTTGATGATATTTAAAAGAAACGCATTGCCAGTAAATTTATTTGTGTAAAATTTTATACAAAGCTATACACACAAAGCCTTTATTAAGACACCAGTCAGATTCTCCTCTCTCATTGCCAGCTTACAACGATATCCTCACGATGATCAATCGCCATCATGTAGTGGAGGAGAAAAACGATTAATACAAGTTATTTTTCCTAATTACTGCTTTGTAAAAGTTATGTAGGGACAGAACAACCATTCGACTTGATATAGCGCTGGTTCCTTGTACTGAGGTAACTGTCGTATACTTTTGAGAAGAACATCTCTCTTTCTTCACTAATATACTGACACTCAAAGATGTAATGAGATATTTCTATTTTTTTTTTCTTTGCAAAGATGGCATCCTGTATCTTCCTTACTGAATATTTTATAGTTATAAATATTTGAGATAAAATTTTTAGCAGTATTTATTTTTTTTTTACTCTGCACAAACATTTTTTTTAAAGCTCGTTTGAAGATTCCAAAAGAAAGTCAAAGGTGCATCTGAATATGTTTTCGAATTAAAAAATAAATTATGTTAAAAAATATTAACTGCAAGATTATTACTATTCAAAAAAGACCCTTTCTTCAATTATATGAAGATATTATGATGTAAAAAGTAAAAATCGCATGCTTCAGGGTTAACAGATAGTTAGGGTTGACATTGGCGCCATCTATGAACAATCAATAGAACTATTTACAATATTTGTTCAACATTTGGTATTTTAAAATTTAGATAAACTCAATATGTATTCTACATTTTTTATATATATTTAATAGATTACTTTTTGAAATTTTGTAATTATTTTTATTATATATATCCTACGTAATCAAATATTTAAAAGCTGAAAAAAATTATATGTAAGAAATATTAATTTAAAAAATTATATAGAATTATAACGTAAATATAAAGAAAAATAAAATGGTCTAAAAAAAATAAAATAAAAAGCATTTGGAAGGTTAGCAAGAAAAAAAAAATTGGAGATGCCGGGGATCGAACCCGGGACCTTTCACATGCAAAGCGGACGCTCTACCACTGAGCTACATCCCCAGTTATTCGACTCCTTTATTTTCTAATTATAAAGGACATACAAACATAATATTCTAAAAGTATATAGGATATTGTATTTTTTTTTTAAATCGAATTATATTTTTATTTTTTAAATTTATATTAAAGCCGCCCTTAAGGGAAATGGGGGCGCTATAATCGCACATTTGACATTATGTTCATGCCGGGTGTTGCTTTCTTGTGCTCTTAAAAACTATTAGGGTTTTATTTTTGTTTTGAATTTATTAATTTCTGGCGTCAAAGTGAATATGCTTCAAGAATATTTTTGTATATTCAAATAACTCTTGTTACCAGCATACGCACATATAAATCGTGCTGTATTGATAAAAATACATTGCTTTTGTAAATAACATCAATTTGAACATTTGTAAACATTCTAATGAACCTTTTGAGGCGTAGTCACAAATGACATTTTTATTTTAATAACATTTTGATCTAATAATAAACCTAACATTTATTGTGGGTTTTATTTATATCTAGCCATTTTATACGCTTTTTAAAATACCTAAAAAAATTATAATTATTTAGTTTCTATAACAATAAAAAAAGACGTGTATTTTTTTCGCGCAAAAATATATCTTTTGAATTAGTTTTAACAATTAATTAAAAGCAGCCGGGTAGTTGTGGCGTTCTGCGGTCAAGGAACCTCGGTTATGAATATCTTTCAAGAACATTGGGTTATAATTTAATACATAATATTTTTTTTTAATTAAAAAATTACCTATAAGAGTGTTAGAACTCACAAAAGATGACAAAAATAAATAATAAATAAACTATAGAAATGAGAATATTTGAAGGAAAAAGAAGAGCTAATAGTTAAAAACGAACATTTCATAGCCCCCCCAATGAACCTTTTTTTCACTGCTTTCTATAAATTATTTATGTTCTTTTTTTAAAAACGAAAAAAAAAAAATTGACGATATGAAATCAAGATGAAATATCCTAATTTAAGATTAATCACTCATATATTGAAAAAAAAAAAATCAAAAGATATAGCAAAATTTAAAATTTTTGAACATTTATGAGTACATAATTTTTTTTTATCGCAGTAAGGAGAGTAAGAAGTTTGTATTGTGTATAAAAGAAACATTCGTGCTTTTAAATATTTTCTTTTTATATGTTAATAAAGTGAAAAATGTTGTATTAAAGTGTGAGAAATGTCGTCCTTTAAAATTACACAACTTATATATTTACTCACATTAAATTGACATAATATGTTAATTATAAATAATAGGGTTACACATTTGATCTTTTTGTCTTCAAAAGACGTTTTTTATATAAACTACTTTAAGAAAAAAGCATCTCCTTTATGCACCTTATCCCAGTACAATATTACATTTGTACTATTTTTTTCATAAATTACTTTATTATTCTCTATTCTTTCTTTAACTTTTATATCTAACGCGATTTCATTATCAAAATATCACTTGAAATTTGAGGTTATTTTACCTCTAAAATATACATTTTGTACATAAATAGTACCATTTTGAAATAGTGTATGTATACATTCAAGAAAATGGGACAATTATTACTCTAAAACATCTATTTTAAGATTCCAAACGATGCTTTCAAGTTAATACAGTAAAGACCCACATAGAGAGGGAATGTATATTTACTCTTAAAGACTTTGTACCATTTAATTAAAGAACAAGAAGAGAAATCCTCTAAAGATCTTGAGATGACCCAAAGAAGAGATGTCAAAGATAAAGAAATAGATGGAACCGACCCCCGAAGATGTCCCCCGAAGAGGAAATACCACTGGTATAAAGTGGACCAAAGGCCCCTGAAGGAAAGAGGAAGGAAGCTCTGACCTCCCTGGAATCAAATTATCAGAACACTTTTGCAATGATTCGTCTCCCTGACGCCCCCTTGACCTTCTTGCTCATTTGCAAAAGGAAAATGATTTCCCTAAATATTTTCCTCGACAAACCGCTAAGAAAAAAAAAATACTTTCTACTTTTCCCATAAGAATTTTCCAGAGTTCAAGAGAAGCCTCTACAAAAATCTTACGACTTAGATGATTTGCATATATCATACATATATTGTCGCGGAGATAAATAAAGCAAGGGCAAATTTGGGGATAATTAATTTATTATAAAGTGTATTTACCTTTTAGTTCTCCAATAAAATTATTTACAAGAGGTATTTATAGGGAGAAAGAGTCAGATGATAAAACAAGTTATCCCAAGGTAAAGATAATAATGGCTCCATCCAGATGGGACACCTGTCAATATTGTTACATCGATTTTGATGCGCCCTATATTTAATCAAAATATTCTATGATAAATATATACAGTAGAACATCCATAAGAGGACACTCCAGCTAGAGGACACGTCTCTTCAAAGGACAGTTTTCATTTGCAAAATTACCATTTTTACTATCATATTTAATAACTCTCCGATAAGAGAACACCTCTCCCTAAAGGACACTTTGGCTGTGCAATTAGGTGTTGTCCTTTACAGGGAGGTAGTTCTACTGTATATATAATTTTAATAAACTTATCGGGTATGATATTTATTTTTTATCCTTTTGACTTTCTTTTTCTAAACCAGGGCTTTGTGTCGCGAGAGAGTTTGTTAGATTTATCTCTGAACATCAAAAAAATGTATATTGTACCTTAGTCAAATGAAATTATTTATTTTTCATTATATGAATAAAATTTTAAAGAGGATATTGATTTGCATATTTTGGAATATAGGAAAATTCTAATGAAGAAACAGAAGAACCTTCCCTGTAAAGGATAACACCAAGTTGCATAGCCAAAGTGTCCTTTACAGAGAGGTGTCTTCTTACCAGAGAGTTGCTATTTTTTATATATTAAAACTAAAAAATATTTATATAAGCATATTATATTGTGTGTGGCGAAGAAATAATTTATTTTTTAATTTGATTATTCAATGAAAATATTTGGAAACAGATTTAATTTAATTATACAATATAAAATAATAATCGAAATATTTATTTGCGTGCTTTCTCAAGATTCTCTAGCTGTAGATAGTTTGGTTAATTTGTTAATAATTGTCGACTTGTCGTACTGACGTTATCAATAAATACTTTCACATCTCCAGATATATAAAGACTTGATTTCTACGTTACAATATTTATTAATTATTATAGCATATTATATCCTTGTTAAACACTTAGTAAATGAAGAAATAGGCATCTCCTTATCGTGTTGATGAGGACCAACAGCCCGAAACGCGTACGTGGTTAGCTTTTCTTGATTAATTAAGAATGGGTATTTGGCTAATTCTGGAATAATTTAAAAAATGAACGATTAGTTGCTATTTATTTGGAAAGATGGCGCAAGCTATCAGCAACTTTCAGCTGTACAATAAGGAGATTCCTTTTTCTTAATTTAACCACCTGATACCAGTACAATATTTCACTTTTGTACTATTTTTCTACTTAGTAAAAGGTTATAGAAAACTAGTTACACACCATTAAACATTGTGAAAATAAAATTTATTAATAATATATATTAAATTTCGATTTTCTCTGAGTTTTCCGCTAGCGAATATGTCTATTATATATATACTAGACGAATGGCCCGGGCAACGCCCGGGTTTTACCCGAGTGCGAATATATTTTAAAAACGTTTTATTCTTCATCTTGTCTACACCTTGTATACATCTTGATTCCTAGGGTTGCCTAGAGTGGCCGCTATAGACAGGGTGGTCTGTATAGACAGGTGGATGTTACACACAGCTGATAACAGGGTTGCCTAGAGTGGCCGCTATAGACAGGGTGGTCTGTATAGACAGGTGGATGTATCACACAGCTGATAACATGGTTGTCTAGAGTGGTCGCTATAGACAGGGTGGTCTGTATAGACAGGTGTATGTATCACACAGCTGATAACAGGGTTGTCTAGAGTGGCCGCTGTAGACAGGGTGGTCTGTATAGACAGGTGTATGTATCACACTGCTGATAACAGGGTTGCCTAAAGTGACCTCTATAGGCAGGGTGGTCTGTATAGACAGGTGGATGTAACACACTGCTGATTACAGGGTTGCCTAAGGTGACCGCTATAGACAGGGTGGTTTGTATAGACAGGTGGATGTAACATACTGCTGATAACAGGGTTGTCTAGAATGGCCGCTATAGACAGGTGTATGTAATGATAACAGGGTTGTCTAGAGGGGGGCAGGGAGGACACGTGTTCGCCGGCAGCCAATGGGCGCGCATTCTATCCGTGAGCTTCAGACAGAATAAGGCAATTATATATATAGATTTTTTGCTTATCCCTAATACACGTGGTACAGGCCATGATATTCATGGTGGGTAGAAGTAGACGATTGCTTTTACTGTAAGTATACCACATGTCTACACACGTGAAAAGTAGTTCGACTTTTCAACTTACAAATATGCCAGAGTCCCAGTTTGGTTACTTGCACTCGCTGGTGGGGTTGGATTTTTGCAAGAATCGGGGGCCATTGGAGCATTTTTTTTTTTCAATCAGAAAAAAAGTGCCCAATGCGGGAATCAAACCCGGGTCGTAGCAGTCGAAAACCAACGGTTTAGACCATCCTTCCACACTATTAAACATTGTAAATGAATTTTATTATTAATATATATTATTAAAATTCGATTTTCTCCGAGTTATCCGCGCGCTAGCGGTAACATCTATTATATGTTAAATTAATAAATGATGTATTGGCAAAGTGTCCGTTGTTTGGAGGTATCCGCGAGTGTCCGCCAAAGAAGGTTCTACTGTATATATCGATTTCTGTCATCCCACATACATGAACGCCACTATTAATAATCATTATCATCATGTTCCGAACATGAACTCCCCAAATGGCAGGGATCTGTCTAGATTCAAGGCGGCTTTAAGCTCCTGATCCGGATGTGCCCTCGGAGAGGGCTACGTCGATTGTATATATCTCTCTTCATTCCTACCATTATTATTACCTTATAACTCCCTTTGAGTGTAAAGATTGACGAGATGTCAATAAAGTTGTTTAATTGTCTACACTATTAATAATAACATAATCATAATAAACAACATTTTTTAAACACCATTATCGGTTGGCAATCAATCAGGACCCTGGGTAGAACCTGAACAAAGCCGAGCCCTAATTGCTAGTCTGTAATAATGGCTCGAATTTATAAAAATGAAAGTCACCTCTCCCATAAAAAAAAAACGCTAAATTAAAACGCCATCTATTGACCTTTTCCGCAAACTAGCGAACTCTGATCGGTGACAAAGCCACAACAGCTTTAACAAATTGAGAAGCGTCAATCTAGAGATCATTGTTTCGGGCTAATTGCCTTCGTCAGTCTAGGGCAGGCTTTGATTTTATGAGATCTACAAGGGATTAAATGAAATCACAAGATTCACATGAAATCACAATTCCCCTTGCCATTCTCAGTATTTATTTTTATTCGATCAATATCTTTCCGGCAAAATCTCAAATTTCTCGAAGGCTGTAGTAATTCCAAAGAATATGTTCTTCTTCTTTCTTATCTCCACTCAATCATATTAAGGTATCAAAAAATGCTCTAATAGCCACCGATTCTTGCAAAAGTTCAACACCACCAGCGAGTGCAAGTAACGGGGCTCTGGAACATTTGTAATTGCAAATTCAAACTGATTTTCACATGTGTAGACATGTGGTGCACTTACAGTTAAAAGCAGTCGCCAACTTCTACCCACCATGATTATCATGGCCTGTACCACGTGTATTAGGGATAAGCAAAAAATATATATCAGAGTATCAAGTCTTTAGAGCTTGAGATGGTGTCTGCTGTGGATGAGTAGATCTCATCAAAGGAAAGATTTGACATTCGTAATAAGATTGGGTGAAGTAGAATACATTTACTTTTGTCATTAAGACTGTGAACACTACTCAGTAGCAGGCCGACTTAGCTCCAATATGTAATGGATTCTTCTGAATGGTCTCCAATAAAATGGTGCTTTACAGTTTGATTGATATAGTATGAGATTTTATAATATTATATATAATTTATAATAAATATTTAAAATATATATATAGATTGAAAACCGCCGCTCGATAATACACAATTTCAACTATTTATCATAACATTATGCGGCGTTGAGTTTGGTTACACAAAAATGTAATGCCTTGATAAAGGTTGGCGTTCAGCCAACTGAAATATTGGCAAATAAGTATTTTATTCAATCCAATCAATCCAATAAAAGGCTTGTTTGTTGTTGAAAAAAGACCAAATTTCCCATTTGCAAAGGATGAAGAGACAACTGTGGATCATCCCTTCTTTATCTGTTTCTTCATTATCTTATAGAAGAATGGCCAATATGTTATTGATAGAAAATCTTCCAAATAATGAATTTGCTTGACGCCATTTGATGACCCAAACTTCCATTGCTAAATCAAACAAAGAGGACTTAAGTCAGAAAGACAACCCGGCGACATCTGAGGTACCAGGAACCTGGTGGGTTAATTTATTCTATCTTGTCTTGTCAATTCAGACAAACGTGACGGTGTTTCCTTACACTGGGTTATAAATTGATTTTCTACCCATCAGCGAGTTTTGGGTTTGAAATAATGAATAGAGTTTGTTGTTGTGTCCAATGAAGAGCCTCAGATGTCTCCATACATCTCTATCACAGCAGTCGTAATGTTCTCTATCTTGGGTGTGTAAAGCTGCTGTCTGAGTCAATTTTCTGTTGTTGTTGTCGTGTCCAATGAAGAACCTCAGGTGTCTCCGTACTTCTCTATCACAGCAATGTTCTCTATCTTGGGTGTGTAAAGCTGCTGTTCTGAGTCAATTTTCGGTTGTTGTTGTCGTGTCCAATGAAGAGCCTCAGGTGTCTCCGTACATCTCTATCACAGCAATGTTCTCTATCTTGGGTGTGTAAAGCTGCTGTTCTGAGTCAATTTTCTATTGTTGTTGTCGTGTCCAATGAAGAGCCTCAGGTGTCTCCGTACATCTCTATCACAGCAATGTTCTCTATCTTGGGTGTGTAAAGCTGCTGTTCTCAGTCAATTTTCTGTTGTTGTTGTTGTATCCAATGAAGAGCCTCAGATATATCCGTACATCTCTATCACAGCAGTCGCAATTTCCACTATCTTGGGTGTGTGAAGCTGCTGTTCTGGGTCCATGTCAATTTTCTGTTGTTGTTATCGTGTCCAATTAAGAACCTCAAATGTCTCCGTACATCTCTATCACAGCAGTCGCAATATCCTATATCTTTGATGTATAAAGCTGCTGTTCTGAGTCAAAATTCCGCTGGGATTCGAACCTTTAATCTTCTGGTCCATAATCGTTAGTTTCTGTGTCACGACAATAAGTAAAAGGAAACGAATTTACATATACACTATTACATATGCATTATTGGGCACTAAAATGACTACAACTAGAAGACGACACACTACAGACGTGAGATTTACATGATAGGAAGAAGATGATGTGATATGCAAATTAATATATTTTCAATGCATTTATGTAATTTTTTTCTCCCCCCCCCCCACCCCCATATTTGATAAATTATAAATATTATGCTGTTATTCCGGAAATGTACCTTATATTTCTGTACTTGCTGGAGAATCTGTATAAGACTGAAAGGTCTTAATAAAACTTTTTGTTGTTGTGTATATGATTTTGGTTTGTAATGAAGTTGTTGCATTTGTCAAAAAAAAAAAAAAAAAACACCGTTCGGAAGAGATTAATAGAATCGCCGAATGCCGTGGTCCATTTGGATGAGGAAAGTGAAGACTAGAACGCGGCTGATTCCACACTCGCCTGTTCAGTGATTCGCTAACCATGACGTATGCACAAAGGAACGTGTGGCCATTGGACATGCATCGGACCTGGAGGCTGTTGTTGGGTGCTGCGCTGCCTGGAGTATAGGAGCTCTTTCTATGATTCCTTTCTTCCTGTGGTGAATCTGTATAAGACCCTGGAGGCTGTTGTTGGGTTCTGTGTTGCCTAGAGTATAGGAGCTCTACTATGATTCCTTTCTTCCTGTGGTGAATCTGTATAAGACCCTGGAGACTGTTGTTGGGTTCTGTGTTGCCTAGAGTATAGGAGCTCTACTATGATTCCTTTCTTCCTGTGGTGAATCTGTATAAGACCCTGGAGGCTGTTGTTGGGTTCTGTGTTGCCTAGAGTATAGGAGCTCTACTATGATTCCTTTCTTCCTGTGGTGAATCTGTATAAGACCCTGGAGGCTGTTGTTGGGTTCTGTGCTGCCTGGAGTATAGGAGCTCTATCTATGATTCCTTTCTTCCTGTGGTGAATCTGTATAAGACCCTGGAGGCTGTTGTTGGGTTCTGTGTTGCCTAGAGTATAGGAGCTCTACTATGATTCCTTTCTTCCTGTGGTGAATCTGTATAAGACCCTGGAGGCTGTTGTTGGGTTCTGTGTTGTCTGGAGTATAGGAGCTCTTTCTATGATTCCTTTCTTCCTGTGGTGAATCTGTATAAGACCCTGGAGGCTGTTGTTGGGTTCTGTGTTGCCTAGAGTATAGGAGCTCTACTATGATTCCTTTCTTCCTGTGGTGAATCTGTATAAGACCCTGGAGGCTGTTGTTGGGTTCTGTGTTGCCTAGAGTATAGGAGCTCTACTATGATTCCTTTCTTCCTGTGGTGAATCTGTATAAGACCCTGGAGGCTGTTGTTGGGTTCTGTGTTGTCTGGAGTATAGGAGCTCTTTCTATGATTCCTTTCTTCCTGCGGTGAATCTGTATAAGACCCTGGAGGCTGTTGTTGGGTTCTGTGTTGCCTAGAAATTAGGAGCCCTATCTATGATTCCTTTCTTCCTGTAATGAATCTGTACAATACCGGTAGTCTTGATAAAGCTTTGTGTGTGTGTAATTGTCACAAATAAAAGCTTATATTTTATGATGTCTGAGATTTGAGGCAACTAATAGGTAGAAAACACGACACCAAGAAACCTCGAAATAACCACTTAGCGCATCACCAAACAACAAGAGGGATTTGCATTAAGTGATTTTGTTGTTGAAGGTCATCATTAAAAAGTTTCCTCCATTATGACAAATGTCGACATTCTTTTGTAAGAATCCTCAGTCATTAGGCCAAAAGATCATCTCAACCAGCGCAGGAATTGTCTACAGAGAGAAGACGACCTACAGGACGGAAGTCTAACTTGAAGGTCACCTGAATGGAATCAAGGTCACAGAAGTTTCACATAGTTGCGCTAACTGTAATCATGTCTGAGAATGTCGCTTACATGTGATGTATGTGTACACATGGACAAAACTTAAGGAAGTTGTACCTTTTAGCATGTATATCGGTATTCAGATAATAACTATGAAAGATATTACAATGACCTTTATTGAAGACACAAGATAACCAAGTGTGTATACACTCATGGACAAAACTTAAGGAAGTTGTACTTTATACCATGTATATCGGGATTCATACAGTAACTCTGAAAGATATTACAGTGACCTTTATTGAAGACACACGAGATAACCAAGTGTATATACACTCATGGACAAAACTTAAGGAAGTTGCACTTTACAGCATGTATATTGATATTCAGACAATAACTCTGAAAGATATTACAGTGACCTTTATTGAAAACACACGAGATAACCAAGTGTGAACTAAATTGCCTGTCTCCATAAAAAAAAAAAAAAAAAAAATAGACGACCGACGATATCAAAGAATTTCCAATTCCTTATGTTTTGTCCATGAATGTATTTGATTCAATAAAGATATTGATTGGATAGCGTTTTCCCCCTTCAGCCAATAGGAGAGCAATGTGTTCGAAAGTCATCATCCTATTCACCAATCAAATTTCATCTAACAATCTTCTGTCTTTATTTAATTAAAAATATAAGCCAATGATATTTTAACTACATTCTGAATATTTTTTTTGCATTACAGGTATATTAAACGAGAATGGATGTTTAAAAAAAAATATTTTACCAAAGAGGTATTTCTCTATCGAAATACCTAAGCAAAATTTGAGCCAAAAAGAAAAAAACTAATAATCACACATACATCTTTATTAAGACCACCGGTCTTATAAACATTCACCACAGAAAGGAAGCATAGATAGAGCTTCTGTACTCCAGGCAGCACAGAACCCAACAACAGCCTACAGGTCCGACACATGTCCGGTGGCCACACCGTACATAAGTTAACGTATCACTGAAAAGGCGAGTATGGAATCAGCCACGTTCTAGTCTTCGCTTTCCTCATCCAAATGGACCACGACATTCGGCGATTCCATTAATCTCCTCCGAACGGTGACTTCGGTCTTGTAGAATTTATATAAACCAAAGACCTTGATCAAAGGTCATTGTATTCATTCAATTATATATTTATAAAATGAAAGGATTTAAAAGCACGAATGTTTCTTTTATACATAATACAAACATCTACCGTCCTTACTGCGATGAAAAAATATATTGGGAGGGCTTGGCTCATCAGTGGTGAACCCTTCCAACGGTTTCGCCAATTTAATCCATCAGACCGCTTCTAAGAGCTCCAATACTGTATTGGACGATTCTGCTTATATACGCAGCACTGAAGGATGGAATCTCAGAAATGGTTTTCAAGAAAATTATGGACATAAGCTTATAGGACAGTAGAATTACATTCAAATATTTGCATCGAGCAATGCTCTTCCGCAAACCCGCTGGGAGGGTTTACCACTGATGAGCCAAGCCCTCCCAATATATTTTTTTCATCGCAGTAAGGACAGTAGAAGTTTGTATTATGTATAAAAGAAACATTCGTGCTTTTAAATCCTTTCATTTTATATGTATAGATGGCGCGTTATTGCTTTGTGTTAATTATATATTTGTTGACTATCGGATAATTAAAATTCTTCGGGATGAAATTAATCATAAAAAAAAGAAGAAAGCATTCTCCTCATATAAAAAAAGACATAAAATATTATCCAGCAAGATCTCTGAAGCATCCAAAGTGAGAAACTCTGCCAAAATTGATGTTCGTATCTACCTGGTTCTACTGATAAGGGGGTTACAATCCCTAGATAACATACAGGATCTGACATGAGAGGCGCCATTTTGATTATATTTCAAGAGAATTTCATAATCCAAATGGTTTTCCTTTTCCCGTTTATCCGTGAGGTATTACCCATTGGTATTTCTGTCCTATATCTTATCAACTAGTGGTATCCCCCAATAATTGGTCGTATTTGACCAAACTGGTGATGGATTTCTCACCTGTAATAACCATTCTTTCACTTCATCTCTTTCTATATATATATATGTTATATAATTTTTAAAAATTTATAGAAATGTCATAAATATAAATCTTTGTAAATATTATTTTATTTTAATCATCTTTCTAAAATAACTCTGTTATTCTTTGGCCATCAGATGGCGCCACTTTAAATATATAAATGAATTGTTTTTGTTTTTTAGAGTAGTACCTTCCCCGGTGGGTCATCGTATCCTGTCTGTCTGTTTCGCGTTTTTTAGAGTTCACTTTCTTTGAGTGAGTGTTGTCTGTCGTATCGTTCCCCGTTGGTTCATATCGCTCTTGACATGAATCCTGCCAAGAAGAAAAAGAAGGCCTACAAGCCTACAACCCGCATCGTGAACGTCGCCGACCTGGAGAGGGAAGATGAGATGGTGATCTCACGCAACTGCAGCATCCTGAGCTCCATTGGCCATCCTGCCCTGAAATCCCTGCATGAGGACCTGATCCGCTACATCGCCTCGCGAACTGAAATGATCAAGGCCCTCGCCACCAATGTAGAGAACCTCACTGACACCCTCGAGTCCTTCGCAGAGTTGGACGAAATTGAGGAGGCCAACAAGCCCAAGACTGCTTGCCGCGGCACTCAAACCTGCCCTGCTCCTTCCTGCAATGAAACCAGCTCCCAGACTGACTCAATCAAGCCCGCCACTCCTGCTCCTGCTGCTCTCCCTGCCAAGAAGCCTGCCTCCACCCTGCCTGCTCCTGCTCCAACCAAAAGGAAGCAGTCTGAAGCTCCCAACCCGCCTGCAAAGAGGACAAACCTGAATGGTCCTTCAAAACCTGTGCCTTCCCACGTCTCCAAGCCTGCGGCCGCCCAAGTGATCATTCATGGAGAAAAATCGGCGGCCCACACAGTGGTCATCTCAGATGACCCACAGGCTGACCCAAGGGAGATGCTGAAAACAGTCCGCGCTGCTCACACTCTCCCCCAAGGCGTTTGGGCCTCCCTGCGCACCAAGGGGAAGCTGGTCCTCCATTCCAGCAATCCTGACACCATCCCTGAGGTTACAACCTCCCTGGCCAGCAAGTTGAATGGAATGAAGGTCCGCCAGCAGAAGGAGATCCTGCCACGGATCTGCCTCTTCAAAGTGGATGAGGAGACATCCAACTCCACAATTGAGGAGACCTTCCTGGAAACCGCTGCTGTTAGAAAACTTCCTGGGGACAAGGTGGTGCGCGTGGCGCACCGTTCTGCACCCAGAAACGGGACCTGCACCGCCTTCATCGAGGTGGACCTCAAGACCTTTAGAGCCCTGGGCGTTCGCGGGAGGATCGTGGTGGATGGAGTAATCCTCAACTTCGAGGAGTCCATCCGCGCCCGCGTCTGCTTCCGCTGTTGTGGCTTCGGCCACAACTCTGCCCAATGCACCAGAGCTCCTAAGTGCTTCCACTGCGGTGAAGACGGCCATGAAGGCCGAACCTGCCCATCCATTGCTGACCAGCGCACCTCCAAATGTGCCAACTGCTGCTCCCAGGGCCTTCCTGACAAGCACGAGGCGAGAGCCTCAAGCTGCCCCATCCTGAAGTCTAGGGCCCTCAAGTTCTAGGCTTCAAGGACCTTCTGCCTCCATTTCCATCTGCCACTTCTCCTGGATTCCTGGCCTATTCAACGCACCCGCCTCACTGCACTCTGGCGCTATTCCCCTGCTTGCCCAACGTTTCCACCACCCCTGCGAGACATCTCCTGCTTCCACATCCTAGGGTCCCTTGCCACCTGACATCAATTTTGGGCTCAAAAATCATAACTTTTGGTTAGTAGCCCGTAAATAAAGATATTTTCTCTTTTTTAGAGTAGAGGTTAGGTTAAGTTAGATATAATTTTTATAAATATGTAAATTGTAATATAGGATTAATTGCTAAATTCTATATTTACTCTAAATTTAATGTATTCTTTTGCTCAAGAGTTCACAAAATAAACTTCTTGAGATTAATTTTCTTTTTTTTTAAATTATATTCTTAACGACTGCACTTTTAACTTTAAAAAATCATTTTAAATTTACATAGTTTGTAACATATATATATATATTAAACTACAGTTAAACCTGTCTATAGCGTCCACTCTTGGGTCTCACCAAAATAGGGTGCTATAGACAGGTCACTTTTAATGTAAATCGCATCGTACTACGTATTTAAAATCGGGCGCTATAAAGAGGGAGCGCTATAGACAGGTTTAACTATACCATGTTTATATAGTGGATTGGTGGTTGATTGGTATAAACTGTTTGTTTTTGATAACAAAGTCCATGGTTCGAATACCATATTGGATACGTTTTTTTTTTTCTAAAGAAAAAAAAATCGTGTAAAATTGCTTACGTTTCTTGTAAAAGCTCAATCTTAACTAGAGAATACGCAAGTAACAAACAAAAAATCTATGAAAAAGTTGTAAATGAAAAAGTCGAACTGTTTCCTACATATTACAAGAAAATAAGACCTATTCCAAATAATTTAATAGTGTGTGACGTTTCGGTAATAGCATTGTCACTATCATCAGACAAAATAATAAATGACCTTGAAGTAGAGGAGAGCTTCAGATCCTGAACTCTTTAAAATAGAATCTTCAAGTGATGGCTTAGCATCAACATTGATATTCACTTTGGAATTCATTTTCTTCAGCTCATAGGAAGAATAACTTCTTAGGTCCATTGAAGTCTATCAAAAATGATAAAGCACAATTTGGATTATCTATATATACAGTATATATAAATGAATGTATGTGTGTCTGTCCTTTATGCCTGACCAAACCACTCAATGGAACGCCATGAAACTTTGGGAAGTTATTTAGTATAGTACTGGGAAGGTTTCTAGCAAATAAATTTTTTGAAATAACTTTTCGCCTAAAAATAATCAAGATAAATATTCTAATTTATCTGTTATAATTCAACAATCTGCTCTAAATATTATCATGATGATACGATGATTTTGTAATGTAGAAAATTAGGAAAGACAAAATTCAGGATGACACGGCAGTTTATTTGAGACAAGAATAATGATACAATTCCAAGGCAAGATACTATTCCTTTAACTTCCAATTACCGAGGGAACCAATTAATATTGATTTTATTCAACTTATCGAGTATTTTTAAAGGGACCGGGAAAAAATGTTCAATTTATCGAGAGATTTGTTAGACAAACCTTTACTCGGGTAAAACCCGGGCGAAGCCGGGTACGTCCGCTAGTAGATTATAATACAAGAAAATAAGACCTAATCTAAATAATTTATTAGTGTGAGACGTTTCGGCAACAACATTGTCACCATCATCAGACAGAATAGAT
Source organism: Cordylochernes scorpioides (assembly GCA_030710605.1). Lineage (NCBI taxonomy): Eukaryota > Metazoa > Arthropoda > Arachnida > Pseudoscorpiones > Chernetidae > Cordylochernes > Cordylochernes scorpioides. The sequence continues at coordinate 69,475,241 of CP092879.1, read as the reverse complement.
ATGGCGTAGAGTCATGTCGACATGAGAGAGATGTTGATGCACTTACAGTAAAAGAGCAGTGGCGCTAACTATCCACCATGATTCTCATGATCTATACTTAGGGATAAGTTTTAAAAAAATGTATACTAGGATACTAATAGATATATATACTTAAGTATTTTAAAAATATATTCAATTAAGAATAAACAAATATTATTTTATGATGCACTAACGCGCCATCTGTTATCAAAATTCAAAACTATTTTAAAGGCGTAAGATTCTTTTTGATATTAAACAATTTCTACTGCCCTTACTGCAATAGAAAAATTAAAGGGAGGGCCTGGCTCATCAGTGGTGAACCCTCCCAGCGGTTTCGCCAGTTTAATCTACCATACCGCTGTTATATTGCATTTTTGGAACTTCCTTTTATAGTGATACTGATGCTAGACTCTTGGAATGGGTATTTTAGAAGAACTATGCGAGGGTTCACTACTGATGAGCCAGGCCCTTCCTTTAATTTTTCCACTGCAGTAAGGGCAGTAGAAATTGTTTAATTTCAAAAAGAATCTTACGCCTTTAAAATAGTTTCGAATTCAAATATTATTTTGTTTACATTGTTTCAAAAAAAAAAAAAATTTCGATTTATTTAATTAGCCAATCAAAATATTTCATTATAAAAAAGGCATCCCCTTATCGTGCAACTGAAAGTTGCAAAATTTTCAGTTGCACGATAAGGAGATGCCTTTTTTATATAATTTATGCACCTTATCCCAGTACAATATCACATTTGTACTATTTTTTCACAAAATATTTCATGTCAAACGACAGATACTAAACACTTAGGAAATATTTACATTTTGGCGGGAAAAAAAGGAAACAATAATTTGAGCAAAAAAAAAGGAAAAAGCCGTATGGAGGAAAGAGTGAAGATCTAAACAAAATACTTTTGATATTATCTCGGCCAAATATAGATACTGCAAAGGGGAAAAAATTCGAAGTATTTTTATATCGCTATCATAAATTTAAAGTAAAATGATTTAGTAACATATACATTTCAAGACAGCTAACTCCATCTAGCGGAGAGAATAATTTTGGTTTCGTTATTCTGATGGAAAATATCAAATATACAGAGGGTGTTCATAGGAAAAAAGTTTTATTATAAAATATTAAAAATTAACACCATATTTGAAATTTTTCAAATATTCTATTTGAAAGCCTTTTTGTTTATTTACAGAACGGCACCTGATTTTCCACGATAGCAGACACTTTCTGATCATGGTCATACTCAAAAGATCCCAATCTTCCTTTACCACTTTCCAGAGCTAATCTTACCTTTTTGGACATAATTAAAATATGCAAACAAGATGATATCAACATTTCTAAAAAAGGTATTTATAATATTATTCACGACAAAAATATCAAGTTTTTATTCAAAGCACCTACGGAGAAATGGACAAAAGATTATCACCCTATATCTGTGAGAACTCCTGCAACTGTCAAAAAAGTGAAAAAATATATTACAAAAGAAAATCCTATGCCACAAAGAGATATAGCCAAATTAATAGGAACATCAGTGTCAACAATAAATAAAATAATAAATAAAGATTTAGTCCTAAAAGCTACAAAAAAAAAAAAACATGCGGTTCACAAATTGTTTCAGAGCCATATTTGTCAGCGACACACTATCAGCAGATATTTTTATGAAAATTTCTTGGCTGCTGATAGATGGAAATTTATTGTTACATATGACGAAGCATGGGTATATTTAACCGATTGCGACAGAAAAAGAGCTATATACTATCAAAAAAGGGTGGAAAAATCTAGGCCAATTTGGTTGAAGGAATGTGCCGAAAGTTACCCCAAAGGATTTATGGTGGCATGCGGTATATCATATGAAAGAAAATTAAAAATAAGAAAAGTTGAAAGAAATGCCAAAATAAACTCGGAGTACTATCAAAACAACATTTTAGAACCTATATTTTTAAATTATATTCCCTCTATCTATGGAAAACAGAGCAACAAAGTCTGGTTTCACCATGATAACGCCGCAAGTCATACCTCATCTTCAACCCAAGCTTATTTGGAAGATCTAAGGCAAAGAACAGGAATCAACACTATTCCAAAGAACAGAACCCCTGTAAAATCTCCTGATTTAGCCCCGATGGATTTTTGCATTTTTGGATGCCTCAAAAGAGCACTTGGAAAGAGACACCCTAGGACAATTGAAGGTCTCTGGAAAGTGGTAAAGGAAGAATGGGATCTTTTGAGTATGACCATGATCAGAAAGTGTCTGCTATCGTGAAAAATCAGGTGCCGTTCTGTAAATAAACAAAAAGGCTTTCAAATAGAACATTTGAAAATTTTCAAATATGGTGTTAATATTTAATATTTTATAATAAAACTTGTTTCCTATAAGTGTGAACACCCTCTGTACTACTTACTACTACATTTTCATTAGACACACGTAGCTAGGTTACCTCGGGTAAGAAAGTACTATAATACCAAAATTAGGGTTTGTGAATAGTTTGGAATTCTATGCACTATTAAAAAAAAACTTTACAAATTAGCGTTACTGTATGTAAATGATGGCTTTCGTATTTTTTATTAATTTTTGTTCTGGCCTATTTTTTAATCTCTTTTTTAAAAAAATCGTTTGAAATGCAGTCGCAGTCATTAACAAACACGTTTGCCTAATTTCCATGTGCTATTTTATTTTTTTACAACAAAATATTTACATGTCAGTATTTTGGATTAATTTTTTTATAAACCTTTTTTTTTTTTCTTATTCTTACTGAGAAGATGGGCATCGCAGTCACTCACTCAACTCAGGCGATTTCGAAGGTTAATGCGCTGGGGCGGGTACCTCGGGGGTTGGGTGGAAAAGCTACCATCTATTTAAACTATATTGATTTTAAAACAACTAAATGGATTGAAAAAATAATTAAATCAAATACCTAAACACTAATATAATACAATTTTTGCCATCACACACACCTTTTGCCTGTGGTTCTGTATTGCTATTCTATGGCACTTCTACTATTTATTATTGATGTAATTTCAGTATGAATGAAATTGCACTCAGGAGGAATTCTCGGGCGAAGCCGGGTCATTCATCTAGTAGGAAATAAAACCAGGAATATGTTTCTTTTAAAACAAAAATAAAACAAACTTTATACTGATTGGCGTTCTTACGCCCTTCTGGCATAAATACCTGTTTTATGATTTCTCAATATGACCCAAAGACCATCTTTTTTTGGTCGTTGAGGTACAGCTTGCACTACGGAGGGGATTGCACGGGGGAATTCTCGGGCGAAGCCAGGTCATTCGTCTAGTATTACATAAATAGAAGAACAATTGGGTCGGATTGGGGTGACGAGGTTATGTAATTTAGACGTTAAAAGCTAAGACTACTCTGGGTGTTCAGCCCCCATATCCATAGGGAAGGAAACAATCTCCCTACCATTGTTCTAACAAAAGAATTCTGAGAAAATCGCCCCAGACCTTATCTTCCATAGTCACACAACTAATAAACCTTTGTTTGAATCTCTCTCAATGACCATTAATGATTTTTTGAAATTTGACCACGAAATTTTCCTTCAGAACAGGAAGGAAATTATAAGGTACTGCGACAAAATTCCTTGAGGGAAAAAATCGGTACCTTTACTTCTTTGGGAGTATTTTTTAGACATTGTATAAATTATGATGCACTAGCGCGCCATTTTTTACATCAAAATTCGATAGTATTTTAGTCGCGTAATAATAAGAAGAATCTAGCATCAGTATCACTATAAAAGAAAGATCCAAAAATGCAATATAACAGCGGTTAGGTATATTAAACTGGCGAAACCGCTGGTAGGGTTCACCACTGATGAGCCAGGCCCTCCTATTAATTTTTTCCATTACAGTAAGGGCAGTAGAAATTGTTTAATTTCAAAAAGAATATTACGAGTTTAAAATAGTTTCGAACATTTTAGAAATGTTTTTGAAGCTTTTATTTAATTTGTTTCCATACTTGTCTGTCTATAAATACTGTAATAACTTTTTTAATATATCAAATAAAAATATTAAGACGCGAATGTTTATATTCACAAATAAATCAAACTTTTCTACTGTCCTTACTGCGATGAAAAAATATTAGGAGGGCTTGGCTCATCAGTGGTGAACCCTCTCAGCGGTTTCGCCAATTTAATCTACCAGCTCGCTTCTGTAGAGCTCTAATATACTTATAGAGCACCTAGAAATCTGAAATTTGGTATATTGGAAGTTGACAAAATTTCAGACTTCTGGGTGGTTGGGATATTCGTTAATGGACTTTTTTTTCTTTCTAAATTTCCTTTCAAATTTTGGGATCAATTTTTAATATATTTCCTGAACATGTAGAAATCTGATATTTTATAGCATCAGTTGAATCCTACTTACACATTGTAAGTTTACAAAATTCCAGACCTCTATGTGACCGTGAGGAGCGGGAATAGACTAGAAAACAGAATTTGCATATTTCCTTTCAAACGTAGTAAATTGGCGAAGCCTTTTCGTTGACGTAATGAATGACTGAAGTTCCATAAAAATGTACGAGGTGGTGGAGACTAGACAGATTTATAAAAATACTAGACGGGTGTCCCGGGCTTCGCCCCGGGATTGACCCGTGTGCATATCTACCCGAGTGATATATATTTAGATAAGTTTTTTTAAATAATTGTTTGTTATTAGCCTTATCTATTTGTTTGAATCAGCATAATTCAATCTAATCTTTGATAGAGGGCGCTGTTCGTGAGCTAAGTAGAATAATTTGAATATATAGTTTTAATAATTGGTTTATATATTTTTTAAAATAGCCTATCGTCTTCCCGGTATTTTTTTTACTTATGTATGGAAATTTTGGTTTGAATTAGTGAACTACTGCGAATTTGTATACCGGACATACAAACAAACAAACATACAAACATTGATTTATATATATATACTAGCCGAATGACCCGGGCAACGCCCGTGTTTTACCCGATTGAATGTTTTGATTCAAATACTATTTGTTACAATTATAATTTGGCGCCTTAAATAAATGCATATGTTAGTTAATAACTATAGCCTATGTGCTTTATCTGTCTATGTACTGTTGGCTTCCGTAGGCGTCTCTTACTGGGAAAAAGAAAGAGAGGATTCCATTTGGTTATTAACTAATATATGCATTTATTTAAGGAGCGACCCGCTCCAACACAATGGTTACAAAAACGAAAATGCGAGTGGGGGGGGGGGGGGGCAAAGGTGGCGTGATCGTAGCCGACCAATAGGAGGGCGCCATTCCAAAAAAAAAAAAAAAAAAAAAAGCAAACCGTAACAGAGGCGACGAAGAATGACGCTCGTAACTGTATATAGAATTTTTTGCTTAACCCTAGTACATGTGGTACAGGCCATGATAATCATGGTGGGTAGAAGGCGACTGCTTTTACTGTAAATGCACCACATGTCTACACATGTGAAAAGCAGTTCGACTTTGCACTTACAAATGTGCCAGAGCCCCGTTTGGTTATTTACACTCGCTGGTGGGGTTGGACTTTTGCAAGAATCGGGGGCCATTGGAGCATTAGATTTATATATTATATACTTATAGAGACCTACTGCTGGAATGCCCACTCTTCTTCACCGCTAGACAACAGACAATGTTGTAGATCTATATCAATTTGTAAATAGCAGAGAGGATTATCAAAGATTTAACTATTTTTGTAAATTTATTTATGATTTTATATCTTTCTAACCTGAAAGGTTCAGGTTCCTAATATATCTTATTGTTTTTATTATTTATTTTTATTACCTTTTCTTATATAATATGTTTATAACTGTTTCTGTTTAAAAAAAATGTAAATCGACGCAATTATCCCTAGCCGGGATATCGCGTTTTGTGTGTTGAAATAAATATGCGTATATATATTATTATATACTCTTATATATTTCAAAAATAATGTAATATATTTTTTCTTTCTCTTTCTCAATATCATAAGTATATTTAAAATATGTAAATAACATTTTGTATAAAATAGTATTTATCATTAATTTATTAACGTGATAATCCTGTTGAAGGACTGACAAGTCCGAAATCTTGAAAATAAAAGTTGTACAAGAAACTTAACCCTAGAACTTTTTAAACAAAATTTCTATATTGTCTTTTAACTTTTGCTATTAGTTTTAATATACAGGGTGATCCAAAAGTCCCGCACAACTTTAAAAATTAATAACTCCGCGAATATTTGCGCTAGAGCAATGCGGTAAACACCATTGTGTTCAGGATGCAATGGGATTTTTTATGGCAAATAATGAAAAATTCGAAATTGATTTTAGTTACAATTTTATTCGCCAGATGGCGTTCTACCAGAATCAGAGATTCAGAGGCCAAATTGTTTGATAAATTGAAAAATATAACTGATCGACACGTATTTTTCCTTTTTGAATACCAGGAACGACCCCTAATAATATCAAATAACAAATTAATAAAACACCACTTCGCCAAAAGTATGAAGAATTGGTTAACGATTTTCAAATACAATCAGAGATATGTAAAATAGGTAAATGCAAATTAAAACATGTAGCAAAAATATTTATATTTTATATGGGGTTTTGTGAAATAGATTGAATGTTTAAAAACACTGCTGATATCAATACACGAATTTTTGAAATGTTAATATAGTACCAAAAATTATGATGGCACTATTAATGGGATTTCTAGCTATAAGAAATGTGTAGTTTCTTGACTGATTGGCGACCCTTGACTATTTAACTGGATATTTGTCATGATCCAACAAATGAAATATAGAGGGGAGTGACAAAATATATTTGTCGTACTTTATTCCAAATATCCTATGGGCTTGTCAAATGTTATCATTGTTTATTATACTGTACACAATTTTTTAAAATGTGTCCCCTCAAATAAAAATAATTTTTAAATCGACCTTTTGCGTTGAAAAACGTGGTAGTAAAATCATTTTGTATTATTTTTTTCACAAAATTTCTAAAGTTATTGGTGTACAGAAAATATTCCTTATGCTATTTCTTCTAATGAGCGAAAAGCGAAAAACTAAACATAAGGGGAAAAATTGTGTGTACCAGTGTTATTCGAGAAGTTATAACCCTCTGGTTTGCACGACATAATATGTGAGCAAATCACAAACAAAATATTACTGTTCACAAAAAAAAAAAAAAGAGTCAAGATGTTAGGACAGCATTTATTATCCCCATATCCCAACACAAAGAGCTGCAAAATATTGGTAGATAATATAATACATGGCAGCTTATATAACACATGAGATAACTGCCTTCTCTCTTGTATTAGGTCACAATCCTTGCTCAATGTGGCACCCTTCATTCTCAATCACCGCCTGCAGACGATAAATGACAGAATGGACAGCATTAAATAACATATCTGTTGAAATTGATAAAACGTGCCATCTGATAGAAGCCTTCAACATGGCCAATGTGGTAGGCCAGCATCGATAAACACACGATTTAATGTACCCCCATAAACAAAAATCGCAAGGCGTCAAGTCTGGTGATCTTGGAGGCCACTGGTATATAAAGTGGCGACTTATCACACGATTTTCACCGAACGTATCTTTCAGCAATTGTTTGGCACCTAGGGAGATATGAGGAGGTCCTCCATCTTTCATGAATGTTATTTCGCTTAGTGCTTTTGCCCTGCAATATGGGAATACCCTTTTCTCTCAAAAGTTGAACATAACGTTCACTAGTTACAAAAACGGTTTTAAAAGTTCTTCCATTGATTTTTCGAAGAAAAATGGCCCAATAATAAAAGAATTGAACCCACACAAAACTGTAACTCTAGGCTGGTAAAGTGGCATTTCTGTAAAAATCCTTGGGTTTTCTGTTGCCCAAATGCGGCTGTTTTGAATGTTAAATTCTCCGTTTAGAGAAAAGTGAGCATCATCTGTCCACAGAACATTCGACAGCCAGTTTTCATCAATATCAATTTGCCGGAAAACCCATGCAGCGAATTCTTGACGCATCTCAAAATCGCCAACTTTCAGCTCGTGAAATCTTTGAATTTTGTATGGGTACACACAATAGAGGCATTAAGTGAAGCGTCTTCGGATATCACAATCATACTCGGCGAATTTAACGCCAAAATTTCAATTTGGGGATCACCTGTCCAGGATAACAAAAGTCAGCAGGTTGAGGACATGCTAACCGACCTCGACCTTACACCGTTAAATAACGGAGAGAACAGCTATCTATCTAAGTCCACAGGCACAGAATCCGCAATAGACATCACAGCGATAAATTACAACATCGCACCCACAACACAATGGAAAATCCTGAGAGGTGCAATCAGCGACCACAGACCAATTTTAACAACCCTAAACTTCAAAATTGAGAATGTCCATTAGAATAAAAGAACATGGAACTTTAGGAAAGCCGACTTGAAAAAAATTCACAGAAAAGCTTGAAGAACTGTGCAACGAAAAATTGAATTACAGAACGCTTGACAAAAACTTGGAAAAATTCTCTTCGAACATTTCAAAAGCTGCAAAAGCATCGATACCTAGAGGTAGACGTAAAGACCTGTGGATACCTTACTGGAAGGACCACAACATCGAGGCAATGATTTCAGAGAGAGAGACAATATCAATGAACTTTTTAAAACAAATAAAACAGAAGAAAACAGAAAGGAACTCATTGAAATTAGTCACAAAATAGAACAAGAAATTTGGATATGCAAACAAGAAAAATGGCAGAATTCTGCGAAAAAATGGATCCAAGAAAGGACAGCCAACACTGGAATATGATTAGAGTGTTAGAGAACAATCAAAACCAACACAAATCCTCCAATACTCTAGCCGATATGAATAGAACAGCGAGAACGAGAACAAACAGATAGCTAACATAATTGCTGAATATCTTTCAAGCACTTCCATACTCAACTATACGAATGAAGACAGGACTCTAAAAATAATATAAACCAGTTAGTTAAACAAGCAAGAAACTTCCATCAACAAGATATTTTCTCGAGAGACTTCACACTGAATGAGCTAAACTCATCAATAAAAAAATCCAAGAGTTCACCAAGAGATAATCTAATCTTTGGTCAAATGATTAAACACTTTGAAGACAAAGCTAATAATCAACTCCTACGAATACTGAACATTTCATGGCAAACTGGTAAACTATCAAAGAATTGGAAGATATCAATTATAGTGCCAATACTGAAGCCAAACAAAGATGCCAAGGAATACCAGAACTATCGGCCAATTGCTCTCACCAGCATACTTTGTAAAATACCAGAAAGAATTATCCACTCTAGGCTCATAGTCTGGCTCACTAACAATAATAAAATAAACTTCTACCAAACTGCCTATAGATCCCAGCACTGTACGACTGATCAACTGTTCTACTTCTGTCAATCAATAATAGATTCTTTCCAGGAAAAACCGCCAAAGAAGACCACGGCTATATTCCTTGATATGACCTCAGCTTTTGATCGAGTGTGGAGGGAGAAATTACGTGAAAAGCTGCACAATATAGGAGTAAGAAGAAAAACCTTAATCTGGATTGCAGACTTCTTAAGGGGAAGAATGTTAAAGGTTAGGGTCAATGGAGAATTTTCCAAGGAAGGAAGAACATGGGCTGGTGTAACTCAGGGATCTGTGCTCAGTCCTCTACTCTTCCTGCTATATATTAACGACATCCATCCTTACCTCACTGAAGACACAAAGGTTGCCTGTTATGCAGATGATATAGCCATATGGCACACAAGTATCAGCATAGAAAAATCGTAAAAAATACTGAACACATCAATGAGAGGACTGGAGAAGTGGGCAATGGAACACCAAATGACCATAAACCCAATAAAACCAAACCTATGCGTCTTCTCCACTCACAGGGAAAAAGGGATAAATATAGCCACAATATAAGCATAAACAAACAAATAATTGATAAAATTAGAAATCCATAATACCTAGGTGTGATACTGCAGTCCTGGATCTTTCCAGTTGGTCTCGAGGACCACGCCATCGCCATCTCCTAAGCGGCGAAGTACGCGATCTACGTATTCATCGTAGATCGCAAAATGCGTGGTGTCGCTGGAGACCCACTGGCGATTCTCCACCAAACTCTGCAGCGCTGGCAGAGGCGCCATATTCATTGTACATAGTGTATATAATGCATATTATTTTTTTTAATAGTGCAGACTGTGTATGTATTGACAAGATGTCAACAAAATTATTTTAATTATTATTGATGAGGAATTGGAATTTTCAGAACACTTAATTAGCACCTCAAATAGAGCTATCAGAAAACTAAACATTCTGAGAAGGCTATGTGGAACAAATTGGGGAGCAAAACCCAGAATTCTCAGAACAACATATACCACCTTAATAAGGCCGATAATGGAATATGCAACACCGGTCTGGGCTCCCTCAAGCTCATCACTAAAGTAAGACTAGTCAGTGTTCAAGCAAAAGCGGCCAAAATAATCACTGGTGCTGTTTCATCCACCAACAATGAGAAAATTCAGAGAGAATGTGTTCTAGACCTACTCGCTCGAAAGCAGAAGACAAAATAAAAACAACTTGGATCGGCACTTCGAAAACGAGGAACCAGAGGACAAGATCTCTCTGACCACTTGTGGTTTGGTGGATCCGCCCTTTTCTGAGAATGAGGTGAAACTGACGGCTTTCAAGTTCGGGAAAAGGAAATCTCCTGCTCCCGAAGGGATCGATAACACGGTCGTGAATGCCCTGGTAAGGATGCACCCATCGCTTCTTTCCAGGTTATTCAATAGGTGCCTGGACACTGGTACATTTCCTGAGGCATGGAAGGTTGCCCGAGTAGTGCTTCTCGAAAAGTCTGGTATAAAGGGTAATTCTCATAAGGATTATCGTCCGCTTTCTTTACTAGTGTGTCTAGGTATGGTCCTGGATGCCTACTAGCTCAGCGACTGAAGCACTGGCTAGAGAGTAATGAGTTCCTTTCCTCTTTCCAACATGGTTTTAGGGAAGGCAAATCCATAATCACAGCTCTGAACGAGGTGTGTCGAGCCAATCTTGCTATATGCTTCCGGGGCTTGGTGGCGCCGAAACAGGGATCAGAAGGTGGCAACAACTCTAGAGAGAGTGCAGAGGACAGCGGCACTCAGAATCACAGGAGGATATCGCACTACCAGCAGTGAGGCCTTTTTGGTCCTCGCTGGGCTTATTCCCCTGGGATTGAAACTAGAGGATGAGACCACAGACAGAAGATCTGGGAGAACAGGGAAGATGCCCTGGGACTTAAAGCGGGGGCCCTGGAATCAAAGAGGGACCCAAGGAAGCCTCAGCAATGGTTGCCAAATGGGGTTGAATAAGGGTGCTTGGGTTCTTCTCGTGGCCCTGGACATTGATGGCGCGTTCAACTCCATGAACTGGAACAAGCTGATAAGTAATTTGATGGACATGGGTTGCCCAGATAATTTGTGCAGCTCGGTTCGTGACTTCCTGAGGGATAGACGGATTAGCCTCAGTTTTGGTGGGCGGAAGTTGGAAAGACACTGTGCTAGGGGTTGCCTCCAGGGCTCCTGCTGCGGACCTATTCTGTGGAATATCCTGGCAAACACCGTTGAGCTACTATTTTTAGGAACCTCTGCCTCTCCTGTGTCGAGCCAATCTTGCTATATGCTTCCGGGGCTTGGTGGCGCCGAAACAGGGATCAGAAGGTGGCAACAACTCTAGAGAGAGTGCAGAGGACAGCGGCACTCAGAATCACAGGAGGATATCGCACTACCAGCAGTGAGGCCTTTTTGGTCCTCGCTGGGCTTATTCCCCTGGGATTGAAACTAGAGGATGAGACCACAGACAGAAGATCTGGGAGAACAGGGAAGATGCCCTGGGACTTAAAGCGGGGGCCCTGGAATCGAAGAGGGACCCAAGGAAGCCTCAGCAGTGGTTGCCAAAGTGAAATTGGAGTCCTGGAGGGCCGACAGGGATTGGCACGGAAGTTTTCACTGATGGTAGTAAGTCTGGAACCAATACTGGAGCTGGGGGTAGTGATATTCACTAATGGAGAGCTGATCTTCCAAGAAAGTTTAACACTCAGAGTGGACGAATTGGTCTTTTCAGCCGAGCTGGTTGCGATCAGGTTAGCCCTCAGAGTGTGTGCCGAGAAGAACTTCAGCCCGGACCGCCTCTATTCAGATTGTATGTCGGCCCTCGTCGCCATCAATCTGGAGAAAGGGCAACTCGCGCATCAAATAATCCAGGAGCTGGAGATGATGACGCGGGCTCCGGAGCTCCCTTGGTTTAGGAGACACAGCCTCTTCGAAGGTAATGAGTTCGCAGACAAGATCGCTAAGGCAGGATGCTTTAGAGGTAGATCACTGAGGACCCCAGTGACCAAGAAAGAAGTTTACGTATAGGAGGATCAGGGGGCACGTCCAAGACTTATGGATGGACAGATGGAGGAACAGTGTGAAGGAGAGAGAGGTATTCAATGGGGTAACAACACCCAAGTACCTCTGTAAGGTAATGTCCCACAAACTCATTAGGGTAGTTCGGGACATGGTCCCTTCCCCAAGTCTCTCCACAGATTTAAAATTAAGAGAAACCCGGATTGCGTCTATGGAGAAAGGGATGTGATTGCACGCCACTACGTCTTGGATTGTCCAAGGGTAGTGGGTGTGCAGGAAGAGAGAAGGAGGGCGAGGGGCGTGATCGAGAGTAAGCTGCTGAAAAATCACAGCAAGCTTCTTGAGAAAGCCCACGACGTGGCAGCTGAGCTTTTCCTCAGCTGTGAGTGAACAGAGTCGACCGGGGGTTGCCTCCCCGCGGTCCCTGCTGGACACAGTAGATATTTTCCTATTTTGCTGTGATTAAAGGCCACCGGTATAGAAATCCTTCCAGACACGTTGTCTGGGAGGTGGTCTTTCCAGGTACAATGTCCAAGCACTAGCTTGGATACCGTTACTTGGCTTATGAGTTGAACAGAATAGCAGCGAAGGGCATGCTTCGCATGCCGGCTTGTGGACCGAAAGGTCTGGGTGGCCATCTGCTTCTAGGGTGTACCAACTGTGCTTAGGTGGGATCCTCCAGTTATTGTTTATTTTGGCTACTGTTTCTATTTCTTTAAAATTAAGTTTATATTTCTGTAGCAAGGGTTCTTTTGTGCCTTTTTTCGCTAGCGCACCAGCAGGTTCATTGCCTTCAATGCTAACATGTAAGGGTATCCATTGAAGGTGAATTTTTGAAGTATTGAGAGTTTTTGGAGATAACCAATTATTTTCCTGCTTACTTTGTCTCTAAGTTCCCCTGTGTGACTCAAGTGTTGTATGGCACTTCTACTATCAGTAAGAATCCATATATCGTGATGTTTAGTGTTTCTGATGGATTTTAAGACTTCATAGATGGCTATAAGTTCTGATCTGAAGACTGAGCAAAAATCTGGGTTTCTTCTGTTTATTTTCTCAATGCCATTTGTGGTTTTGATGAGAGAGCCACTGCCAGTGTGTCCCAACTCGTCTCTGCTACCATCGGTATAGATAGTTATTGCATTATCAGGAATTTTATAATTATTATTTCTAATGATAATTGTTTTAAGTATTCTGGATTTTGGTATTGTTTGTTGGTGGGTTCATTTGAAGTGGCATTAAAAATAACATTTTGTTAGTGGTTCGCATGGAGATATTTTTTCAGCTAAATAATATTTTTCCACTTTATATTTTAAAAATCCATTTCTTTTGGCCAGGTGGAGAGGGCCTTTTTTTTTTTTGAGTCTTATATTGGGTTCCCAATTAAGTATGTAATTGAAAGTTCTGTGTTTGTTTTCATAACTCTTGATTTTGTTTATATATTTTGGCAGATTGTAGCTTCTTCTATCCTTTAAGGGCATAATGTCTGCCTCGTAAAGTACAATATTATCAGGGCAGGTATTTCGAAGACCTGTAATAATTCTAGTTGCATTTAGTTGTATCCTTTCCAGTGTTTTTAGATTTGTTTCAGATGCTGTACCATAGATTTGATATCCATATTCCAAGATAGGTCTCATTAGAGATGTGTAAGTTAATTTTAGTGTTGTTGCTTCAGCTCCCCATTCTTCCTGAAATATATTTCAAGATTTTTAGTCGGTCTCTTCCTTTTCTAACAACTCCTTCAATATGTTTACTGGAGTAAATTTCTGGATCCAGGGTGTAGCCGAGATATTTAGGATGTTAAATATATTGCAATTGTTGTTCTTTCAAAATAATATTTGGTCTTATTTTGTATAGTTTCTTATCGGTAGTAAAAAGTCAGGTCTCCGATTTTTGGGGGTTAAATTCTAATTTATGTTTATTAGCAAATTTTTCTAGGTGGGAAAGAGTCTTGTTCAAATCTCTTTCAGCTTTTTTCCAGTTAGTGTTGCTGCTCCATAGAATAATGTCATCAGCGAAAAGTCCAATATTGGTTTTATGTGAATTTTTTTCTTCTATGCCTGCAATAAATAGGGTGAAGAGAGTTGGGCTAAGGACTGATCCTTGTGGTAATCCTTGGTACAATTTGAAGGTTTTAGATAGATTGACATTATATTTGACCCTGATGTATATATTTTTAAGGGAATCATTTATCAAAGTTATAGCTTTTCCATCAATTTTGAAATGTTTGTATAATTTTGTAATTAACTTGTTTTTCCATACCCCTTATCAAAAGCTTGTGTAAGGTCTAAAAAGCAGCTATGATGTGGTTAGTTGGTTTTTTATTTTGTGCATCTTTTTTTACCTTTTGTGTGAAAAATAAGAGTTGGTCTATTGTCCCATGTCCTTTCCTAAATCCATATTGTTCTTCTGGTAAGAGATTTCTTGTGTCGGGGTGGTAGGTGAGTCGTCTGAGTATAATTTTTTCCATTAATTTGCAGCAAATATTTGTGAGGGAGATAGGTCAATAGTTTTTTGGGTCATCAGCAGATTTGTCAAGTTTTTAATGGGAATTATTGTTGCATTTTTACAGTCTTGAGGCAATTTTCCAGTTTTCCAGGAGTTATTGAAAATATTAAGAAGTCTTTCTTTGCCAATTTTGCCCAAGTTTGATATCATTCGGCCATGGATTCCATCTGGCCCAGGAGTCTTGTTTAAGTCAGTGTTTTCTAATGCATAAGCTAGCTCTTTCATATTGATTTTTTTCATGGAAAATATTGAGTGCTGGTGACATTTTTACAGTCATGAATAATCTTTCGGGCCTTTTTTCAACCTTGATTTTACTACTTATTTGATATGAATTACCTAAAAGATTGGCAGCAATTTTGTCATTAGTTGCTGGTGTACCATCTGTATTCTTAATCATATTTGTGTTTTCAGTTTGTGGCTGGACTCTGTCAATTTGTTTTGCCAAATTCCAAAGTTTTGTATTTGGGTTTCTTGGGTTCAGGTTTTCACAGGTTTGTTTCCATTTTTCCCTTTTCACATTTACGTATAATCTTTTTATTTTTGCAATCACAATGTTCAGTTCAGTTCTACAATTTGTTTGGTTTTGGGTGCACTTTTTTGTAGTTCATTTTTTTAGTTATAAGTGTTTGAATATTTTTTGCCTGGTGTGTATAATTTGGAAATTATTTCTTAATATTACCTCTTGGTATTGCAACTTTGGCTGCTTCAATAATGGTGTTTTCGAAAGATATCATATTAGCCTTTTTGAAGTTCCAGAAATTTTCTTAATTGAGCTAATTTTGGTCTTGGTGCTAATTCCTATCAAATTAGGCAAATGATCACTTCCAAAACTTTTTAATATTTGCTATTTGCATTTGTGGAAAATGTCAGGATAGTAAAAACTTATATCAAGGGCTTGTGCAGTATTATAGCTTGTAGGAATGATGGGTAGGATTCCCATCATTTAAGCAAATGAAGGCATTGTCGTCAAATATGTTTGATAGTATTTTGCCTCTTGGATTTGGCGTAGAACATCCTCATAGTTGATGTTTGGCATTAAGGTCACCTACAATAATAGTGTTGTCTGTAAGAAATTGAGCCATTGTTCCATCGTCAATAAATGTATTGTTTAGAGGGTTATACATATTGTATATGTTGATGGCTTTGTTTTGATTGAGGTAGACTTTGATACCTTGGGCTTCGAGGTCTAATGTTTGGAATATTAATGGCTATGTCCTCATAGTACAAATTCCTGATTAAAAATGCTAGGCCACCCCCTTTAACAGCATATACAGATGGATCTTCAGACCTTACCCTGAGTAATGGAGGGGCCGGAATTAACATAATACTGCAAGATGGAACAAACATCAAAATCAAAGAAGGAGCAGGACAGATTTCGTCAAACTTCACTTGTGAACTGACAGCTATCTGGAAAGCCCTTGATGTATGCCTTAACCATCCATCCCTGCATCAAGCAGAAGGAATTTTTTAATATACAGCGACTCCATATCCGCTCTAGAAGCAATTCAGAAGGGCAATACTAAAATCACACAGAAAATACACTCGTTACTTACCCAACTGGAACCATTGGAGAATAACTGCATTCTACATTGGATCCCTGCCCATGCTGGGATCGGGGGTAATGAAATGGCATTTGAATTGGCAAAGAAAGCCAGAAAGTTGAGCCAAAGGAAAGAACAAATATCATTATTTGACACTGATTCTTTGTCAAAATACAAGATAATTAAACAAAAAAATAAGAAAAGATCAAAATGCGAAATAAACTCTGAGAGAAAAATGATAAAAACTATAACAAGACTTAGAACAAAACACTATAAAGGAATGACAATACATTCAGATGGCACAAGAACCTATAGGACTTGCAACAACTGTCCTGGTGTGGATCTAACACCTACCCACATATTCTCATGTCCAGCAATGGCCGCAGCCTTGCAGAAAATTGACTTAGACCCAGAGCAGCAGCTTTACACACCCAAGATAGTGGATATTGCTGCTACTGTGATGGAGATGCATGGATACATCTAAGGCTCTTTATTGGACACGACAACAACAACAACGGCATTCCAGAGTAAAATAAATTATCAGAGATAGATACATATTTTTCAAATGAATTAAAATAAATATAATCGATACTGAGTGAGAGTTGAATTAAAAATATTAGAAATTTATTATCTTCGGAAACAAACCGTATCTAAAATATCAAATTTCTTTTTGCTACACGTTTAAATTTGCATTTACCTATTTTACATATCTCTGATTGTATTTGAAAATCGTTAACCAATTCTTCATACTTTTGGCGAAGTGGTGTTTTATTAATTTGTTATTTGAAATTATTAGGGTTCTTTCCTGGTATTCAAAAAGGAAAAATACGTGTCGATCAGTTATATATTTCAATTTATCAAACAATTTGGCCGCTGAATCTCTGATTCTGGTAGAGCGCCATCTGGCGAATAAAATTGTAACTAAAATCAATTTCGAATTTTTCATTATTTGCCATAAAAAATCCCATTGCATCCTGAACACAATGGTGTTTACCGCATTGCTCTAGCGCAAATATTCGCGGAGTTATTAATTTTTAAAGTTGTGCGGGACTTTTGGATCACCCTGTACTTCCAGACCACGTAGACTATAAAGGAATAAAAATACATCCAGATGTCACAAGAACCTATAGGACATGCAAAAATTGTCCTGGTATGGAACTTACACCTACCCACATATTCTCATAGCCAGCAATGGCCGCAGCCTTGCAGAAAATTGACATGGACCCAGAGCAGCAGCTTTACACACCCAAGGTAGTGGACATTGCTGCTGATGTGATAGAGATGTATGGAGACATCTGAGACTCTTCATTGGACACACGACAACATTAACAACAAAAAATTGTTCAAATCCAAAATAAAAGCATTTCCTAATCCTGCAATTAAAATTTACTGATGGCTTGCGCCATCTATCGGAATAAATAGTAAGTAAGCGTTATTATTATTTTTATTATATACTAAAATAAATAAATGACGGAATATATTTTATTAAGATAAATCATGAAAAGTCCTTTTTTCAGATATCAGCGTTGCTGCAGACTGTCTTAACGGCCAAAAAATCTGCTTCTAAAGGCTTCCTGAAATCAAGGAATGGCTATTTAAGGCCAAAAGTAGGTTGAAAGGCAATACTATAAGAAAAAAAATAGAACAAAAGGGGAAATTGTACGGGAACCGGTGATAGAATTAATAAAAAAACATCTTCTGATGACGTAAGACACCATCAATTTCATTTACACAATTGGCTTATTCATTTTTCCCCCTTAATTTTACCACCTTACTATTTCCTTTTGGTCTACTTTTTTCTTCTTCACATACAGATTACTGGTTTAAGTGTTTCGATAATTGAATTTCACGGATGAAATCTTGTATAGATGCTAAGAATAAGACCGATGGTCTTAATAAAGCTTTGTGTGACAATTGAAACAAATTTCATTGACTTCTTGTCAATAATTTACATTAAAAAAT
>CP092879.1:69393248-69456769 GCA_030710605.1 Cordylochernes scorpioides | reverse complement strand
CACTTTAGTTCTGCAATTAGGTGTTGTCCTTTACAGGGAAGTTCTACTGTATTTAGCAGTTCTCCGGTAAGAGGACACTTTAGCTCTGCAATTAGATGTTGTCCTTTGCAGAAAGGCTCTACTGTAACAATATATGACGAATTTTAAAACTGTATTTATTAAAACATCGAAAGAATATCGGCAGATAGGCAGCGATGTAAGCGTTGAGGTGTCCTGGAGTGTAATGGTCTCTACACCAATTTTCTTTTCAATCTTTTTTACGCCCCTCTCTAAATCGTTTATTGCTTTTTTTATGATGGAACATTTTGCCTTTTCCAAAATTCACTGAAAACCTTTTAGAATATCTACACTCATGGACAAAACTTAAAGGAAGTGAAAGTTTTCTATGTCCCCTGGTCGTCTATATTTTTTTTTTTTTTGAAGGAAACAGAGAAAATTTTGTTCACACTTAGTTATCTCGTGTGTCTTCAATAAAGGTCACTTTGCCTTTCTTTTGAATCCTCTTTATATACGAACATGGCCACATTCGTCCAATGAGAAGGCGCGAGAGATTGG
Organism: Cordylochernes scorpioides; assembly: GCA_030710605.1. Lineage (NCBI taxonomy): Eukaryota > Metazoa > Arthropoda > Arachnida > Pseudoscorpiones > Chernetidae > Cordylochernes > Cordylochernes scorpioides. Next base: position 69,456,214 of record CP092879.1, on the reverse strand, counting down.
TTCACTAATAAAAAATACAAATAAACAGCATTATTTCCATATAACTGAAATGTTTAAGTGTTTGTCAAATAATTTGACTCCATCCATTTTCTCATGGAGTGAACATGTAGCGGGTTTATAATTAGTTGATGTTTGATAAAGGAGATACCGAAAGCTAATTACAATATATAACAAATTTTAAAAACTGTATTTAGCAACTCTCTGGTAAGAGGACACCTCTCTCTGAAGGACACTTTGGCTCTATAATTAAGTGTTGTCCTTTACAGGAAGGCTCTACTGTAACAATATATGACGAATTTTAAAACTGTATTTATAAAAGGAAGTTCCAAAAATGCAATATAACAGCGGTATGGTAGATTAAACTGGCGAAACCGCTGGGAGGGTTCACCATTGATGAGCCAGGCCCTCCTATTAATTTTTTTCATTGCAGTAAGGGCAGTAGAAATTGTCTAATTTCAAAAAGAATCTTACGCCTATAAAATAGTTTCGAATTTTGATAACAGATGGCGCGCTAGTGCATCATATTATAAATGTTTTTATTGACTAAATTAAACTCTTCGAATAATAATAGCAAAATATAAGGACGATTGAAGGGGTGTGTTTTATAAGAAATCGTCGTTATATTTTGCTAAATGTTTTTATTATTATCAATCTTAGTATACACGTGGTACAGGTAATTATGGTGGGTAGTAGTTGGTGATTGCTATTACTATAAGTGCACTACATGTCTACACATGTGAAAAGCAGTTCGACTTTTGTACTTACAAATGTGCCAGAACCCTGTAGAGCCAAATTATAAACATAGTAAATATAGTGGCTAGTCATTCACAAATTAAATTCAACTTATTGATCAATGATGTGCACAATGTGCACTTACAAATGTGTCAAAGCTCCATTTGGTTACTTGTACTCATTGGTTGGGGGATGAATTTTTGAAAGAATCGTGGTCCACAAACATACATTGAGGCATTTTTTTCTAATTTAAAAAAAAGTGCCCAAAGTGCAGGATTCGATACTGGGTCGTAGCTTTCAAAAATCGACGACTTATACCACTTGATTTGACAACCATCATGACTGGGTGAAGTAGAATGTGTCTGCCTTTGTCATTAAGACTGGGAGCACTACTCAGTGGCAGTCCCACTTAGCTCCAAAAGAAATGTCCGCCTCTGACATGAGGAATAGACGTCATGTGCAGCCGCTCCTAACATGGAGTACAAACGCTGCTCGTCCTGTATTTCTGGATCAGGAATCCTTAAAGGGTACTATCAGCCAGGCCAGCTGAACCCAGGTTTTTTAGTGAGCTTGTTACTGCTCCCCTTCATCCAGGCTTGGGACCGGCAAAGGCGGAGTTACTTATACCACTATACTGGTTTATACCATGGACTTCCCAAAAATATGAAAAAAAATTACGCTTTTTTTTTAAATCTTTATATTACAGATGTTTTGTGCACGGTAATTTATATGCTGTCTGCTATGAATGATCACCTTATCCCTAGTGTCAGTACAATAGATTTGAGAGAATCTCATGGATATACAGTTAAACCTGTCTATAGCGCCCCCTCTTGTGACTAACCTAAATATGGTGCTGTAGAGAGGGGTGCTATAGACAGGTCACTTTTAATGTAAATCGCATCGTACTACGTATTTAAAATCGGGCGCTATTTAGAGGGGGTGTTATAACTGTGAAAATTAGAAACTATTTTAGACCCGGAAGATTCTTTTTGAAATTAAACAATTTCTACTGCCCTTACTGCAATGGAAAATTTAATGGGAGAGCCTGGCTCATCAGTGGTAAACCCTCTCAGCGGTTTCGCCAGTTTAATCTGCCATACCGCTGTTATATTGCATTTTTCGATCTTATTTTTATAGTGATACTGATGCTAGACTCTTGGAATGGGTATTTTAGATAAACTATGGACATAAGCTTTAATATAATAAGGTTTAACTGTACATTAAAACAATGCAACAGATTTCTGAAGATGTGCGTTTCTTTTCCTTAGTGCATTCTCAAACTTTTGGGAATTTCTACCTTTTTACAGGAGTACAAAAACGAATAATAATTGATGCAGTTACATACTAACTTGGTATCTAACGGCGTTTATTATTATTATTTCCCAAGCCCGGATGAAAAAGGAGGAGGGGGAGCAGTAACAAGCTCACTAAAAAACTTTGGCTCAGCTGGCCCCGCTGATAATACTCTGTAAGGACTCCTAATCAAGGTATACAGGATGAGCAGCGTTTGTACTCCTGGTTAGGAACGGCTACACATGGCGTCTGTTCCTCATGTCAGAGGCAGCCATTTCTTTTGGAGCTATGTGGGCCTGCCATTGAATAGTGCTCCCAGTCTTAATGACAAAGGCATTCTACTTCACCCAGTCATGATGGTTGTCAAGCTTTACAAGCTTGATACCATAATATGATTGAGTGGAGATAAGAAAGAAGAAGAATTATTATTTTTTTGTATTCCTGTAGAAAGATGGAAATGCCTGAAAGTTTGAGAATTCACTAAGGAAAAAAAACTCACCTTCAGAAACCTTTTGTATTGTTTTTAATTATCCACAGTGTGTTAAAATACTGACTTGGTCAATCATTTTTCTCTTTCTTGACAAAATAATGTGATGGTTCACCCATGTTTTCCGTTTCCAAATGTAAACACATCATTTATTTGGTCTTATTACCTTGTGTTTCTTGGGGTGTTTGTTAAATTTTAAATTATTTATATACAGTAGAAATTCGCTAGGGCAGTTTTCATTGTCAAAATTACCATTTTTACAATTTATCAACTCTCCGGTAAGAGGATACCACTCTCTCTAAAGGACACTTTGGTTCTGTAATTAGGTGTTGTCTTTTACAGGTAGGTTCTACTATATATAGGGGGTCGGTGGAAGGATGGTCTAAACCGTTGGTTTTCGACCACTACGACCCAGGATCGAATCCCGCATTGGGCACTTTTTACGATAAAAAAAAGCTCTAATGGCCCTCGATTCTTGCAAAAGTCCAACCCCACCAGCGAGTGCGAGTAAGGAAACGGGTCTGGCACATTTGTAAGTGCAAAGTCGAACTGCTTTTCACATGTGTAGACATGTGGTGCACTTACAGTAAAAAGCAGTCGCCTACTTCTACCCACCATGATTATCATGGCCTGTACCATGTGTACTGTATATAGATTCTTTAAGTATAATGTTTTATAAACATTTATATTGTTATCTAATACCCCTAATGTACATAAATTTACTGAATACCTTAACTAAGAAATTGCCTTTAAAGAGTACCGGATATAAGCAGAACGACATGATAGAATAGCAGAGAGGTATGGTTGATTGGGTTAGAAAGATTGCTGGGAGGGTGTTGTTTCTTATCTCCTTGTGTGAATATTACACAAATTCCATGAGTTCATGCTCCTTGAGCTGTTTATTCATTATCAAATCAGACACAATATCCCCACAAAGGATGCTTACGTCAAACAACAACACCAAAATCAGAGAACTATTTCACAAAAACAATTGAAACCAAAACAACAAAATAACCAAAGAAACTACAAATATATACATAGTTAGCAATTAAGGTATTTTTTAACCAAGAGAGAAAATCATAGATATATTTACAAAATTTCCTAAATTTAAAATATGAGTCCTTACTGTTTATAAACATAAAAAGATCCTTGTATTCAATGTTTTCCCGATTTCTGGAAGACACTCAATAAGCAGGTGACTGGAATCCTGCCTACTCTATATAAACATCCTGGATCGTCTGTTTGATGATAAGCAGCGGCCTCTCCCAAAGGTCCTCTTTAGTACATCTAATGCAAGCCAAAATGTGTTCTGGAGCTGCAGGTGCCAAGCTACATTTTGGGCAAGTGGGGTTTTGTTGGTATTTTCTATTATCAATGGCTTGAGATGGCCTGTTCTAAATCTTGTTAGTGTTGTTTATTGCTGTCTGATGTTCAGAGCTCCTCCTGGGTTCACTCCACTGTACCAACTGTGCTTAGGTGGGATCCTCCAGTTCTTGTTTATTTTTGTTTTGGCTACTGTCTCTATTTCTTTAAAAGTAAGGTCTGTAGAGATAATATTTGATGATATTATTGAAAAGAAACACATTGCCCCAGTAAATATATTTGTTACAAATTTTATCGATAGATGGCAATTGAATTTATGATCTGATAAGGCACAATTTGGATTATAGATTACAAACACAAGGTAATAAGACCAAATAAATAAATAGTGTGTGACATTTTGATAACAGCATTGTTACCAAAATGTCACACACTATTTATTTATTTCGATTTGGTCTTATTACCTTGTGTTTGTAATCCCTATATCTAAACTTCCATTAATTCCATCAAATCACAGTGGGGTCGGTGGAAGGCTGGTTAAACCGTTTGGTTTTCAACCACTACGACCCAGGTTCGTTTCCCGCATTGGACACTTTTTTCTGAAAAAAAAAAATTGCTCCAATGGCCCCCGATTTTTGCAAAAGTCTAACCCCACCAGCGAGTGCAAGTAACCAAACGGGGCTCTGGCACATTTGTAAGTGCAAAGTTGAACTGCTTTTCACATGTGTAGACATGTGGTGCGCTTATAGTAAAAGCAGTCGCTAACTACCCACCATGATTATCATGGCCTGTACCACGTGTACTAGAGATAATTAAAAAAAAAAACAGTAATTTCCCTTTCAAATCTTTAATTCAACACTGCATTGAGTTATGAAAAAGGCATCTTATCGTGCAACTGAAAGTTGCTGATGGCTTGCGCCATCTATCGGAATAAATATCAACTATACAAATAGCAATGAAAAGTAAGGAGAAAAGATTTTTTATTCGGATAAACGAGTGACAAGCTTTCGGGCAGTCACGCCCTTCAACAGGTAGCAAACTAAAGTAACAATTGACTTTATATAGGAATCCATTTGAGGTATATTTGCATATGTGATGTATATAGTACGGCGAAAATACAATTCGGGTTAAAATTTTGCATATCTAACTTACTGATATATAATGACTACGTGAGTATGCTAATCGTATAATGTTAAAGAATTAACAAATGATACAACTGCAGATTGGCTATGATAAAACATGAATTCGGGAAAGTAACATGAATCTACGCTAAAAAACCAAAATCTACGATAGAGTTCTTCAAACGCGTATTCATGACCATCTGCTACTATTAAATGAGAACAAGGTACCAGTTTTCAAATGTTCAACCCGCCATCAGCGGCCATACAAGGCCAATGGAGGGGGGGGGGGGGGTTTAATCTGTTTTTTAAGCTAATACATATATCGCGATATTGGTCAGGTAAATCAATATGACGATTAATACTGTTTTTTGAAATGGATAAAATGGCCTCTATGATTAATCTTATGTGTTTACTGGGAATGTTAGTGTATAGGGTGGTGGGAGAAGCTAGATTGAAAGAATGGCCAGTATTAAGCGTGTGGTCATATATGAGGGATCTGCTGTCTTTATTATTGATACACCTACCATGCTCGATCATCCTGATGGCCACGGACCTACCAGTCTCACCTATGTAGGTTGCACTACAATCTTTGCATGAGACCGAGCCCACAGACGATTGAACAGTGGCAGGTCTCTGTATGCGGGTAATGGGATGTCTAAGAATGGTGGCCAGGCTTTTATTATTTTTAAAATAGGTATTGATGCCGTGGGATGTTAGCATGCGGGATATGGTAGCGGATTGTGGTGAATAAGGCAAAATGCAGGTATTTCTATGGGATACAAGAGGTTTCAAATTAGCAGAGTTGTATTGGTATTTGTGTATGAAATGGTGAGGGTATTGGGAGAGGGCAAGCTGTTTTTTGATGTTGGAGAATTCTATTGACCTAAATATGGGTAGGGAGCAATGTGTGACCAATTTCTTGGTAAGTGTTCTGACTGTATTAATTTTATGGGACAAAGGACAGGAAGAATTGAAATTGGTATAAAAAGTTGGGTTATTGATTTTATGATATTCTGTTGTGTGATAGTGTGAAGGGGTACGAATAATGAGTATGTCGAGAAAAGGTAACACACTATTAACTTCTGATTCATGACTGAAGGAAATATCGGGGTGAAAGGAGTTAAGAACAGATAAGATGCTAACCTCTTGTCCGGCTTCACATATACAAAGGATATCATCAATATATCTCCTCCATATGTGAATGCCCGGTGTGAATTGCTGTTGGATCCAGTTGTCAAGGGTGGACATGACTATTTCAGCTAAGGGTGATGATAATGGGCTACCCATGGGTGAGCCCCTAATCTGTTTGAAAAATTGGTTATTGAAGGTAAACTCTGTGATGTCCAAGCTTCTTTCTCCACATTCTTTCTCCATAACAGACATTCCTGCCTTTATACAGTTCGTCCAATCTCTCACCCCGCTTCAAAACTCCGCCATGGTTTCATATGATGTCAATTCTATGTATTTATCCCTACCCCACCAGCTGATCATTACTCAGCTAACAAAATTCCTACAAGACATCCATTTAGACTCTAAAACTGTTTCTTCTATAGTCGCGCTTTCCTCCATATGCTAGGACATCACAGAGTTTACCTTCAATAACCAATTTTTCAAACAGATTAGGGGCTCACCCATGGGTAGCCCATTATCATCACCCTTAGCTGAAATAGTCATGTCCACCCTTGACAACTGGATCCAACAGCAATTCACACCGGGCATTCACATATGGAGGAGATATATTGATGATATCCTTTGTATATGTAAAACCGGACAAGAGGTTAGCATCTTATCTGTTCTTAACTCCTTTCACCCCGATATTTCCTTCAGTCATGAATCAGAAGTTAATAGTGTGTTACCTTTTCTCGACATACTCATTATTCGTACCCCTTCACACTACCACACAACAGAATATCATAAAATCAATAACCCAACTTTTTATACCAATTTCAATTCTTCCTGTCCTTTGTCCCATAAAATTAATACAGTCAGAACACTTACCAAGAGATTGGTCACACATTGCTCCCTACCCATATTTAGGTCAATAGAATTCTCCAACATCAAAAAACAGCTTGCCCTCTCCCAATACCCTCACCATTTCATACACAAATACCAATACAACTCTGCTAATTTGAAACCTTTTGTATCCCATAGAAATACCTGCATTTTGCCTTATTCACCACAATCCGCTACCATATCCCGCATGCTAACATCCCACGGCATCAATACCTATTTTAAAAATAATAAAAGCCTGGCCACCATTCTTAGACATCCCATTACCCGCATACAGAGACCTGCCACTGTTCAATCGTCTGGGGGCTCGGTCTCATGCAACGATTGTAATGCAACCTACATAGGTGAGACTGGTAGGTCCGTGGCCATCAGGATGATCGACCCTTGGCAGAGCTGACTGCTATAGGGCGCGTCCCCAGGTGGCGGATAGGGGAACGACCTTCAGATATGAAGGCCAGCTGCGAAACAAGCAGAATAACTCTGACGAATAAGCAGTCGCGGACCAACAGCAGCATTGTTAGAAGAGGAGTAGACCTCTTTAAAAATCCTGACTTCAACTGACCCAGTTGATAGACCTCAGCAAGGGTCCCACTCCAGGGATACGGAGGAGCTGCGTCTGTACTCATGTTAGAGTCGGCAGCAAAGGCGTCTGCTTCCATGTTAGGAACGGCCTCAAACTACAGGCAAAGTCAGACTTTCACCAAAGTGTGCCTGGATCATAATGCCATGATCAACGAAAGCTGCACCCCTATACCCCATTCCATGAGATCAGATGTTGATTTGCATGCTGCATCGCCCGTCGCGCAGAATAAACAGGGGCGCGGTCAGGACTTAGGTAGAGGGTTCTGTCCGATAAGTATAATACAGTCTCCACAAACTTCTAACTTTGCAGCTTCCAAGCAATTGAGAATTTTGCAGTGCAACATAAATGGATTGTGCTCAACAGCAACAAAAATAAAATTAGAAGAAATAATGGAAATAGCTGAAAAACAAAAGATACAAATTATAGCCTTACAGGAAACCAAATTAAATGAAAAGTACAATCTCAAATATAAAAACTATAATATCCTCAGAAAAGACAGAAATAAAGAAGGGGGTGGCCTTGCATTTTTAATCAAGAATTTGTACTATGAAAACATAGCCATTAATATTCCAAACACATCAGACCTCGAAGCCCAAGGTATCAAAGTCTACCTCAGTCAAAACAAAACCATCAACATATTCAATATGTATCACCCACCAAACAATAAACTTATTGACGATGGAACAATGGCTCAATTTCTTACAGTCAACACAATTATTGTAGGTGACCTTAATGCCAAACATCAACTATGGGGATGTTCCATGCCAAACCCAAGAGGCAAAATACTTTCAAACATATTTGACGACAATGCCTTCATGTGCTTAAATGATGGGAATCCCACCCACCATTCCTACAGCTATAATACTGCACAAGCACTTGATATAAGTTTCTCCAGTCCTGACATTTTCCACAAATGCAAATGGCAAATATTAAAAAGTATTGGAAGTGATCATTTGCCTATTTTGATAGAAATTAGCACCAAGACCAAAACCAGCTCAATTAAAGAAAAATTCTGGAACTTCAAAAAGGCTAATTGGAATCTTTACCAGAAAAACACCAATGAAGACTTTAGAAATGCACCCACTAGAATAAAAGATCTGGAACAAAATTGGATATCTTTCAAAAACACCATTATTAAAGCAGCCAAAGTTTCAATACCAAGAGGTAATATTAAGAAATGGATTCCAAATTATACACACCAGGCAAAAGATATTCAAACACTTATAACTAAAAGAAATGAACTACAAAAAAAGTGCACCCAAAACCAAACAAATTGTAGAACTGAACTGAACATTGTGAATGCAAAAATAAAAAGGTTATACGTAAATATGAAAAGGGAAAAATGGAAACAAACTTGTGAAAACCTGAACCCAAGAAACCCGAATACAAAACTTTGGCATTTGGCAAAACAAATTGACAGAGCCCAGCCACAAACTGAAAACACAAATATGATTAAGAATACGGATGGTACCCCAGCAACTAATGACAAAAATGCTTCTAATCTTTTAGGTAATTCATATCAAATAAGTAGTAAAATCAAATTCGAAATAAAAGATAAGAAAGTTGAAAAAAAGGCCCGAAAGATTATTCATGACTGTAAAAATTTCACCAGCACTCATAATATTTTCCATGAAAAAATCAATATGAAAGAGCTAGATTATGCATTAGAAAACACTGACCTAAACAAGACTCCTGGGCCAGATGGAATCCATGGCCAAATGATATCAAACTTGGGCAAAAATGGCAAAGAAATACTTCTTGATATTTTCAATAACTCCTGGAAAACTGGAAAATTGCCTCAAGACTGGAAAACTGCAACAATAATTCCTATTAAAAACTTGACAAATCTGCTGATGACCCAAAAAACTACCGACCTATCTCCCTCACAAGTATTTGCTGCAAATTAATGGAAAAAATTATACTCAGACGACTTACCTACCACCTTGACACAAGAAATCTCTTACCAGAAGAACAATATGGATTTAGGAAAGGACATGGGACAATAGACCAACTCTTATTTTTCACACAAAAGGTAAAAGATGCACAAAACAGAAAACCAACTAGCCACACCATAGCTGCTTTTTTAGACCTTACACAAGCTTTTGATAAAGTATGGAAAAACAAGTTGATTACAAAATTATACAAGCATTTCAAAATTGATGGAAAAGCTATCACTTGGATAAATGATTTCCTTAAAAATAGATACATCAGGGTCAAATATAATGGAACTCTATCTAAAACCTTCAAATTGTACCAAGGATTACCACAAGGATCAGTCCTTAGCCCAACTCTCTTCACCCTATTTATTGCAGGCATAGAAGAAAAAATTTCACATAAAACCAATATTGGACTTTTCGCTGATGACATTATTCTATGGAGCAGTAACACTAACTGGAAAAAAGCTGAAAGGGATTTGAACAAGACTCTTCTCCAACTAGAAAAATTTGCTAATAAACATAAATTAGAATTTAACCCCCAAAAATCTGAAACCTGTCTTTTTACTACCGATAAGAAACTATACAAAATAAGGCCAAAAATTATTCTGAAAGAACAACAATTACAATATAATAAACATCCTAAATATCTTGGCTACACCCTGGATCCAGAAATTAACTCCAGTAAACATATTGAAGAAGTTATTAGAAAAGGAAGAGACCGACTAAAAATCCTGAAATATATTTCAGGAAGAGAGTGGGGAGCCGATGCAACCACACTAAAATTAACTTACACATCTCTAATTAGACCTATCCTGGAATATGGATATCAAATCTATGGTACAGCATCTGAAACAAATCTAAAATCACTGGAAAGGATACAACTAAGTGCAGCTAGAATTATTACAGGTCTTCGAAATACCTGCCCTAACGATATTGTACTTTACGAGGCAGACATTATGCCCTTAAAGGATAGAAGAAGCTACAATCTGCCAAAATATATAAACAAAATCAAGAGTTATGGAAACAAACACAGAACTTCCAATTACATACTTAATTGGGAATCCAATCTAAGACTCAAAAAAGAAGGTCCTCTCCACCTGGCCAAAAGAAATGGATTTTTAAAATATAAAGTAGAAAAAAATTATTTAGCAGAAAAAATTTCTCCATGCGAACCACTACAAAATGTTATTTTTAATGACACTTTAAATGAACCCACCAACAAACAATACCAAAATCCAGAATACTTAAAACAATTATCATTAGAAATAATTAATAACATTCCTAAAAATGCAATAACTATTTATACCGATGGTAGCAGAGATGAGTTGGGACACACTGGCAGTGGCTGTCTCATCAAAACTACAAATGGCATTGAGAAAATGAACAGAAGAAACCCAGATTTTTGCTCAGTCTTCAGATCAGAACTTATAGCCATCTATGAAGCCTTAAAATCCATCAGAAATACTAATTATCAAGATATCTGGATTCTTACTGATAGTAGAAGTGCCATACAACACTTGAGTCACACAGGGGAACTCAGAGACAAAGTAAGCAGGAACATAATTGGTTATCTCCAAAAACTCTCAAAAACCTCAAAAATTCACCTTCAATGGATACCCTCACATGTTGGAATTGAAGGCAATGAAGCTGCTGATGTTCTAGCGAAAAAAGGCACAAAAGAACCCTTGCCACAGAAAAATAAACTTACTTTTAAAGAAATAGAAACAGTAGCCAAAACAAAAATAAACAAGAACTGGAGGATCCCACCTAAGCACAGTTGGTACAGTGGAGTGAACCCAGGAGGAGCTCTAAACATCAGAAATAGACAGCATCAAACAACACTAACAAGATTTAGAACAGGCCATCTCAAGCCATTGAAGATAGAAAATAATAACAAAATCTACCCCACTTGCCCAAAATGTAGCTTGTCACCTGCAGCTCCAGAACACATTTTGGCTTGCATTAGATGCACTAAACAGGACCTTTGGGAGAGGCCGCTGCTCATCATAAAACAGCTCGAGGAGCATGAACTCATGGAATTCGTGTAATCTTTACACAAGGGGATAAGAAACAACAACAACAACAACAGGATGATCGAGCATGGTAGGTGTATCAATAATAAAGACAGCAGATCCCTCATATATGACCACACGCTTAATACTGGCCATTCTTTCAATCTAGCTTCTCCCACCACCCTATACACTAACATTCCCAGTAAACACCAAAGATTAATCATAGAGGCCATTTTATCCATTTCAAAAACAGTATTAATCGTCATATTGATTTACCTGACCAATATCACGATATATGTATTAGCTTAAAAAACAGATTAAACCCCCCCCCCCCCTCCATTGGCCTTGTATGGCCGCTGATGGTGGGTTGAACATTTGAAAACTGGTACCTTGTTCTCATTTAATAGTAGCAGATGGTCATGAATACGCGTTTGAAGAACTCTATCGTAGATTTTGGTTTTTTAGCGTAGATTCATGTTACTTTCCCGAATTCATGTTTTATCATAGCCAATCTGCAGTTGTATCAATTGTTAATTCTTTAACATTATACGATTAGCATACTCACGTAGTCATTATATATCAGTAAGTTAGATATGCAAAATTTTAACCCGAATTGTATTTTCGCCGTACTATATACATCACATATGCATATATATCTCAAATGGATTCCTATATAAAGTCAATTGTTACTTTAGTTTGCTACCTGTTGAAGGGCGTGACTGCCCGAAAGCTTGTCACTCGTTTATCCGAATAAAAAATCTTTTCTCCTTCTTTTCATTGCTATTTGTATAATCAATGGAGAAAGTTTTCATGTAGTTCAAATATCAACTATTCTCATGGATTTTTAATTATTCCAGAATTGGCCAAATACCCATTCTTAATTAATCAAGAAAAGCTAACCACGGACACGTTTAGGGCTGTTGGCCCTCAATTAAAAATCAATGAGAATAGTTGATATTTATCCCGATAGATGGTGCAAGCCATCAGCAACTTTCAGTTGCACGATAAGGAGATAACTTTTTCATAATTTATGTACCTTATCCCAGTACAATATCATATTTGTACTATTTTTTCATTTCATTGAGTGTTACAACAAAATGTCCACTAGCAATGATGTTGCAATGAATTAAAGTTGAAATTACACTTTAGTGACATACATCGTAAGGAACTAAAGGTAAAAAGAAACTTAATCGGGGGTCAGGGTGGAAGGATAGTCTAAACCATTGGTTTTCAACCGCAACGACCCAGATTCGATTCTCAAATTGGGCACTTTTTACTGTTTGAAAAAAAAAAAATGCTCCAATGGCCCCCGATTCTTGTAAAAGTCCAACCCCACCAGCAAATGCAAGTAACCAAACGGGGCTCTGTCACATTTGTAAGTGCAAAGTCGAACTGCTTTTCACATGTGTGGACATGTGGTGCACTTACAGTAAAAGCAGTCGCCTACTTTTTTTTTTTTTCTTATCCCTAGTACACATGGTACAGGCCATGATAATCATGGTGGGTAAAAAGCGACTGCTTTTACTGTAAGTGCATCACATGTCTACATATGGGAAAAGCAGTTTGACTTTGCACTTACAAATGTGCCATAGCCCCGTTTGTTTACTTGCACTCGTTGGTGGGGTTGGACTTTTGCAAGAATCCGGGGCCATTGGAGCATTTTTTTTTTTTTAACCAGAAAAAAGTGCCCAATAGCGGGAATCGAATCCGCGTCGTAGCGGTCGTAAACCAACGGTTTAGACCATCCTTCCACCGACCCCCTTCGCTTACTTCTACCCACCATGATTATCATGGCCTCTACCAGGGGTACTAGGGATAAGCAGAAAAAAAAAAGAAACTTATTCAATCCAGCTTCCCATTTGTAATATTGAAAGAAAAGGGCATATCTCAGGTAACACACACAATTTACTACATTCTTTACTCACAAAAATAATAAGACCAAAGGCTTTTTTTTTGCTTATCCCTAGTACACGTGGTACAAGCCATTATAATCATGGTGGGTAGAAGTAGGCAACTGCTTTTACAGTGCACTACATGTAAAGGCTTCCATGTTAGGCCTCAAATTACAGGCAAAAATTCATACTTTCACCAAAGTGTTCCTGGATCATGGTGCAATGATCAACAAAAGCTTTACCCTTAGACCCCATTCCAATAGATCATGGAATTTGTTTAATCTTTACTCTATGGGGATATGAAACAACAATGTTCTACTGTAGAACATAAGGTCATTATATAAAACCAACACAATATATAAAGTCATTTATTTAAAAAAAAAAGGAAGAAAAGAAAAATCAAGAAGAGATTATGTATGTACAGTGGACAGATGTGTGGATCAGTCCGACTTCATCTTGCACAGTTGGCTGAGGCTGATAAAGTTTAGCTTGTTGTCTGCGTCGTTCTTCACCAGCGCCCCCTGGTTCTCAAAGGACAGCACTGTTCCTGTGGTCTCTCTGTTCCTCCCGCTGATCACCTTCACCTGCACAGCTTGTTGTGTAAACCACTACTTCCCTATAATACACTCATGGAGATAAAACTTAAGGAAGTTGTACCTTTCAGCATGTATATCGGGATTCATACAATAACTCTGAAAGATATTACAGTGACCTTTATTGAAGACACACGAGATAACCAAGTGTGTATACACTCATGGACAAACTTAAGGAAGTTGTACCATTTAGTATGTATATCAGTATTCAGACAATAACTCTGAAAGATATTAGTGACCTTTATTGAAGACACACGAGATAACTTAAGGAAGTTGTACCTTTTAGCATGTATATCTGGATTCAGACAATAACTCTGAAAGATATTACAGTGACCTTTATTGAAGACACACGAGATAACTTAAGGAAGTTGTACCTTTTAGCATGTATATCTGGATTCAGATAATAACTCTGAAAGATATTACAGTAACACACCCTTATTGAAGACACACGAGATAACCAAGTGTGAACTAAATTGCCTGTCTCCTTCAACCTGCTTCTACATAATGTGACCCAGAACATATTTCGGCTTGTATTAGATATGCAGTAAACAGGTCGGAGATGATTATTTTATCATCAAACATCTCAAGGACTGATGGAATGCGTTACACAGGGGGAGATAAAGGACAGCAGTGAGGAAGTCAAGACTCACCCTATCGTCCACTTGGGGCGCCACAGGCTCCAGCTTGTCGCCATCAATGTTTACCACCCTCTCCTCCTTAAGCAGGAAGACGGAGCAGGTACGGCCGGAGATGCCCCTGATGATACCTGTCTGTCCACGCAAGCAGCGGTCCAGATGATCTGACACCCGGACTTCTATATCTGTGGTCTGCCACTCTGGATCTCCTCCGGCGGGGGTCATGGGACTGTAGCCATAGTTGGACTGTATGCCGCTAGGGCTGGGAGTGGCGAAGGAACTGGGGCTGGGGGAAGCTGCTACACCACCACATGGGGAGTTAAGAGATGGCAACACAGATGGAGGAGTCCAACAACTCTTGGAGAACAAATGCTTCAATAAGGGGAGATGATGATGATGGGTTATTTTCACATCAATTGATTTAAATCTCCTGAAGACATTAATTAAATAATTGAAATTTATTTATTTAACAGTTGGGAGAGACACGCCATATCCACAATTTGGATAATTGCGTGTATATTTTAAATTATATACAATTAATACAATTGAACATTAGAAATCATTAAAATTAAACGTTCGATGTCAAATTTTGCATATAGTAATTATAAGTAGTAGCTTGAAATATGTACAGTCAACACTTTCGCCTCAAAATATACATCCTGCAAAATCTATTAAGTTTGATGTATTGGTCTTTATTACAAGCGGCTTGTTTTGTATTAGTCAGGTAAAGTTGGTTTTCTTCCCTTAGGTCAGAAGTTAATGGACAGTTCATCAGAAGGTTTCTAGAGATTTTATTTTATTTAAGTAGTCTCAAACTTCCAGACATCTCTGCCCTTCTACAGGAGAACATAGATAAAAAGAATAAAATGCAGCCTGATGCCTGGCATCTTTGAGACGATGTTTTATTCTTTTCTATATATTCTCCTGTAAAAGAACAGAAATGCCTCAAAGTTTGAGACTACTTAAATAAAATGAAAAAGAAACTCATCTCCAGACACCTTTTTAAATATTTAAAATGATGCATTAGCGCGCCATCTGTTATCAAAATTTAAAACTATTATAGACACGTATGATTCTTTTTTTTTAAATAAACAATTTCTACTGCCCTTACTGCAATGAAAAAAAATTCCATTATAGTAAGGACAGTAGGATTGTTTATTTTTTTAAAAAGAATCATACGCGTCTATAATTTTTATTTTTTTGCTTATCCCTAGTACTGTGGTACAGGCCATGATAATCATGGTGGGTAGAAGTAGGTGACTGCTTTTACTGTAAGTAAACCATATGTCTACACATGTGAAAAGCAGTTCCGACTTTGCACTTACAAATGTGCCAAACCCTGTTTGGTTACTTGTACTCACTGATGGGGACGCATCTATAATAGTTTAAAATACACCTATCCCCCGATTTACACGGTACTTTTTTTACACGGTTTCGCTTTTACACGGTTTTTCAAATAAGTTTTTGTTTTTATCGCACTATACTAAATGCTACTGTGATTGAACACATGCGCTGTGTACACATCTCATGAGGAATCCCGAGCTTATGTGCTGACTACATATTTTCACCTGTCAATGCATTTTAATTTTATTTCTGTGTACACCTATCCCCTGATTTACACGTTTTTCTCAGGAACGTATCTACCGTGTAAATCGGGGGATAGGTGTATTATGTTATTCTTCCATCTAGTGTGTCCTACAGATACTTACATTGGTAGGTGGCAGCAGGAGAAGTAGTATTCTGGAAAGGAGAGTAAGTGTGGTCAGATCCAAAGGCCTGTGGGGTGTAGGGGCCAGCATTGGGTGGAGTGTCGGCTTGGTAGCCCGGGGTGGAGGGATTGTAGCTGGGGGAAGGTTCTGCATAATTGAAGGAATCCTCGAAGTCCTGGTTGCGAGCTGGGGTGTGGGTGGGATCCCAGGCCCCTGTAGTATGGCTGGGGGTGGCATCTGGCCGTGGTGTTTGACTGCCATGTTGTGGCGTACGGCCTCCATCGTGGAGTGGAGTCTGACTGCCTGCGTGCATGGGCGTACTGCTGCCATGCATCGGGGTGCGGGTGTAGCTGGAGACTCCGCCCATTCCAGCGTGGGTGCTGTACAGACAGCTCAGTTAGATACACAGTAGTAAACACACTGTCTCTGTCATATGTGGAGAGATTCACTTCAAAAATGAAAGTTTGTGTTCTTTTAACTCTCCTTCTTTTTATAACCACTGGTTTTTAAATCTCTTATTATATTTATTTAATTTTTTTCAAGTTTAAACGTTCCTTTTTTTATATATATAATCCCCACCTTCACTGCTGCTGCACTCGCCAACACCACATATATATATATATATATATATATATATACAGTTAAACCTGTCTATAGCACGCCCACTCTTGGGACTTACCAAAATAGGATGCTATAGAGAGGGGGTGCTATAGACAGGTCACTTTTAATGTAAATCGCATCGTACTACGTATTTTAAATCGGGCGCTATAGAGAGGGAGGCGCTATTTAGAGGGGGCGCTATAGACAGGTTTAACTGTATATAATAATGAAGTTGATGTAGAATGGGTACTTTAAAATTTCCCAGTCAACATCATTGTCTTTCAATTCAAATAAAGTTATATTCATGTAAAATCACCTTACTGAAATAAAGTGTATCTTCTTTTATAAAGAAAACATAGTCTCAATTCTAATATCATAGAATAGAGTATACCAAGGTTAGAATAAATCCAAAAGTCCCATTGGTGTTCACTTGAATAAGGCGTTTTACTGTATTTATAAAAAATATATATTATTATGTAACTTTACACACTACCTAGCCAGCGAGCTCCAATTTGAAATGCTTTTATCAATCATTGCAACAGGGGAAACTGCACAATGGCAGTGACAGGCATGCACAGGTTTGAAAGTGGTGCACGAGATAACAACTTTGGCAAGCAGAGAGGTGGTTAATAATTCATTTATTTTATTTCTTTAAAAGCATAGACACTTAGGCCAGTTAGTTTTATTTTCTCAATGTTTCAATAAAAATCTTTTCATTAGGAACAAATAAAAATGAAGCATTTAGCAAGGCATTAAAAATGTTTAACGCCTTGCTGAATGCTTCATTTTTATTTCTCCTGACAAAGACAAAATATTTTTGTTGAAACGTTGAGAAAATAAAATTTTAACTAGCCAAAGTGTCTATGCTTTTAAAGAAATATGAATGCTGGCCAGGCAACCTCTATCTTCATAATCCTTTGTTCTAAGCTATATATAAAATCTGTTATATATATATATATATGTGAAAAAACAATAGAAAAAAATAAAAGATAAGTGGGTCAGGTGTTGATATTAAAAATAAAGAAGGTATCTCCTGACCACGAGTACATGTGCTTTTTAGATGGCAGAGCGCCATCTAGTTTAGTTTATTTTTGCTCCACTATTGGCGCTCTGCCATCTAAAAAGCACATGTGCTCGTGGTCAGGAAATGCCTTCTTTATTTTTAATATCAACACCTGACCCACTTATATATATTTTTTTCTATTGTTTTTTCATGTGTTAAGCGTCTTTACGCAAATTTGGCCTTAAATACCCATTTCTTGATTTTTCGGGAAGCCATTGGGACCAAAAATCCTTTTGGTCGCAGTAGTTACAGCCTTCTCCACGCTGACGAGCGCCAACAGCGCGAAACGCGTTCGTGGATGGCTTTTCTTGATTTATCAAGAAATTGGGTTGGCCAAATATCTCGGAGCAAGCTAAATAAACGTTTAGTTTATTTTTGCTCCACTAAATGGCGCTCTGCCATCTAAAAAGCACATGTGCTCGTGGTCAGGAGATGCCTTCTTTATTTTTAATATATATATTAAGAAAAAGGCATCTCATTATCGTGCAACAGAAAGTTGCTGATGGCTTGCGCCATCTATCGGAATAAATATCAACTATTCTCGTTGATTTTTGATTATTCCAGAATTGGCCAAACACCCATTCTTGATTAATCAAGAAAAGCTAACCACGGACGCGTTTCAGGCTGTTGGCCCTCATCAGCGTGTATATATTTGTAAATATATTTAACCTCTTTATATTTACCCTCTATAAAATCATTTAAATCTTGCTTCTGTCTATCTCCGTGACAATATTGAAGAAAGGAAGAACTATTAAATCCCAAAGTTGCAGTATTGGGATATGTAAAAATCTGAAATTTTTGTCCTTTCTTGTTGTAGCAATAGTAACATGAAGTCGGCCAACATACCCGATGGTCTCGAGACGGCTCCGGTCCACTGAGATGATCTGGCAGATGGAGTGGAGTTCCACTCTGGCCGTGGAGTCTGTGGCATCCTTTACTATACCTATGTGTCCTGCAACCACACACAGTGGGTAAGTCTTTTTATCCATTATACCTAGTACACATGGTACAGGCCATGATCTTCTTCTTTCTTATCCCCACTCAATTATATTAAGGTATAAAGCTTGTAAAGCTTGAGACTTTTGATGGTGTCTGCCGGGGAAGAGTAGAACTCATCAATGGATGAGTCAATATAGTCAATAATATGTCTTGGGGTTGCAGGCTGAGAATTGCACTTAGTACATAGTGGGAAAACCTTGCAACCATTCTGGAAAGTCATTGTCCACAGGCCATGATAATCATGGTGGGTAGATGTAGGCGACTGCTTTTACTGTAAGTCCACCACATGTCTACACATGTGAAAAGCAGTTTGACTTTTGCATTTACAAATGTGCTAGTGCCCCGTTTAGTTACTTGCACTCTCTGGTGGGGTTGAACTTTTGCAAGAAACGTGTAAGCCTACTACAGAAAACTACATTTATACAATATTATTGTGTGTGTGGAACCACAGAGAGATTATGAACCCAAATAAATAAAATGGGCAAAGAGTTACTAAGCTAAGCCAATTGTTTTTTATTGGCACAATCTGATGGAGCATCTCCATAATTTGTCTCAGTAGCTTGATTGTTCCAGGAGTATTATAAAGATCTTGTTTGATGGCTTGTGGATATAATCAAGATTTGTTGGGAACTGTAAACTTGACTGCCATGTGATAATTGTCCAGAAGTAAATATATTCCTATTTTTTGTAATATATCAAGATTCACTAAGGTTTTGAAGGAACTATATCAACAGCAACACCAAAAGCTCTTAAGATATTTTGTCCTACATAGACTTGTCCAAGAAAGAAGAGAAATTTCAATCTAGGGTAACACAACCTACCCTTGAATGGACCCTGGATAATCTTGATGGTCTGACCAATGACCCCCAGGTCCCTGCGTCCTCTCCCTCGGCCCATGGTGTTCCCACCACCTCCACCAGGGCCCCTCATTGGAGACCTGCTGGGGGTGAGATTGCCGCCGCCGGCCCCCGCTGCCGTTGTCGCTGCACCACCACCGCCTGGATGCATGGGGCTGGTGATCCTGGGAGACATGTAGCCCAGGCTGGGGGCATTGTTGGAGGTCTTGCTACCGGCCTGCAGCAAATGCCTGGTCTTGCACACAAAGATGCCTCCGTTCTCCAGCATCATGCGGGAGTGGAGGAAGGCAAAGCTGCGGTAGATGTGTTTGATCTCCCCCTGGAGACCAAAGTGGGGTCCATCTGTCACTTTCACCATGTCCTTGGCATGGATCTGGTTCTGCTCAGAGTCCAATGATACGGCCTTCCTGGTGTCCTTCTTGTGCACTGCCTGCTGTTTCACTTGCACCAGCTTGCCGTACATGTTCAGCACCTGGAAGTTTTCTTTCTCCAGCCGCACAATCACCCCCACTGTCTGATGGCTGCATCATACACAGTTCCATTATAACTTGGCTGCTTTGTAATACCACACCATTGTATAGTACAAACATGCTGTGAATCCTGTGTGAATAACACCAGACATATTAAACACTCATCACAAAATTGGAGAGGAGTGGACTTCAGTAATTGGTTTAACCATGAAGATAAGCACTACCATATTAAACACTACAGTGGAACACAAGGAAATAAAACCTAATCTAAATAAATTGTGTGTGACGTCACACACAATTTATTTAGATTAGGTTTTATTTCCTCGTAGCTATAATCCAAATTGTGCTTTATCACTCCAGTGGAACAGTAATATATAACAACCTCTACATAATTCTAAGGACCTATGTTTCAGGACCCATGTTCCTATGTTCTACAATCATAAGCGTGTGTGACGTCACACACAATTTACTTAGTTTACGTCTTATTTCCTTGTAGCTATAATCCAAATTGTGCTTTATCACTCCAGTGGAACAGTATTATATAACAACCTCTACATAATTCTAAGGACCTATGTTTCAGGATCCATGTTCCTATGTTCTACAATCATAAGCGTGTATGATGTCACACACAATTTACTTAGTTTAGGTCTTATTTCCTTGTAGCTATAATCCAAATTGTGCTTTATCACTCCAGTGGAACAGTATTATATAACAACCTCTACATAATTCTAAGGACCTATGTTTCAGGACCCATGTTCCTATGTTCTACAATCATAAGCGTGTATGATGTCACACACAATTTACTTAGTTTAGGTCTTATTTCCTTGTAGCTATAATCCAAATTGTGCTTTATCACTCCAGTGGAACAGTATTATATAACAACCTCTACATAATTCTAAGGACGTATGTTTCAGGACCCATGTTCCTATGTTCTACAATCATAAGCTGCATTATATTGTATTATGTATTGAAGGACTTACTCAAGCTGTACCAGATCCCCCCACTGGAACTGTCCCAGGGAATCCACCCCGGTGGCCATGTCTGAACACAGCTGGAGGTCCCGGGGCAGCACCTTCACCTCGTGCATGGTCAGGTCTGAGAAGAGGACCACCAGGTTCTCATCCGCCCTCACAATCAGCCCGGTGTCCCCCTCGTATCTGCCTGCAATCACCTGGGCAACCACACTGCTGTTGTTGGATCCTGTGTGTTACTCTTCAATCTATACATAGATAACATACTTTAAATCAACAACAAAAAGATTTATTAAGACCTTTTGGTCTTATACAGATTCTAATACACTTTAAATCAACAAAAAAAAAAGATTTATTAAGACCTTTTGGTCTTATACAGTTTCTAATACACTTTAAATCAACAATTGAGATTTATTAAGACCTTTTGGTCATATACAGATTCTCAAAGCAAAAATGTGGGAATAACACAGTAATAGTACCAGTCAGTAATCAGCAATGTTATTTACAGAGAGACCACAACCTAAAAATATGGGTAAAATCAGTCTTCTCCTGGAGGTGGTTTCTCATCAGAGACTCTGGTATATCAGGAGAAGTCTTACAACCCAGACAGTATTTTTGCTGAGAGACTTACCTCCAAGGAGTGACAGTTTATCCATGTTTATAAGTACTTAGCAGCTCTCCGTTAAGAGAACTCTAAAAAACACTTTGAATCTGTAACTAGGTGGTGGTTTTTACAGAGAAGTACTATTATTTGGAAAAAAAAAAGATCAAAAACAGTAGAACATAATTAATAAGAGAACACCCCCGTTTGAAGTCACTTCTCTACAAAGGACAGTTTTCATTTCCAAATTACCAAGTTATTATTAACTCTGCCTTTGCTGGTCCCAAGCCTAGATGAAAAAGGAGTAGGGGAAGCAGTAACCAGCTCGCTAAAAAAACTAAGCTCAGCTGGTCCAGCTAATAGTAATCTGTAAGGGCTCCTTATCCAGGGATACTAGATGAGCAGCAACTGTACTCCATGTTTGGAGTGGCTGCACATGGCATCTCATTTCTCATGTTTAAGCTAAGTTGGCAGAGCTGACTGCTATAGGGCGCGTCCCCAGGTGGCGGATAGGGGAACGACCTTCAGATATGAAGGCCAGCTGCGAAACAAGCAGAATAACTCTGACGAATAAGCAGTCGCGGACCAACAGCAGCATTGTTAGAAGAGGAGTAGATCCTAACTTCAACTGACCCGGTTGATGGACCTCAGCAAGGGTCCCACTCCAGGGATACGGAGGAGCTGTGTCTGTACTCATGTTAGAGTCAGCAGCAAAGGCGTCTGCTTCCATGTTAGGAACGGCCTCAAACTACAGGCAAAGTCAGACTTTCACCAAAGTGTGCCTGGATCATGGTGCCATGATCAACGAAAGCTGCACCCCATTACCCCATTCCTCATGGAATTCGTGTAATCTTTACACAAGGGGATAAGAAACAACAACAACACCAAGCTAAGTCGGCCTGCTACTGAGTAGTGCTCCCAGTCTTTTAATGACAAAAACAGACCTTACCCAGTCATGCTGGGTTGACAAATCTTCCCTGGGTTATTATCAACTCTCCAGTGAAAGAATGCCTCTCTCTAAAGGACACTTTGGCTTCACAACTATAGTGTTCTTTACAGAGTCACAAGGTAATAAGAGACCTTGTGTTTCTAATCTATAATATGTAACTTATCATTACAGAGATTTCTCTTTATGATAGAGGCTGCCTGGCCGGCATTCATAGTCCTTAAAATTAAAGATACTTCGGCCAGAATAAATATTTTTATTATTTTGACAATGTAGAATGATAATAAAAAGATTTATACTGGCCAAAGTATCTTTAATTTTGAAAGAATTCTCTATTACAATAAAGAGGGAGGGAGGTTTTGTTTACCTTGACGTGATCTCCCTGCTTGAAGAACTTGCGCAACTCCACAGCTGAGAACTCCAGAGGATCCTTCAAGTCGTCGTGGCTAGGGATCATGGTAATCTTAGAGCCCTCCACGGAGATGACCCGTCCCTGGAGATGCAACAACTCCCCCTCGCACACCTCCACGTTGTCTCCGGGGGCAAAACTGTGGCTGGAGTCTCCCCCAGCTGTCTTGGGGACCGTACTGCTCCCCACTGGAACAACAACAAACCCTTTTCATTGGGCTCTTCATTCTCCCATAGATTACCACAAGGAACTTACAGGAATCTGTAGATAAAAAGGAGAGCAGGAGAATAACCTATAAGTACAAAATATATCATATTAAAATAATTATTGCTCTTCATGTGTATGTACATTCCCATGAAACTTTGTCAATTCTAAACACAAGGTAATAATCCAAATTGGGCCTTATCATTTGTAAATTCTAATTTCTTTCTCCCTCTTTTTTTTCCCCACTTCTTTTCTGTTTCTTGAAAATGAAAATACTTCGGCCTGTAAATCTTTTTATTATCTCGACGTTTCGACAAAAATATTTTGTCCTCGTCAGGAGCAAACAAAAATTAAAACATTTAGCGAGGCGTTAAAATCATTCTCATCTTCTTTTCTGTATCTATCAGGAATATGTCTTATTGATTCCCTCATAAAACTTTCTGAAGAATGTCCAGAATATTTGAGACAGTGAGGCAGTCAAGTGAGGATGGATCATGTTGTTTCTTATCCCCTTGTGTAAAGATTACACAAATTCCATGAGTCCATGCTCTTCAAGCTGTTTTATAAGCAGCAGCCTCTCCCAAAGGTCCTGTTTTAGTACATCTAATGCAAGCCAAAATAGGTTCTGGAGTTGCAGGGTGCCAAGCTACATTTTGGCCAAGTAGGGTAGATTTTTTATATTTTCTCAATGGCTTAAGATGGCCTGTTTTTTTTGCTTATTTCTATTGCATGTGGTACAGGCCATGATAATCATCATTAGGTGACTGCTTTTACTCTAAGTGCACCACATGTGAAAAACAGTTCGACTTTGCACTTACAAATGTGCCAGATCCCCGTTTGGTTAATTGCACTCGCCTGTTCTAAATCTTGTTAGTGTTATTTGATGCTGTCTGAGGTTCAGAGCCCCTCTTGGGTTCACTCCACTGTACCTGCTATACTTAGGTGGGATCCTCTAATTCTTGTTTATTTTTGTTTTGACGCTACTGTCACTATTTCTACTAATTTCTTACTCTAATTCCTAGCTCTCTCTCAAGAGAAAGATTTAGTAATCAGGAAACCCTCCATCACAACTACCAGCCACCAAAAAACTAAGGAGCAGTGCAAAAAAATGAAGTTTTTTTTTTTTTACTAAATCAATAAGAAATCTAGAGCTTGGTTTATTTTTCCAATTACAGTTAAACCTGTCTATAGCGCCACCTCTAAATAGTGCCTTCCTCTCTATAGCGCCCGATTTTAAATACGTAGTACCATGCGATATTTACATTAAAAGTGAACTGTCTATAGCCACCCCTCTAAATAGCGCCTGATTTTAAATACGTAGTACAATGCGATTTACATTAAAAGTGAACTGTCTATAGCACCCCCTCTAAATAGCGCCCGTTTCAAATACGTAGTACGATGCGATTTACATTAAAATTGACCTGTCTATAGCGCCACCTCTAAATAGCGCCTTCCTCTCTATAGCACCCGATTTTAAATATGTAGTACGATGTGATTTACATTCAAAATGACCTGTCTATAGCACCCTATTTTGGTGAGTCCCAAGAGAGGGCGTTATAGACAGGTTTAACTGTATTTTATTTTCGAGCTTTCTGGCTAACATGTCCTTCAACACGGAGACTCAGAAGTATTACTTCTTTTCCTCCGTGTTGAAGGGCATATTAGCATGAGAAATAAAAGAATTGTAAAAAAAAAAAGAAACCAAGCCCTAGATTCCTGATTGATTTAATAAAAATTGTAAAAACAGAGAAGAATGTTTATTAAAAGAGAAATTTGTATACTCACACTCCAGCTCAATGCCTTCAGGGGTCTCTTCAAATCTTTCCAGTTCAGAGAGGGTCGGCTTCACTCCATCTGCCACCTGTCAAACATGTTTAAATTGTCACTTTTTCACACAAAAATACAAAGTTCACTATCTTTATTAAGACCTTTAGTCTGGTTGTCAAACAGACACCATCAAGGGTCACAACTTGATATCCTAATATGATTGAGTGGAGATAAGAAAGAAGAAGACCTTTAGTCTTATATTGTTGTACAATAGAACCTCCAAAAGAGGGTACTCGCACTAGAGGACATCTCTCTATTAAGGACAGTTTTCATTGCCAAAATGACCATTTTTACTATTTAGTAACTCTCCAGCAAGAGAACACCTCTCCCTAAAGGACAATTTTACTTTGCCACTAGGTGTTGTCCTTTACAGGGAGGTTCTACTGTATATTTTAAGTTTTATTAATTAATTGTTCCCACAGAGTATGTATGTAAGATCAAAAGTAAATAGGCCTAACTGTAATCAACCTGTTTCTTCTATGTCAAACTCCTGAGGGGAGTTCCTGTCAAGAAATGTGCTCAGACTTTGCCTCTTTATTATATAGATAGTGGTTGTTTCTTATCTCCTTGTTCAAAGATTACAGGAATTCCATGAGTCTATGATCCTCGAGCATATATATATATATATATATATATATATATATATCATAATTTGCATAATATCCAAGATGTATAATTTCTTTTTGCCAAAATAAGTATGTAAATATGTTAAGCTTGTGTTAAAATATGCAAATTCATCCATCTATAAAAACTGTACAAAAATAAACGTGGCAGACATCGCGGGTGAATGCTACGGCACGTGCTGCTCACTTGGCTGGAACTAATTCTTGGGAATTGCATGCATAACGGTTGCACCCTTTCGTTCAATCACGGCATATATATATATATGTCATAATTTGTACAATTAGATGCCAATCTAATCCAATATATGTATGAAAATGTATGATTTGTTTCAATAAAACAAGGTAACATTGGAGGACAGAAAGACCTAGAAGAAAGGCCTAGAAAAGAGGCTTAGAAGTTAGCACGATCATTAGCAAAATTATACCCAGTTTTATTATCGCGGAACTAATAAAAGTTGGGTTCAACAAACTATTACTTCCTGGTCAAGCTGGGACATGTTTTAGGATAAAGATGTAACGTAGACCAATAGGGAACCGCCACGTCACACCTTTCCATTAATGGGAAGTAAGAAGGGTTCTCGTGTTAAATCGAGAACCAAGAATTAGCAGTAGTTAGCTAGCTCCCACCGAGGTAACACCTGCTCTAGAGACCTCCCCCGTTCATCTTTTTCAGCTAAGTCAATCACCGCCATGTGAATAGATAGGCCAATAATCAAAAACCGCTCC
Source organism: Cordylochernes scorpioides (assembly GCA_030710605.1). Classification (NCBI taxonomy): domain Eukaryota; kingdom Metazoa; phylum Arthropoda; class Arachnida; order Pseudoscorpiones; family Chernetidae; genus Cordylochernes; species Cordylochernes scorpioides. Next base: position 69,429,594 of record CP092879.1, on the reverse strand, counting down.
GCCTTCTCAGCCTTTCTTTCCTCCGACCAGTTGCCTTTTATTTTCAAAACCCCATCACGTGTCCTGGTTATTCCCCACTGTATGCTTCACTTTCCACTCAAACGACTGCGCTTCCAACAATCTACACCATTCTCATCCAACAACAAGAAATTCCGCAACGATATTGCGACAAACGGATATAGTCGACAGGATTATGACGGAAAAACGGGAGCACTTGACGCACGGAAGGAAGCTGGCAAGAAGCGAGGCGACCAGGCGCCTTCTGGCGGCCATTATATGGCAGATGACAGTGGCCCTCCGACGAGTTCACACCACCGACTAGAAACGGCGTTCCAGAGTCCCACCCCCGGGAGAGATGACGATCGCGCCACCACCCCAGGCGAGTGTCACCGCAACCTGACACCGACCACCGAGGAGTCATCCACCGCCATGCCGTACCCATACACCGCACCCGAAAGCAATCCACGCGACCCAGGACAGTGCAAACAGTCCCAAACCGATATCCCAGTGCCAGATCTCCCCCTTCAATTGCGCGGACAGTGCAATCGGTCCCGATCCGGCCCACCAGACATCCCAAGCCAAAGACGCCCTCGTGGAGACCTTTCGAGACTGAGGTAGGCACTCCACCCTATGACATCAAGAAATCGTCTGTGACCCAGGACCTACCCCTTTAACCATGTATCCAACCATGTATCCAATGAATGCAAGCACGGGCTATGCCAAAACCTGTCCCAAAGGACTTGCACTGCAACCAAATCTTTCATACATGGCAACCCTTGACTGCATTCATTGACCCAACCACAACTCTTTATATGCCACCATTCTAACCCGCACCACACAACTTCTTTCCTAAAACCAATTGCCATTACTATATGCCCTCAACTCACAAAGCCACAACGGCTTCAACCTACAATCACAATAATGCCCAAAACGTGTCCGTACAACAGCACAGCCCACACACTTACCACACAAAGTTCATACGTGATCATACATCGTCACGCCACAATCACGCAAATGTACCTCACAACAAACACGACATTCACAACAACAAAACACAGACAACATCCATCCAACAGGACGGTTTTCACGCTAACAACACACGCACCCACACGTCATCACACAACGGTAACACGCACAACAAGCGCGACACTCGCGCCAAAAGACGACAACAACCAGCAAGCATGCACAACCGTTAATAATAATACCATCATCTCGTCTACCCAAAACACTAAAAATTTTCACATTAAAACGTGCCATATGCGCTAACAATATAAGAATTCTCGATATATGTTCGTACAACCAGCACCCATGACTCTAGTAAATTTGTTGTTCATAGTGAGAACAGGTTAAATTTTGTACAAACAAGGGCTTCACATGACACCTTTTCATTTACAATTTTTTTTTTCAATTCGTGTCACAGGTCACACCACAAAACTTTTCACTTTTCAGGCCAAAGACGCCTTCACCACGCCTGTGACACTTATCACCTCAAAGCGTGTCCACGTCGAAAGTCGCACTTTCACTCAATTCCACTCTGATATCACTGAATAGCATTTTTTCTAAAGTCACAACAACCATTCGATTTAATATCAATAGATACAATATCCGGATTTTCAAAATACAAATAATGCCGAAACTACACCAACTCATCTCTTCACAATGTTATTGGCAGAACATAACACACGACAATACAAAAACAGGTAAAAACCTGTCCCACCTGCCGATTCTCTAGAAGTATCGATGAATCCAACCAACACCACGTAAAAACACCGACCCAACCCACAAAACAAAACAAAATTCGTACACAAAACATGTCACGCACACAATACAACCAATGCCAAAATTACACCACCTAGGACAGATAAAACGATTTACATCATTCTTCCCAGATAGAGGAAACTAGAAAATTAACAAACCAGTGCTGAAAGTAAAAGATTCAATTAGCACAAAGACAATTAGGAGGCAGATATCTTCCCGCGGAGCAATAAAAACAAAGACGTCGGGACTTCAATTACATGCAAATAGAGGGTGGAAGTTCCCCCCATTTCCGGATCTAATTACAGTGGGCCCCTCGTCTAAATTGAGGTCAAGCGGGGACTTCTACATGTCGCCTAGTTTGGGGAACCTCTCCCCATATCACCCAATTTCATTCCCCATTCCAGCTACATATCGACTTTTACAAATACAATCAATTTCACTCCCACAAGACGTTACCGACACATCTCAATGAATTCACACCTCTATTATTATACCCCTATTATAATTAAATCCAAATTATTCTTACAGACTTCCAAAAAAAAAAAAAAAAAAAAAAAAAAAAAAAACGTTACATATTCCACCTACACGTAGATCTCAAAGTCAAATATGAACAAGGTTCACGCACATTACCACTTTAAATTTGTTAGGATTTTAGATAACTAAGCTATTCAAGCTTACGTTTTCTCCCAGAAGGGATTAAACGACCTTTTAGGAGGATCGAGATTCTCCTCGAATCCTGTATTCAAGGTATTAATATAGGTACCGATACCCAATATATAAAGTGGATATTGGGCGAGCACATCTTAAGTGCCCTAGGGGATCGCATAAAAACCCCTAGAACGCATTAAGGCTCGAGACAAATTAAAATACGACACTCGGCTTTTGAGATCTCAAATTACAACAAGGACACAAGACAAAAATACACGTAAAGGTTATATAGATTTCCATGTCTCCTGTATACATAGCATAAATTCGCACTTGAGGTAGGATCACGTTTCCGCCTAAGTGTCGCAACAGAAGAGACAAAAAAATTTATAGGGCATAATTAATCAATTAAGAAATCTAAATCATGGCATGCAGATACACAACGGGTTCAAACCACTATATATATATTTTTGTTTATATATTAACCATTTTCACTATTTTTTAAAATTAAAATTAAAATATTTAACCAATTTATCAACTTATTCAATTTATTATCACTTATTTTAGCAATTATTTACCATTTTATTTACCACTTAGTTTATTTTATCGTAGTTCCATATCAGCGAAACTCATTGGTTTTCGGTTAAATTTAGACATTAAGTCATCCTTTATTTTGAAAAACCTTTTCATTTTTCTTTTTTTTTTTTTACGCAACCAAGCATTCAACTTTGATTTCGCTCAACATTTCATTTATTTTTATTTTTTGATACCTCATGAAATTTCCTCGTTTTCCTTCCCAAACTCGAGCAAAAAGTAATTAGGCATTTTTTCCTTTTCACCAATGCAACAAAGCATTTTTTTCTTTTTTTTCCACGCAACAAGGCATTTTTCTTTTTCAACCACGCCTTCACTTTGATTTCAGTCAACTATTTTTTATTATTTTTATTTTTGATTCCTAAAATTACCTCATGAAATTTCCTCGATTTCCTTCCCAATCTCGAGCAAAAAATGTAGTTAGGCAATTTTTCCTTTTTTTTTTTACTATGTACCATAGTACTCAACATATGATGCACCTTTATAAAATTTTGATTTCTATTAACTAAAAACCAACTATATAGCATTAACACTACTTTTTTTTTCTTATATCCTTATCAATGTTGTATATAACCTCCCTATAACCAAATAACCTTTGCTTTACAGAACTTATTCAGACTAAAACCCCTTCATAAATTCTTCACATGTAGGGGGCGCATCTGTCATAATTTGTACAATTAGATGCCAACCTAATCCAATATATGTATGAAAATGTATGATTTGTTTCAATAAAACAAGGTAACATTGGAGGACAGAAAGACCTAGAAGAAAGGCCTAGAAAAAAGGCTTAGAAGTTAGTACGATCATTAGCAAAATTATACCCAGTTTTATTATCGCGGAACTAATAAAAGTTGGGTTCAACAAACTATTACTTCCTGGTCAAGCTGGGACATGTTTTAGGATAAAGACGTAACGTAGACCAATAGGGAACCGCCACGTCACACCTTTCCACCAATGGGAAGTAAGAAGGGTTCTCGTGTTAAATCGAGAACCAAGAATTAGCAGTAGTTAGCTAGCTCCCACCGAGGTAACACCTGCTCTAGAGACCTCCCCCGTTCATCTTTTTCAGCTAAGTCAATCACCGCCATGTGAATAGATAGGCCAATAATCAAAAACCGCTCCGCCTTCTCAGCCTTTCTTTCCTCCGACCAGTTGCCTTTTATTTTCAAAACCCCATCACGTGTCCTGGTTATTCCCCACTGTATGCTTCACTTTCCACTCAAACGACTGCGCTTCCAACAATCTACACCATTCTCATCCAACAACAAGAAATTCCGCAACGATATTGCGACATATATAGATAGATGGAAAAATTTGCTGGGAGGGAAATTGATCCTTAGAAGCATAGGGTGCCTCTCCTGTCAAAATAAACGCCAAAATTTCATAGATTTGGCCCAGCTACTTTGCCATCTAAATGCCTCTTTGGCAGATTGTGAAGATTCCATTAGATCCCGTGTGGATCTCTTGGAATAAAGTCCGCCCTAGGCTGACGAGGGCCATTAGCCCGAAACTATGGTCTCTAGGTGGACGCTTCTCAGTTTGCCAAAGCTGGTGTTGTGGCTTTGTTACCGACCCGAGGCCGCTAGTTTGCAGCAAAGGTCAATAGATGGCGTCAGGTTTTGACATTTATTTTGACGGGAGAGGCGCCCTATGCTTCTATATATATATATATAATGGTGCTGGCAAGTGCAGCAGCAGTGAAGATGGGGATTATATATAAAAAAGGAACAATTAAACTTGAACAAATTAAGTAAATTTAATAGAGATTTAAAAACCAGTGGTCATATAAAAAGAAGGAGAGTTAAAAGAACACTGAGTACTTACAATGGCAGACATGGCGAAGACCTTAAAGAGGAAGCCTTTCCTGCTGTAGCGGTTTCCTTCAAACAGCATGAAGTCTCCGTCCGTGGTGACCTCGCCTCCAATAGCCCTGGAGACACAAGACCCATGGTAGAACATAAGGACCAATTGTCTCAAAGCCACGGCTTAGCTTTTCTCTAAAAGCTGGTGTGGATTGTCCTTAATTTACCAATCTGAATGATTAGGTTCTAAATAATAGGAATTTGTGTAGGGAGGTGGTACCAGAATTTACCAGAATCCATGGATAAAATATCCCACATTGAATACTTTTTTTTCTAAGCTTCATTGTATTTTATCAGAGTACACTCATAGATTGTAAATTTGATCTATGAATATAGTCTCCATGACCTTGTTTAATTATACAAGGGGATAATAAAATAAAAAAAGAGTACACTCATAGACAAAACTTGAGGAAGTTGTACCTTTCAGCATGTATATTGGGATTCAGACAATAACTCTGAAAGATATTAGTGACCTTTATTGAAGACATGAGTGTGAACAAAATTGCCTTGTTACTTTAAAAAGAACAGATGATTGGCAGACATCAAACTCTTTGCACTTCCTTAAGTTTTGTCCATGAGTGTATATGTGGGACATTTCTGTAATAGCATTGTTTCCACTTTGGATATGGTCTTCTTTGCCTTTTATTCTGTAGATATAGTCTCGTTATCCTGTGCTTGTTTTTACTCTATAATATTTATTCAATGGGACTGTGCGGCAAATTAGTGGAATGTGGTAAGAAAAAAAAAAAAATGGGGAAGAGATCCTTAACATTTCAAACAAGAGTTCTAGGCTGCTTCTCACCTGACAGCATCGATATCAAAGAGTTTGGCTGGGGGCCTCTTGCCACGCTTCCTCTTCTCTGGTTCACTTTGCTGCAGATGAGTCACCAGTTGAGCACATTCAAGATGGGGGAGGGAGAGATGCACTCACGTTGGTCACACGCAGGGCTCCCCTCTTCCTGCTATAGTCAATCCTGGGGATGATCTTGAGGTGGACTTGGTTCTGGGCTGTATCCACGTAGTCCACCTGGATACAACACATTCTTTGTCATCTCTCCCCAAGCAATGCTTTATAAAGTGTTTCACTGAATACAGTAGGAACTTCCATGAGAGGACACCTCTTTACAAAGGACATTTTTCATCATCATGATTGGGTGAAGAAGAATATGTCTGCCTTTGTCATTAAGACTGGGAGCACTACTCAGTGGCAGGCCGACTTAGCTCCAAAAGAGATGGCCACCTCTGACATGAGGAACAGATGCCATGTACAGCCGCTCCTAACATGGAGTACAAACGCTGCTCATCCTGTATTCCTGGATTAGGAGCCCTTACAGGGTACTATCAGCCGGGCCAGCTGAGCCCAGGTTTTTTAGCGAGCTTGTTACTGCTCGCCCTTCTCCTTTTTCATTTGGGCTTAGGACCGGCAAAGGCAAATCCTGATGTTGAAACTAATTGCATACATGTTTAGCTTTTCTTGATTAATCAAGAAAGGTATTTGGCCAATTCTGGGATAATTGAAAATTAACAATTAATATAAAGCAATAACTCGCCCATCTTTATACAGAAAATGAATACATTAAGACGTGAATGTTTCTTTTATACATCAATCAAACTTCTACTGTCTTTTTAACGGATGATGCAAGTCATGAGAAAATTTTTGTTGCACGATCAGGAGATACCTTTCTTTTAATACAGTATAACCTCCATAAGAGGACACTCCGCTAGAAGACACCTCTCTACAAATGACACTATGGCTTTGTAACTAGGTATCCTTTACAGGGAGGTATTTATAAATTGAAGTTAAACATTTAGTCTATAGCTCCAAGAGCCACGTATTAACCACCATATGTGGGTCTTACCTGGGCCAGGTCATCCTTATAAATGGAGCGCTTGAGGCGCACCCACTGCTTGGTCTTGAGCTGTCCCTGTTCCTTGGTGACCCTCAGGACATCTGTCATCTCCTTGATGGGTACCATCATCTGCTGGTACTGTCCCATCCTCAGCATGCCCACCCCCTGGATGGCCTGTTTCACATGGGTCTGCTTGAAGGCCTCGATGTAGATGTACCCTTTCACTCCTTCTGGAGCCACCACGCTCTTGATCTGCAGGGGCTCTTCTGTGTACTGGAATGCCAGGAACTTGCGCATGAGCTGGATGGCTGTAACCTTCTCCTCTCCAATACGGCATTTCACCATCCACAGGTTGGGGTCCCTGCACAGGAAAGTTTAGGCTTAGAGAGAGTCACCCATCAATTTGGAACTCTCAGGGGGAAAAAGAATACAGGCTACAACCTCGAATGAGAGTGACTTTAGGCATTCTTTCATAGAAGGATCTACTTGTATTAGAGATAATGCACTTACAGTACTACACAGCCATAACCTAAAAGAATGGCTAAATCCTCCTGAAGGTGGTCTCTTATCAAAGACTTTGGGTCAGGTCAAGTCATAGTCTTTCAGCCCAAACAGACCATCTCCAGGAGACATTGGGTTTAGCCATGGTCTACATGGAAGACTACCATCACAAAATCACTCTTACAATATGTTTCACACACAGCCTTATTAACACCACCAGTCTTATACAGATTACCACAGGAAGAAAGGAATCATAGATGGATTCCTGTACAACATGTTTCTAACACAAATAACACTTTAAAATGATGGGTTTTTTTAGCGAAAGGGTAAAAATAGTTTTCTCTTTTAGTTTTTTATATAAAATGATAATAATAATAAGAAGAAGAAACAATATAAAAGAAAGGAATCTGAACTTACTTCACACCGGGCAGGAGAGTCTGTTGAGCGATTTCTTCAGAAAGTTCAACATCATCACCACCGTAACCTCTGTCAGCATCGGAGGTGTCTGCGTATTTCTTGCGGTAGTAGTCTTCAATCTCATCCTCCTTCTGTGAGTTCCACATCATCTGGAGCCTACGGTGGGAGTCAATGTCGCGGGAGGTGTTCTCCTCTGAGGGCCGGGTGCGGTCAATGATGTCTTCAGCTCCCTCCTCCCATTCCTCATCGTCCTCCACTTCATCATCTACTTCAGCCTCGTCAATGATGAAGTCATAGCGAGGCTTCTTCCTCTTCTTCTTGTGATCCTCATATTCTTCCTCCTCTTCTTCCTCATCATAGTCCTACAACAGATGGGGCATTTAGAGAAGTTAAAAAGAATGGAAATATGATTTTTTTGTTATTATTATCCCTGATGAGCTTTACTCTTCCCCGGCAGACACCATTAAAAGTCTCAAGCTTTACAAGCTTGATACCTTAATATGATTGAGTGGAGATAAGAAAGAAGAAGAAGATTATCCCTAGTATACGTGGTACAGGCCATGATAATCATGTTGGGTAGATGTTGGTGACTGCTTTTACTGTAAGTGCACCACATGTCTACACATGTAGAAAGAACTTTTGCACTTACAAATGTGCCAGAGTTCCGTTTGGTTACATGCACTAGCTGGTAGGGTTGGACTTTTACATGGAACGGGGGCCATAGCAGTCGAAAACCAATTCCACCTACCCCCCATGGTAATATGATGCTTTAGCATGCTGTTATAGGAAATTTAAACTTTTTTGTGACACGTTTATTTCTCTCTTTTAATAAAAAAGAAAAAGAATTTTCTACTGCCCTTACTGATAAAGACACAATTTGGATTATAGATTAGAACTACAAGGTAAATAAGCCTAACAATTACTACAGTTAAATCTTGTTATAACAATATCACTCTGGACCCTGTTGATGTTCTAACCATGGTTGAAAGAATTGTTATAACCCCTTTTTTCTATCACAAAATCTGTTAAAACAAGGTTCTACTTTGATGATAAAGCATAATTTGGATTATAGGTAATTATAGAAATTAAGACCTAATCCAAATAATTCAATAGTGTGTGACATTTAGGTAGCAATGCTGTTACCAAAACATCACGCTATTAAATTATTTGGATTAGATCTTTATTTTCTTGAATCTAAGGTTCCACTTTATAAACTGTCAATTTTCAATGACCTAAGACCAAATCCCCTCCCAGCTAACTGTATAAGAGGCGATGAAGAAAGGTTTGTGCAAAGAGGTGTAGCAGCCCAGCTAGACTTGTAGCAAGGCCGATGTTCCCTCTTCAAACAGTTACTTTGGGAGTGGAGTATCAGAGAAAGGCCAGATTTGGGGCATTCCTCTTTCTTGCACTCCCGCACTTAAGCAAGGAAGTAGTGATATAATGGCGAAAGATTGAAGCACAATGACGTTACCGAAACGTCACACACTATTTATTTAGATTTTGTCTTATATTACCTTGTAGTTAGGCTTTTACAAGTTAGATTGTGATTTCTAATAAGGTACAATTTGGATTATAGATTAGAAACACAAGGTAAATAAGACGAAATCTAAATACATAAGTAGTGTCTGACATTTCAGTAACTGCGTTTTTACCGGAACATCACACACTATTTATGTATTTGGATTTAGTCTTATTACCTTGTGATTATTCATGTTTTGAGAAAGGTTCACCAAAAATAATTTGTAATCTTTATAAAAATTTATGATAACATGCAGGAAAAAATGCATTATGAAGAAGGCATATTTCTAGCATGGAGCATATTAATCAATTTTAGTACAATCTCTGAACAAATTCCTTTAACAACCATTCTGTAAAAACCTCCCAGCTAACTGAATAGGAGGCGATGAAGAAAGGTTTGTGCAAGGAGGTGTAGCGGCTCAGCTAGACTTGTAGCAAGGCCGATGTTCCCTCTTCAAACACTTACTTTGGGAGTGGAGTATCAGAGAAAGACCAGATTTGGGGCATTCCTCTTTCTTGCACTCCCGTACTCAAAGCAAGGAGAAGTAGTGATAAATGATGAAAGATATGCAAGTGAAGAGAAGGCAGAGCTGTTATAAGTCACAATTTGGATTATAGATTAGAAATACAGGGTAATAAGACCAAATCTAAATAAATAAATACAGTAGAACCTCCCTATAAAGGACACCTAATTGCAGAGCCAAAGTGTCCTTTAGAGAGAGGTGTCCTCTTACCGGAGTCTCAAAATAGTAAAAATAGTAATTTTGCAAATAAAAACTGTCCTTTATAGATAGGTGTCCTCTAGCTTAAGTGTCCTCTCATGGAGATTCTACGGCAGTGTGTCCCATTTTTGTAACAGCATTGTTACCATCATCAGACAAAAGTACTGAACTTTTTTTTTGTCTGAAGATGGTAACAACGCTGTTACTGAAACATCACATACTATTAATTTGGATTTGGTCTTATTATCTTGTAGGAAGCAAGGAAGCTATTGAGGCAAGAGTTGGCTACATAACTTGCTGGCTTACCTCTTCCTCAACATTTTCTCCGGCTTCTTCTTCTTGGCTTCCTTCACTCCCCTCCTCCTGCTACAACCACCCCTGGTTAAACCACAGAGCTCACACATACATTCTTTGTACACACACATCCTTTGTTGTTCAATAATTATATCAATGACCTAGAGCAAATTTTTATTAAGACATACAGTAAAAAAAAAAACTCTATAGCGAACTCTACAATTGGATTTAAGATTTGGTTCACTATAGCCATGGTTTGTTTTATATGGCCATAGTTCACTGTAATTATAAAATAAAAAATGGGGATTATTTCAGGTTCTCATTTTCACATGTTCTCTTTTTAACTTGCAGTAAAGTCCTTTGTATCATTTTTATCGACAATCAATGGATGAGCCAATACACAGTAAAAAATATGTTTGGGGTTGCAGGGAGTTGAGAATTGAATTCAGTTGTTATTGTTGTTGTGTCCAAAGAAGAGTCTCAGATGTCTCTATGCATCTCTATCACAGCAGCAGCAATATCCACTATCTTGGGTATGTAAAGCTGCTGCTCTGGGTCTAAGTCAATTTTCTGAATTGAATTCAGTGCATAGTGAAGAAACCTTGCAACTATTCCTGAAAGTCATTGTCCATAGATGACCAAACTTAACCCTTAACTGGAGGGGTTGGGTAGATTCTGCCCATGCATAAATTTGATATAGGAAAAAAATATATTTTTCGTTTACCTAGAGCTACCAGCTTTCATGTATTCCAATTTTACAGTGATACAAACATTTTACATCCAATGTTTATAAATTTCAGTTTTGGGAGGGGGGTTAAATTTGCATGTGTGGGCGGATTCCGCCCAGCCCGTCCAGAAGCGTGAGAATTTTTCGTGTCAGTGTTAGCTCGTGGCTCATACTTGAGTCTCTATCTTCCGCTATTTTTAGCTTCCTTTTTTATAATATAACACTTATTTATTTGGATAAGTAGAATTATCAATCAAGTCAACAGAGAGAACTATTCCTGCCAACCCAAAATATATATGTTTTAGAGATTAGTCGACCACACTTTGGAAGAAATATTCCCGCAGACAATTGGTTCACTTCAGTAGTTAGTTGATAAGTTGAAAGAACATGGCCTTACATATATAGGAACGATGAGAAAGAAAAAACCTTAGATTCACCACAATTTCAACCGCACCCTAATAGAGAATCAGGAACCTCTATTTTTGGTTTCTCTGGAACAATTACTTTAGTCTCCTATGTTCCAAAAAAAAAAGAAGTAAAGAAAATTGGTAATCAGATTGATAAAAAGGGTAAAAAGGAAAGGAGTCCTATTATTGTTGATCTTGGGAGAGCATTGACTGATGAACACCTGGCCACACGTAATCTCAATTCTCTCCCACTGCAATTACAGACAACAATTCAAGAAGAATGATGGTTCAAGTTAACCAAGTGAATCTACGATGCCACAACAATCTGATACTCCAAAAAAGTGCTACAAATGTCCATCAAAAAGCGCAGTAAAAATAAAAACCCTTTGCTCTGTATGTCAACTAAGCGTTTGCAATAACATTTCTTAAAAATTTGTGAAAACTGTAAATAGATTATATACAGAATTTTTAAAAGTCACAAAATCTGTATATTAACTATTTATTAATTAAATATATATTTTAAAATATTGATTTCAATCAATATTTAGCGCTTATTTCATAAAGTTACATAAGTGGGTTGAATCTACCCAACCCGTCCAGTTAAGGGTTAAATCTGGTAATCAAAGACTGTTGTTCTCTCTTGGGAGGACAGAATTGGTGCTTGTCCCTCCTGCTCTGTACCAGTCATGTGTAGAGTAGTAGATATAAGACACAACCTACCTCACTTTCATCTCCGCTACGTTCACTCTCCGATGATCCACTGGCTTCTGAATCCGACATGGCTAATCTGGAAACACACCAATCTGAATTTAGTATACACAAGTTCCAGAAACACCTTCACCTTAAAAAAAAAAATCATAGCGGGATATTGGTCACTTGTTTTAACATCTTAATTTTTTAAGCTTTTTCTGCATTACAAGAAAAAAAAAATTTTTTTCATTACAGTAAAACCTTCATGAGAGGACACTCATGCTAGAGGACACCTCTTTGCAAAGGATAGTTTTCGTTTGCAAAATTACCATTTTTACTACAATAGAACCTCTATGAGAGGACATTCATGCTAGAGGACACACCTCTCTACAAAGGACAAGTTTCCATTGTCAAAATTACTATTTTTTACTATTTAGTAACTCTCCAGTAAGAGGACACCTCTCCCTAAAAGACACTTTGGCTATGCAACTAGGTGTCCTTTACAAGGAGATTCTACTGTATTTAGAAACACTCCGGCAAAAGATAACCTCTCCCTAAGGACACTTTGGCTATGCAACTAGGTGTCCTTTACAAGGAGATTCTACTGTATTTAGAAACACTCCGGCAAAAGATAACCTCTCCCTAAAGGACACTTTGGCTATGCAACTAGGTGTCCTTTACAAGGAGATTCTACTGTATTTAGAAACACTCCGGCAAAAGATAACCTCTCCCTAAAGGACACTTTGGCTATGCAACTAGGTGTCCTTTACAAGGAGATTCTACTGTATTTATAAACACTCCGGCAAAAGATAACCTCTCCCTAAAGGACACTTTGGCTATGCAACTAGGTGTCCTTTACAAGGAGATTCTACTGTATTTAGAAACTCCCCGGTAAGAGGACACCTCTCCCAAAAAGACATTTTGGCTATGCAACTAGCAACTATGTAAATGAGATAAAAATCCAACGGCAAAACTATAGGTGACTTCTATACTAACCAAAAAAGTTGATAATGGGCCAATAAAAGTACAATTTGGATTATAGATTAAAAACACAAGGTAATAAGACCAAATCCAAATAGTTTGTGACATTTCTATAGCAGCGTTGTTACCATCATCTGTATGATAGATTCAGTCTTTTGTCTGATGATGGTAACAACGCTGTTACACATAAACATCACCTACTATTTATTTATTTGGATTTTTCTTCTTATTCCATTATGTTGATATATAATGAGCTGTAAATAAAAAGTTTTGTTAGGATTCTATTAAGAACGGTCTGTCTGGAATAAATGGTGTTAAAATTGATACAAAGCAACAACGTGCCATCTATATATAACAAATGCAAACATTTAAGACGTGAATATTTCTTTTCACAAATAAATCAAACTTCTACTGTCCTTACTGTGATGAAAAGGCTCCCTAAAAGCTTTATGTCCATAGTTTGCTTAAATACCATTTCTGAGATTCCATCGTTCAGTGTAGCATATAAAAGCAGAATGATCCAATACAATACTAAGAGCTCTGAAGAAACAGTCTGATAGATTAAATTGGCGAAAAACCACTTGGAGGGTTCACCACGGATGAGTCAAGCCCTCCCAATATTTTTTTCATCGCAGTAAGGACAGTTGAAGTTTGATTTATTTGTGAAAAGAAACATTCACATCTTAATGTTTTCATTTGATAAGGCACAATTTGGATTATAAATTATAAACACAAGGTAATAAGACCAAATCCAAATTAATAAATAGTGTGTGACGTTTTGGTAACAGCATTGTTACCATCTTCAGACAAAAGTACTGAATGTTACCGAAACGTCACACACTATTATTTATTTGGATGTGGTCTTATTACCTTGTGTTTAATGTTTTCATTTGTTATATAAATGGTGTTAGGACAAGAGGGCATTTCTAGAAGGTTCCTGGAACTTGGGTAACTCTGCCATTCCAGACCTGGATGAAAAATAAAAGAGGGGAAGCAGTTACAAATTTGTTGGAAAAACCTGGATTCAGCTAACCCAGCATCAATTATTCTCTCTTTGAGCATATCACTCTTCTTATTCTGTTTGACTTTTGTTAATTCAACCAATGACGATTCGATATCACCAATAATTTGACCATTTCTTAAATCAAATTTTGTCAACACAACATTAGATAATTCTTGTTTAAATACACAAGGTAATAAGACCAAATCCAAATAAATAAATAGTGTGTGACGTTTCAGTAACAGCGTTGTTTCCATCTTCAGAAAAAAAGTACTTAGTCTATAATCCAAATTGTGCCTTATCCTTCTTGTTTAAATACTAATTGGGGGCTAAAAATTCAATACTTCGGTACGCGGAGACACTATGGTCATAATGTGAAAAAAATAGTACAAATGTGATATTGTACTGGGATAAGGTGCATAAATTATGAAAAAGGCATCTCCTTATCGTGTAACTGAAAGTTTCTGATGGAATTTACAAAGGTGGAAAAAATATATAATAAAATAGTAAATAAAGGGTATATAAAATGTAGGGGAATATATATAGTTGTTTTGAAAATAGAGCAATCCATAGATAAATCTAAAATGTTATAACACCTTGATAAAGGTTGGCGTTCAGCCAACTGAAATATTGGTAAAATAAATGATATTCTGATCCAATATATGCCTTTTTAATAAAAAAAAATTAAAAAATATATATATATATAGTTGTGTATGTGTACAAATTTCTTCAGCTTTTTCAGTATTATTATTCAGTTTATCTCGACTCAATCCTATTAGGGTATCAAGTCTGTAGAGCTCCATCATGATTGGGTGAAGTTGAATGCCTTTATCATTAAGACTGGGAGCACTACTCAGTGGCAGGCCGACTTAGCTCCAATATGAAATGGCCGCCTCTAACATGATAAACAGACACCATGTACAGCTGCTCCTAATATGGAGTACAAAAGCTGCTCATCCTGTATCCCTGGAGCCCTTACAGGGTACTATCAGCCGGGCCAGCTGAGCCCAGGTTTTTTAGTGAGCTTGTTACTGCTCCTCCTTTTTCATAGATGTAATCTAAATAACGTCAAGGGTCATGATAATCATGGTGAGTAATAGTTGGGGAGTGTAATTGTACCACATGTCATCACATGTAGAAAGTGCAGTTCAACAGTTGCACTTACAAGTGTACCAGAGCCCTGTTTGGTTACTTGCACTCACTGGTGGGGTTGGACTTTTGATAGAATCAAGGTGGAGGAGGACCATTGGAGCAATTTTGATTTCAGAAAAAAAGTACCCAATGCTGGAATTTAATCTTGGGTCATTTCTGTCAGAAAATGATTGTTTACTCCACTGGCCTCCTATTTTATAATTATCAAAACTGAATTCTGACCAAAAGTTGATATAAGGTACAATTATAGAAACAAGGTAATAAGATTCCAAATCCAAATAAATCAATAATGTGTGACATTTCTGTAACAGCATTGTTACCATCTTCAGACAAAAGTACTGAGTAAGTACAGTAGAAAAAGCATTCAGTACTTTTGTCTGAAGATGGTAACAACGCTGTTACCGAAATGTCACACACTATTGATTTATTTGGATTTGGTCTTATTACCTTGTGTGTTTATAATCTATAATCCAAATTGTGCCTTATCAACGGTACAATTATAGATTAACCCTTAACTGGACGGGTTGGGTAGATTCTGCCCATGCATAAACTTAACATAGGAAAAAATATATTTTTCGTTTACCTAGAGCTACCAGCTTTCATGTATTTTAATTTTACAGTGATGCAAACATTTTCCTTCCATCGTTTATAAATATCAGTTTTGGGAGGGGGGGTTAAATTTGCATGTTGGGGCGGATTCCGCCCAGCCCGTCCAGAAGCGTGAGAATTTTTCGTGTCGGTGTTAGCTCGTGGCTCATACTTGAGTCGCTATCTTCTGCTATTTTTAGCTTCCTTTTATAAAATAACACTTATTTCTTTGGATAAGTAGAATTATCAATCAAGCCAACAGAGAGAACAATTCCTGCCAACCCAAAATATATATGTTTTAGAGATTGTCGACCACACTTTGGAAGAGTAATAGAAATATTACAGCAGACAATTGCTTCACTTCAGTAGAATTAGTTGATAAGTCAAAATATACAGTATAACCTCGTTAATTCGACACACCCCAATTCGACACTCGGCGATAATTCGACCATGTTCCGATGTCCCGACCTCCGGCCTATCAAATAACAAACCGTAATTCGACAGTATCGATAATACGACAGTTCCGATAGTTCGACCATTTTAAAATTCGAATTTCGACAGTTGAATGTTATTTTACATGCAACTTTACCGCTAAACGGTATTACGGCGGCGACGATCGGCATCGGCGGGCGGCGACGATCGGCAACAGCGGGCGTCGATACGATCGCGCCTGCGCACTTTTGGTTTCTGGTTAGTTTAAGTTTCACTTTGCAGTGCCGTTGCGCAATTTCGCGGATGTTATTGTTGTTTTTTTTTACGCGGGAATTTCGGCATCATGCGCTAACTAATAATAATTTTTATTTTTTTATTTTTAACATTGAAATATTTTAGCTAATTTTAAATTTATAAATAATTTCTTTTTAAATAAATAAATCTTTATAAAATGATCCAACAATGATTATGATAACATTATATTTCAATATTCCATTTCTGTGTTATTATAAAAGATTTAAACACAAAATCAATAACACCTGCAGCAGCAGTGGATGCCTTTAATACATTAAAATTTATTTATTAAAAGACATTTCAGAGGAAGAAAGGCATGCATGTTTTTTCAAAATGCCATCTGGAATACATCCTGAATAGGATTTCAGTGCAAAAACAGATATCTATAAAGGAATTTTTTAAAAGATCTTCATGATTATTTTAAAATAATATTTTAAAATTTTCTTTTTATTTACCATATTTATTTCCTTTCAACTGCTATATTTTTCAATTAGAATAAAATATTATTTAATATATTATATTTAATATTTTAATGTCTGTAGAGTTAATATTTGATTATATTACTGAAAAGAAACACATTGCCAATAAATTTATTTGTTACAATTATTTATGTTTCTAAAATATGTATTAATGCCATTTTGTCACTGATACTAAAAGTTAATCATGAAAATAATATAAAAACACACAATGGTTTCAATTAATATCATTAATTTATATTACAAAGCTATTAAAAAATATATATTTTAGCGAGTTAGATGATTACCTAATCATATAACCATATAACCTTAATTCAACACTTCCTTTAATTCAACCGAAAGCTCTGATCCCTTGGGGTGTTGAATTAAAGAGGTTCGACTGTATTTAGGAACGATGAGAAAGAACAAACCTTAGATTCCACCACAATATCAACGGCACCCTAATAGAGAATCAGGAACATCTTATTTTGGTTTCTCTGGAACAACCACTTTAGACTCCTATATTCCCAAAAAAAAAAAAAGGAAAGAAAATCGGTAATCAAATTGATAAAAAGGGATAAAAAATGAAAGTAGTCATTTTATTGTTGATCTTGGGAGAGCATTGACTGATGAACACCTGACCACAGTAATCTCAATTCTCCAATTCTCCCCTACTGGAATTACAGACTACAATTCAAGAAAAATGATGGTTCAAGTAAACAAAGTGAAACTACAATGCCACAACAATCTGATACTCCAAAAAGGTGTTACAAATGTCCATCAAAAAACGCAGTAAAAAATATTTAAAAACCTTTGCCTTGTATGTCAACTAAGTGTTTGCAAAAATATTTCTTAAAAATTTGTGAAAACTGTAAATAGATTATATTCAGAATTTTTTTAATTCAAAATCTGTATATTAACATTTGTAATAATTAAATATTTTTTTAAATATTGATTTCAATCATTATTTAGCGCTTATTTCATAAAGTTACATAACTGGGTTGAATCTACCCAACCCGTCCAGTTAAGGGTTAAAAACATAGTAACATGACCCATATTCAAATGAATAAATTATACATGACATTTTGGTAATAGCCTTGATAAGGTACATTTTAGATTATAGATTAGAAATACAAAGTAATAAAACCAAATCCAAATAAATAGTGTGTGACATTTCAGTTACAGCGCTCTTACCAAAATGTACAAATTATTTATTTGGATTTGGTTTTGTTACTTTATGGTCAGAAGCTCTTCTAATATTTGATCTGTTAGATTATTAAAGAAATCTTAGTATAACAGTGTGTTAAACATACATCAACATTCACAATATCCAAAATTCAGCGTAAAAGCTTATTGAATTTGTGTTTGATATCTTCTTTAATAATGACTTTGAATGTGAAAGAAATTGCTGGATTGTCTCTTAATAATTAGATAAAAATACCAAAAACGCACACACACAACAAAATTCTGATTAGTTTAAATGTTTAAAAAAAAAAACAAGAACAGTTGCTAAAGATAATTCAAATGTGATAAGGCACAATTTGGATTATAGGTTATAAAACAAGTACTTTTGTCTGAAGATGGTAACAACGCTGTTACAGAAACGTCAGACACTATTTATTTATTTGGATTTGGTCTTATTACCTTGTTTTATAATTCAAATGTGTCAATTTTTCTATACTTTGGTTAAAATAACAATTAACTCATGTTGAACAAAAGAATTATATTTTTGTTGTAAATATAAGTGAAAAGAAAAACTAAAATATAACTGATGTACAAAATAAACATGCTTTTTACTTTTTAAAATACTTTTATTATTATTATTATTATTATTATATATTGTTTTTACTTCTAAATCTAAATTTCTATTAAACCTTGCCTAATGTAGTTCTTTATATTGGCGCGCGTCTGGTTTGTAACTTCTGAAACATTCAAAAACTTGCATTTACAACGACTAGTTATTTATTGTTTTAATCGAAACGTATTTATAAATTTCAAAATTAGTCAAGAATTAGTTTACTGATCGTACCGCTTGAAACGAAATTGTGGTTGTAAATATGTTTGATTTTTTTTTTTAAATATTCAACTAGCTCACGTAGCAACTTTTTAGTAAGTAAATATAGTAGAAAATATCATGCACTATAGAACTTACTTTAGGTTTTTAAAATTTCTATATGTCCCTTAAATTAATTAAGGTTTAGTTAAATATTGTTTTATACAAGCAGTAAATATTTATTCTTTTTTTTTTTTCCAAAACGCTCTCTACAAGTAAAACAAGGCAGTGTAACAAAATATAAAATAATATTTTTTATATAAATTCATTTTTTAAAATACGTTTATATTTTTTATAAAAAAATAATATAAATATATTGATTATATATATCATATAAAAATCTTGAAATTAATTATTTTTTATATTCTACAATTCAAATCTTTCAGAATAATTGGGAGAAAAATATTAAATATCTAAAATTATTCCATTACATTTTAGAGTAGGTATTTATATAAACTCTGTCGATAATTATTAGATTAAAAAAATATATGTAATACCATTTATAATACTCAACCACTAACAAAAATTATGTTTCTGGATAAAAACGAATATTATTTTCGATGAAATGTATATAAATAAAAATAAGTTTGTGAGTGTCTCAAATGCGTTTCCATAATATTTGAAGAAGCAGGATGAAATTTTGCTGTAGAGTTGGGTGTGGAAGGATTCTAAGTCATAGCTTCCCCTGGAAAGTGTTAATTAACCCTTATTAATATATAAATAAAAATTCTCTATCATCACTACTTCTATTAATAATTATAAGAATATTAAAGCTTTGTTGAAACAATATTGGTTGAGCAAAAATTTACTAAGGCACTTCTTAGTCGAAACTGGGTTATTCATCTATTACAAATAAAAAGTTGTAATTGTTTTAATTCACCATTATTTGTAACACCATATAAACTTCCTAAACGTGTTCATATTTAGAAGCTTTTATTTAGCTTGCTTCCATGTCTGTCCATAAATCTTGTGATAAATTTTAATATATTTTTAGAGCTCGTTGAAATCTGAAATTTTGTACTTTTTAGAATCTGATGATACAGATTTATAAATTTTTAGACTTATGGGTTGTGTCAGTATGGCCAGGAATAGACAAATTTCCTAATTGCCTTTCAAATTTTAGTAGTTTAATTTTAAAATGCTTCCCCAGACCACATAGAAGTATGAAATTTTGAACACTCGCTGTGTTCAATTAAAAATGCAAGTATACAAATTCAGACTTTTGGGTCGACTGGAGGGCGGGAATGAAATCAATTTATTTTTAAATCTTATGTGTTGCACGATGTCAACTCAAAAACTGTTAGGAGCTGCGAATTAATATTTTCAGCGATTCTTCAAAACCTCAAGCTAGTGAAGAAACTACTGGATACCAGAAAAACCAGAAAGTAGTGGCGGAGCATTCAAGCTCTTCTTTTAGCATTGAAAGGGTTTAATGAAATCTGTGGGAAAAGCGAGCAGCGTAAGGTCGACCGATGGCAAGACGCCCTACAGAAGATGATTGTGCGATAGAGCTCTCTAGAAATAGTAGCAGGGAGAAGGGAATGATCCAGACCAGTTGTGTAGCTGAGGAGACCAAACGGGCCCGCGACAACGACACTAGTACTTTGAACCAAGTCAAGTGGACTGTGAAAGAGTGCCCTCCAGATGAAGTGCTGTGCGAATATCCACACACTCAAGGATCCCATCTGAAAATCTTCTCGAGATCATCTGCGATACGACGGTGTGACAGACTGCTGAGACGAGGCCAGACTGCCTGGGATTACAGAGAAGCTCCAACTGGACGTGAGGAGCTGGGCGCTTCGTGGAAATGCAACAAGACTGGTTAGTCGAAGAACATTGCAGATGTAGCCAGTTGAGCCGGCAACCCACAAACAGACAAATTGGAAACTACACGGAAGACTCCTAAGACAGTGTCTGTGACCATGAAGTTCCATTTAATGTGTAAGTGCCGTTGTCTTCATTCCAGGCCGAAGAGGTAATCCACGGATTTTTGCCCGCCATTTTCGATCCTTTATGCGAAAATATGTAAGCCAAAGAGCCATATCGCCTAGAAATAGCTCTGGTATAATTGAGACTAGCACACAGCCCGACACCCTCAACAGTGTTGAAGAGTCCATAGTTCAGTGCAAGGTTGGCACGAAAAGACATACTGTCCTGTTAACATTTAACTGGGCTTAGTAGGACAGCAGCCTTCATGTCTAGGGTACCAGGAGTATATACAAGACTCCAGACATACTGTCCCGTTAACATTTATCTGGGCTTAGTAGGACAGCAGCCTTCATGTCTAGGGTACCAGGAGTACAAGACTCCAGACATACTGTCCTGTTAACATTTATCTGGGCTTAGTAGGACAGCAGCCTTCATGTCTAGGGTACCAGGAGTACAAGGCTCCAGACATACTGTCCTGTTAACATTTATCTGGGCTTAGTAGGACAGCAGCCTTCATGTCTAGGGTACCAGGAGTACAAGACTCCAGACATACTGTCCTGTTAACATTTAGCTGGGCTTAGTAGGACAACCTTCATGTCTAGGGTACCAGGAGTACAAGACTCCAGACATACTGTCCTGTTAACATTTAGCTGGGCTTAGTAGGACAGCCTTCATGTCTAGGGTACCAGGAGTACAAGACTCCAGACATACTGTACTGTTAACATTTAACTGGGCTTAGTAAGACAGCCTTCATGTCTAGGATACCAGGAGTACAAGGCTCCAGACATACTGTCCTGTTAACATTTAGCTGGGCTTAGTAGGACAGCCTTCATGTCTAGGGTACAAGGAGTACAAGACTCCAGACATACTGTCCTGTTAACATTTAGCTGGGCTTAGTAGGACAGCCTTCATGTCTAGGGTACCAGGAGTACAAGACCCCAGACATACTGTACTGTTAACATTTAGCTGGGCTTAGTAGGACAGCCTTCATGTCTAGGGTACAAGGAGTACAAGACTCCAGACATACTGTCCTGTTAACATTTAGTTGGACTTAGTAGGACAGCCTTCATGTCTAGGATACCAGGAGTACAAGACTCCAGACATACTGTCCTGCTAACATTTAGCTGGGCTTAGTAGGACAGCCTTCATGTCTAGGGTACCAGGAGTACAAGACTCCAGACATACTGTACTGTTAACATTTAACTGGGCTTAGTAAGACAGCCTTCATGTCTAGGGTACCAGGAGTACAAGGCTCCAGACATACTGTCCTGTTAACATTTAGCTGGGCTTAGTAGGACAGCCTTCATGTCTAGGGTACCAGGAGTACAAGACTCCAGACATACTGTCCTGTTAACATTTAGCTGGGCTTAGTAGGACAGCCTTCATGTCTAGGGTACCAGGAGTACAAGACTCCAGACATACTGTACTGTTAACATTTAGCTGGGCTTAGTAGGACAGCCTTCATGTCTAGGGTACAAGGAGTACAAGACTCCAGACATACTGTCCTGTTAACATTTAGTTGGGCTTAGTAGGACAGCCTTCATGTCTAGGGTACAAGGAGTACAAGACTCCAGACATACTGTCCTGTTAACATTTAGCTGGGCTTAGTAGGACAGCCTTCATGTCTAGGGTACAAGGAGTACAAGACTCCAGACATACTGTCCTGTTAACATTTAGTTGGACTTAGTAGGACAGCCTTCATGTCTAGGATACCAGGAGTACAAGGCTCCAGACATACTGTCCTGTTAACATTTATCTGGGCTTAGTAGGACAGCAGCCTTCATGTCTAGGGTACCAGGAGTACAAGGCTCTAGACATACTGTCCTGTTAACATTTAGCTGGGCTTAGTAGGACAGCCTTCATGTCTAGGGTACAAGGAGTGCAAGACTCCAGACATACTGTCCTGTTAACATTTAGCTGGGCTTAGTAGGACAGCCTTCATGTCTAGGGTACCAGGAGTACAAGACTCCAGACATACTGTACTGTTAACATTTAGCTGGGCTTAGTAGGACAGCCTTCGTGTCTAGGGTACAAGGAGTACAAGACTCCAGACATACTGTCCTGTTAACATTTAGTTGGACTTAGTAAGACAGCCTTCATGTCTAGGGTACCAGGAGTACAAGGCTCCAGACATACTGTCCTGTTAACATTTAACTGGGCTTAGTAAGACAGCCTTCATGTCTAGGGTACCAGGAGTACAAGGCTCCAGACATACTGTCCTGTTAACATTTATCTGGGCTTAGTAGGACAGCCTTCATGTCTAGGGTACCAGGAGTACAAGACTCCAGACATACTGTACTGTTTACATTAGCTGGGCTTAGTAGGACAGCCTTCATGTCTAGGGTACAAGGAGTACAAGACTCCAGACATACTGTCCTGTTAACATTTAGCTGGGCTTAGTAGGACAGCCTTCATGTCTAGGGTACAAGGAGTACAAGACTCCAGACATACTGTCCTGTTAACATTTAGCTGGGCTTAGTAGGACAGCCTTCATGTCTAGGGTACAAGGAGTACAAGACTCCAGACATACTGTCCTGTTAACATTTAGTTGGACTTAGTAGGACAGCCTTCATGTCTAGGATACCAGGAGTACAAGGCTCCAGACATACTGTCCTGTTAACATTTATCTGGGCTTAGTAGGACAGCAGCCTTCATGTCTAGGGTACCAGGAGTACAAGGCTCCAGACATACTGTCCTGTTAACATTTAGCTGGGCTTAGTAGGACAGCCTTCATGTCTAGGGTACAAGGAGTGCAAGACTCCAGACATACTGTCCTGTTAACATTTAGCTGAGCTTAGTAGGACAGCCTTCATGTCTAGGGTACCAGGAGTACAAGACTCCAGACATACTGTACTGTTAACATTTAACTGGGCTTAGTAGGACAGCCTTCATGTCTAGGGTACAAGGAGTACAAGACTCCAGACATACTGTACTGTTAACATTTAACTGGGCTTAGTAAGACAGCCTTCATGTCTAGGGTACCAGGAGTACAAGGACTCCAGACATACTGTCCTGTTAACATTTAGCTGGGCTTAGTAGGACAGCCTTCATGTCTAGGGTACAAGGAGTACAAGACTCCAGACATACTGTCCTGTTAACATTTAGCTGGGCTTAGTAGGACAGCCTTCATGTCTAGGGTACCAGGAGTACAAGACTCCAGACATACTGTACTGTTAACATTTAGCTGGGCTTAGTAGGACAGCCTTCATGTCTAGGGTACAAGGAGTACAAGACTCCAGACATACTGTCCTGTTAACATTTAGCTGGACTTAGTAGGACAGCCTTCATGTCTAGGATACCAGGAGTACAAGACTCCAGACATACTGTCCTGTTAACATTTAGCTGGGCTTAGTAGGACAGCCTTCATGTCTAGGGTACCAGGAGTACAAGACTCCAGACATACTGTCCTGTTAACATTTAACTGGGCTTAGTAGGACAGCCTTCATGTCTAGGGTACCAGGAGTACAAGACTCCAGACATACTGTCCTGTTAACATTTAGCTGGGCTTAGTAGGACAGCCTTCATGTCTAGGGTACCAGGAGTACAAGACTCCAGACATACTGTCCTGTTAACATTTAGCTGGGCTTAGTAGGACAGCCTTCATGTCTAGGGTACCAGGAGTACAAGACTCCAGACATACTGTCCTGTTAACATTTAGCTGGGCTTAGTAGGACAGCCTTCATGTCTAGGGTACAAGGAGTACAAGACTCCAGACATACTGTCCTGTTAACATTTAGCTGGGCTTAGTAAGGACAGCCTTCATGTCTAGGGTACCAGGAGTACAAGACTCCAGACATACTGTCCTGTTAACATTTAGCTGGGCTTAGTAGGACAGCCTTCATGTCTAGGGTACAAGGAGTACAAGACTCCAGACATACTGTCCTGTTAACATTTAGCTGGGCTTAGTAGGACAGCCTTCATGTCTAGGGTACCAGGAGTACAAGACTCCAGACATACTGTCCTGTTAACATTTAGCTGGGACTTAGTAGGACAGCCTTCATGTCTAGGGTACCAGGAGTACAAGACTCCAGACATACTGTCCTGTTAACATTTAGCTGGGCTTAGTAGGACAGCCTTCATGTCTAGGGTACAAGGAGTACAAGACTCCAGACATACTGTCCTGTTAACATTTAGCTGGACTTAGTAGGACAGCCTTCATGTCTAGGGTACCAGGAGTACAAGGACTCCAGACATACTGTCCTGTTAACATTTAGCTGGGCTTAGTAGGACAGCCTTCATGTCTAGGGTACCAGGAGTACAAGGCTCCAGACATACTGTCCTGTTAACATTTAGCTGGGCTTAGTAGGACAGCCTTCATGTCTAGGGTACCAGGAGTACAAGACTCCAGACATACTGTCCTGTTAACATTTAGCTGGGCTTAGTAGGACAGCCTTCATGTCTAGGGTACAAGGAGTACAAGACTCCAGACATACTGTCCTGTTAACATTTAGCTGGGCTTAGTAGGACAGCCTTCATGTCTAGGGTACAAGGAGTACAAGACTCCAGACATACTGTCCTGTTAACATTTAGCTGGGCTTAGTAGGACAGCCTTCATGTCTAGGGTACAAGGAGTACAAGACTCCAGACATACTGTCCTGTTAACATTTAGTTGGACTTAGTAGGACAGCCTTCATGTCTAGGATACCAGGAGTACAAGGCTCCAGACATACTGTCCTGTTAACATTTATCTGGGCTTAGTAGGACAGCCTTCATGTCTAGGGTACCAGGAGTACAAGGCTCCAGACATACTGTCCTGTTAACATTTAGCTGGGCTTAGTAGGACAGCCTTCATGTCTAGGGTACAAGGAGTGCAAGACTCCAGACATACTGTCCTGTTAACATTTAGCTGGGCTTAGTAGGACAGCCTTCATGTCTAGGGTACCAGGAGTACAAGACTCCAGACATACTGTACTGTTAACATTTAACTGGGCTTAGTAGGACAGCCTTCATGTCTAGGGTACAAGGAGTACAAGACTCCAGACATACTGTACTGTTTAACATTTAACTGGGCTTAGTAGACAGCCTTCATGTCTAGGATACCAGGAGTACAAGGCTCCAGACATACTGTCCTGTTAACATTTAGCTGGGCTTAGTAGGACAGCCTTCATGTCTAGGGTACAAGGAGTACAAGACTCCAGACATACTGTCCTGTTAACATTTAGCTGGGCTTAGTAGGACAGCCTTCATGTCTAGGGTACCAGGAGTACAAGACTCCAGACATACTGTACTGTTAACATTTAACTGGGCTTAGTAGGACAGCCTTCATGTCTAGGGTACCAGGAGTACAAGACTCCAGACATACTGTACTGTTAACATTTAGCTGGGCTTAGTAGGACAGCCTTCATGTCTAGGGTACAAGGGAGTACAAGACTCCAGACATACTGTCCTGTTAACATTTAGCTGGGCTTAGTAGGACAGCCTTCATGTCTAGGGTACAAGGAGTACAAGACTCCAGACATACTGTCCTGTTAACATTTAGCTGGGCTTAGTAGGACAGCCTTCATGTCTAGGGTACAAGGAGTACAAGACTCCAGACATACTGTCCTGTTGACATTTAGCTGGGCTTAGTAGGACAGCCTTCATGTCTAGGGTACCAGGAGTACAAGACTCCAGACATACTGTCCTGTTAACATTTAAAATGATATTTTCATCATCAATTCAATCATGTAGTCTCACGACTATTTTTCTCTACAGTGTTTAAATAGAGTTAAAAGTATAAAAAGGATCAGGAAGTGTCCTCTTTTAGTATATATATATTTTACACTGTTATTTATTCAAAAATATATATTAATAAATATATATAAATTAAGTTAGCAACATATTACCTTACTAGCGGATGTGAACCCAGGGGTTTTATCCGAGTGAAAGTTTGCCTAACGAATATTATATATTATGAAGTATAATAAACAATGTTAAAGATTAGTTTTAATTATTAATCAAGATTGTGTGTGAATATGTGAGAAAGATGTAATATCGTTGTTGTTTTCTTAGCCGACTGTTTTACATATGGTGTTATCTTAAAATTGCTTGTTTTGAATATTTTTTTAGATTGAGTTGAATGAATTGCTGAATTTTTTCTTGTATTTATATATAAATAAAATTAACTCTGTTTTTTTTTTTGTATTTAATCGATAACAGCGAAGTTACGCATGTTAAAGTTAGGAAAAATATTTTGATGTTAAGCAAAACCTGCTCCATCTCGTTTTACATAAATGTTGAAAAATTGGTCGAAATTGATGCATTGTAACGAAAGTTTTTAGTGAACAAACACTTATGAAATTTCCATTTTATTAATATAGATTATTATTTTTTATGATTAAGAATATAAAATTATAAAGGATATTTAAAATATATAGTAGAACCACTCTGTTAATAAAACCTAGTTGTAGAGCCAAAGTAGTGTCCTTTATAGAAAAGTCTCCTCTTTTTGAAGAATTTCTTATTAATCAAAATGACAATTTTTTTTTGCTGATGAAAACTGTTCTTTGTAGAGAGGTGTTCTCTAGCAATAGTGTTCTCTCTCATAAAGGTCATACTAGGTTGGAAAAAAAAAACTCATTGTGAAAAATATTTTATAATTTTAATGCTATTATAAGATACAATTTGGATGATATACACTGGTGTCCAAAAAATAAGAAACTTAACCAATATTGAAATTTCTCAAAAGCTAATTTATTAACAAATATAAAATTTAGTATACAAATAGTTTAAACTATGGAGAATTTGACTAGCTATATGAAAATTTAAAAAATATTTGAAATTATGAAATATGCAAATTATTACCAACATACCCAAATCACCTCTAACAGCTCTCAAGGTCTCAAAGCGAGCCCTCATACTGTTTACCCAGGCTTTGGAGGAGGTCCAGGAGTAGTAAACCCCACTCCTCAAATAGAGCAGTTCTTAGCTCAACGAGGGTTCTGGGAGAGGGGGTGACGAGCTACAATACGCCTCCCTAGAGCATCCCACACATGCTCTATTGGATTCAGGTCCGGAGATCTGGCTGGCCAATCCATCCTTCGATAATTCTCACTCTGGAGATATTCATTGACTAGCCTAGCCCTATGCGGACGAGCATTATCGTCCATAAAAATTAAATTGTGACCAATTTGATCTCTATAAGGTCTTAGATAGGGCTCAAGGATCTCGTCCCTGTACCTTTGGGCAGTTAAAGTGCCCGCAGAAAAAAATGTGGAGGGGTGTGCGTCTGCTAGAACTGATGCCAGCCAGACTAAGAGACTGTCCCTTCTAAAACTGTCTATTTCCCTGATGTTACTGGGATGATCGCGGGTTCCAGGCTCCCTCCAGATGAAAACTCGTCGAGAATCTGTGTTTAAACTAAATCTTGACTCGTCACTGAAGAGAACATTGGCCCACTGATCATGAGTCCAGGCGTGATGTTCCAAGCTCCAATTCAAGCGGGCTCTCCTGTGAGCAGAGGTTAAAGGGATACAGACCATTGGTCGTCTTGCATAAAGAGCACCTTCATGAAGCCTTCGGTAAACAGTTTGTCTTGAAATTCTTGTTCCATTAGCACTTGAGAGTTCATTAGAGAGTTGAATAGCTGTCATCTCCCTATGGCGCTTGGCAGTCACGACCAGATAATGGTCTTCAGAGGTAGCTGTTTTTCTTTTTCTACCAGAACCTTCTTTTCTTTTGATGGTTCCTGTCTCAATGAACTGTTTCCATATTTTGCTGACCACAGATTTATTCACATTTAGCCATTTTGCTACTTCAACTTGTGATTGCCCTGCCTCCATTCTTCCAACAGCTCTCCATTTTAAATCATCTGCTAAAATTTTTCGTAAACTCATAATTAACTAAGGATTAAATAAAATTATAATTGGACAATTCTTAGATGGGGTAAACGACACGCCAAATAGCACACTTATAAAGACAAGCAAAAAATTGTATATTTTCAATTTTACCGAATCGAATGGTTGCGATAAATACACTGGTGTCCAAAAATAAGAAACTTTTGTTTTTTAATTAATGTTTTAAAATATACAACGCTAAAAGCTAAAGATATTTAATTAGGTATTTTAAGTCGCAGAATTTATTTATCGCAACCATTCGATTCGGTAAAATTGAAAATATGCAAATTTTTGCTTGTCTTTATAAGTGTGCTATTTGGCGTGTCGTTTACCCCATCTAAGAATTGTCAATTATAATTTTATTTAATCCTTAGTTAATTATGAGTTTACGAAAAAATTTAGCAGATGATTTAAAATGGAGAGCTGTTGGAAGAATGGAGGCAGGGCAATCACAAGTTGAAGTAGCAAAATGGCTAAATGTGAATAAATCTGTGGTCAGCAAAATATGGAAACAGTTCATTGAGACAGGAACCATCAAAAGAAAAGAAGGTTCTGGTAGAAAAAGAAAAACAGCTACCTCTGAAGACCGTTATCTGGTCGTAACTGCCAAGCGCCATAGGGAGATGACAGCTATTCAACTCTCTAATGAACTCTCACGTGCTACTGGAACGAAAATTTCAAGACAAACTGTTTACCGAAGGCTTCACGAAGGTGCTCTTTATGCAAGACAACCAATGGTCTGTATCCCTTTAACCTCTGCTCACAGGAGAGCCCGCTTGAATTGGTGCTTGGAACATCACGCCCGGACTCAAGATCAGTGGGCCAATGACGAGCCAATGACTTCAGTGACGAGTCAAGATTTAGTTTAAACACAGATTCTCGACGAGTTTTCATCTGGAGGGAGCCTGGAACCCGCTATCATCCTAGTACATCAGGGAAATAGACAGTTTTAGAGAGGGCAGTCTCTTAGTCTGGGCTGGCATCAGTTCTAGCAGTCGCACACCCCTCCACATTTTTTCTGGGGGCACTTTAACTGCCCAAAGGTACAGGATCCTTGAGCCCTATCTAAGACCTTATAGAGATCAAATTGGTCACAATTTAATTTTTATGGACGATAATGCTCGTCCGCATAGGGCTAGGGTAGTCAATGAATACCTCCAGAGTGAGAATATTCGAAGGATGGATTGGCCAGCCAGATCCCCGGACCTGAATCCAATAGAACATGTGTGGGATGCTCTAGGGAGGCGTATTGGAGCTCGTCACCCCTCTCCTAGAACCCTCGTTGAGCTAAGAACTGCTCTATTGGAGGAGTGGGATTTAATACCCCTGGACCTCCTCCAAAGCCTGGTAAACAGTATGAGGGCTCGCTGTGAGGACCTTGATAGCTCTTAGAGGTGATCATACTCCTATTGATATCTTATTTCTTTAAGATCTGGAACCTTAGCTTTGGGTATGTTGGTAATAATTTTCATATTTCATAATTTCAAATATATTTTTTAATTTTCATATAGCTAGTCAAATTCTCCATAGTTTAAACTTTTTCTATACTAAATTTTATATTTGTTAATAAATTAGCTTTTGAGAAATTTCAATATGGTTAAGTTTCTTATTTTTTGGACACCAGTGTATATTCTACGACTTAAAATACCTAATTAAATTACTTTTTTGCTTTTAGCGTTGTATATTTTAAAACATATCATTAAAAACAAAAGTTTCTTATTTTTTGGACACCAGTGTATTTGAAACAAAAAACAATAAGACCAAATGAAAATATTTTAATAATTTGTATTTAGTCTCTTGTTACCTTTTGTTTTAATTTTAATGGTAAGTTATTTTAATTATATTGGTAGCCACAGAAGAAAAGTGAATTATTTAAGGCTTAACCACCACTAGTAATTGCTTAAATACATAATAATATATGAAAAAACGAAAGAAAAAAAAAGATAAAAAGATCAGGTGGTGAAATCAATATTAAAAATGGCATATCCTGACCAGGAGCACATGTGCTTTACAGAAGGCAGAGCGCCATCTGGTGGAACAGAAATCAACTAAACATTGATATAGCCTGTTCCCTGATATTTGGCCAACCCAATTTCTTGATAAATCAAGAAAAGCCATCCACGAACGCGTTTCGCGCTTTTTGGCGCTCGTCAGCGTGGACTAGGCTGTAACACTGCGACCAAAAAATATTTTTTGGTCTTAGTAGCTTCCTGAAAAACCAAGAAATGGGTATTTAAGGCCAAACTTTCGCAATACGCTTAACACGTGAAAAACGAAAGAAAAATAAAAGATAAACAGATCATAATAATATATATTATGCAGAGGAATTTTTGTTATCTATATTAATAAAATGGAAATTTCATAAGTGTTGTTCGCTAAAAACTTTCGTTACAATGCATCAATTTCGACCAAATTTCAACATTTATGTAAAACGAGATGGAGCAGGTTTTGCTTAACATCAAAATATTTTCCTAACATTAACATGCGTAACTTCGGTGTTAGCAATTAAATACAAAAAAAAATCAACAGAGTTAATTTTATTTATATATAAATACAAAAAAAAAAATTCAACAGAGTTAATTTTTTTACATACTAGCTAATAATCTCAATCTAAAAAAAATATTCAAAACAAGCAATTTTAAGATAACACCATATGTAAAACAGTCGGCCAAGAAAACAACAACGATATTACATCTTTCTCACATATTCACACACAATCTTGATTAATAATTAAAACTAATCTTTAACATTGTTTATTATACTTCATAATATATAATATTCGTTAGGCAAACTTTCACTCGGATAAAACTGGGCGAAGCCGGGTACACATCCGCTAGTCTATAATAATAACCACGATTTTAACTTTTCACAACGCTAAAAATACATTTTTAAAAAATCATTCAATTTTAGAACAAATTGTTCTTTCATTATATATTTTCTCTTTTGCCTACCTTTATCTAAATGATTGTTTAATATGTTAGTCTTAAATGATATGGGCTTAGCAAAAATACGATGTTTCTTTCTAAGGATTTCAAGTTGTTTTGTACTCACGTAATTTGTAGTTACGAGGACATCCCTTTAGATATAAACAAATATATATTTATTTAAGGAACGACTTGTTCCAATACAATTGTTGTAAACAAGCGAGCAAAGAATCAAACAGAAAGGTTGAAGCGTAGAAGTAGTGATGATGATAAAAGTCAAAGTTTGCGTACCAATTCCCTCCTTACTTTGTCTTTAATTCCCACGATGCTGAGGTTCTCCAGGTGTTTCTTCATCTGGTCTCGGGATAGGTCCTTTGTGAAGATATCCGCCTCAGGTCCTGAGATGGCTTGTACAGAAGGCAGATGTCTCTTGATTCATAACAGTCTCTCAAGAAGTGGTACTTTCTGTTGATATGTCTACAGCGACTGCTTTGTTTAGGGCTGGAGATCCGGTTGATCAATGACTGACTGTCTGTATAGATCGCAGTTGGGTTATCCCATGAAATTCCATTCTTCCAGCTCTCGTAACAGGTTTATTATCCACTTGATTTGACAGCAGCTTTCACAAGCAGCTATCATTTCCGCTTCCATTGTGGAGAGGGCGACGAGTGGTTGTTTACTACTTTTCCAGTCTATAGTTGCTTCGCCGAGCTTCAATACATATCCGCCATAGGATTTTCCATCATGAGTGGTCGACCAGCTGGCATCGGTGTGTAGGACTTCAGGATTCAGTCTTCCCTCTTTCAAATTTCACTCCTAGGTTCAATTGTTCCTCGTAGGTATCTCACACTCTTTTGATTGCTGTCCAGTGAATCTGTTTTGGTTGTCTGGAGTACTGTGAAAGTTTGCTAGTGATGTAAGCGATGTCGGGTCTGGTGTTACCAGCTAGAAACATTAGCATTCCAAGGGCTTCTTGGTAAGTGTGCTGATCACAATTGTCATCTTCAATATGATTGTCCAAATTGATTTCTTTGGAACCTGGTGTTGGAACTTCCTTACAATTTTCCATTCCATATTTCTGCAATATTTGTTGTACATAGTGGCTTTGCTGTAGCGAAATTCCTCCTTGTCTTGTATGATCTTGATTCCCAAAAAACATGCCTTTACATGTTACATCCTTCTATTTCCAGGTGATGTCTCAATTTATTGATGAATCTGTTTGAGGTATCTTCAGAATCTGAGACAGTGATAAAGTCATCAACATATATTCCTACATAGAAAGTATTTGTCTTTATTCTTTCATTTAAATAGGCAAG
Organism: Cordylochernes scorpioides; assembly: GCA_030710605.1. NCBI lineage: Eukaryota > Metazoa > Arthropoda > Arachnida > Pseudoscorpiones > Chernetidae > Cordylochernes > Cordylochernes scorpioides. Next base: position 69,396,671 of record CP092879.1, on the reverse strand, counting down.
GATCAGATTTAGGTTTTTCCAGTCCACAGTCATGAAGTACTTGACTGAATTTCTCATACCACGATCTTCCCGGATTGAGGTAGACCGTAAATAATTTTGTTGAGTTTGCAAACTTTGTTTCTGTCTTGAACAAATCCAGCAGGTTGTTCCATGAATATTGTATTTTCAATGTTTCCATTTAGATAGGCTACTTTCGCATCAAATAGTTTAATGACTGAATCTTTTGTTGCTGCCATTGACAAAATAGTCCTGAGGGTGCATTTTTAATTACAGGGCTGAAACTTTCGTTGTAATCTCTTCCTGGGATTGGTTGTATCCCATTGCAACAAGTCTAGCTTTGTAAGTTTTGTTTTTGTTTTCTTGGTCTTTAGATATTTTGAAACACCCATTCATTTTTGACAACTTTAGCGTTTACAGGTCTAGGTACCAGTTCCCATACTTGATGCGAGTACATGTTCTGTATTTCCTCAAGCATTGCGTTCTCCCAATGTTTCTTGTCTTCGCATGCGATGGCTTCTTCATAGTCTTTCGGAATGGGTTTCATTCGTAGTAGCCAGAACGTAGTCATCGAATCTCTTAGGTATTGTTCGAGTTCTTTGTGGTCTGTCTGATTCACTTGACTCTGTCTGTCTGTTGATCATGGTATCTGGTGCTGGCTCTTCAATATCAACATCTGATAGAACATGATTGTCCAGTTGTTCATCCTCCTGAATGAAGAAATATGTGTCAGTGTCCGTATTATTATCACTTTGCTTTTCTTCCGAGATGACATTATTGTTCTCTCTGAAGTGCATGTCAGCGGTTTCAAGAATGACTCTCGCTGTGATATCAAATACTCGATAAGCCCTTCTGCATCTTGAATAGCCTACAAATATTCCTCTCTTAGATTTAGCTTCTAGTTTGTGTCTTTGATGATTCTCGAGTTTATAGAAGACTTCACAACCAAATCTCATGATGTGAGAGACGGATGGCTTTTTACCTTTCCATTTTTCCATAGGGTAGTGTCTGGGTCATTGGTTGTGGGAGTTAGATTGTACAGATATGCAGCTGTATTCACAGCTTCTGCCCAGAAGTGTAGGGGTAATTGGGAGTCTGCCAGAAGTGTTCGGCCTTTGTCTAATAGTGTTCTGTTAGCTCTTTCAACTCTCCCATTGCTTCTTGGGGTGTACGGTGTAGTTAGTTCATGTTTAATTCCTTGGATTCTATGAAGGTTTCAAGGTTTTTTTGATAAATTCTGTTCCGTTATCTGTTCTAAGTCGTTTTAGTTTTGAGTTTAGCTCGTTTCTCTCTTACAATAAACTTCTTCAAACTTCTGCTGCGAGAGTTTATCTTTGAGAAATTCTACAAATATTCTCCTAGAAAATCCATCTACGATGGTCAAGAAATATTACTTCCGCCCAAGGAGTTTATTCTTATTGGACCACAGAGATCGACATAAATGGCTCAAAGGGGCAGCTTTCCTGATTGCTATCTGTGTGAACATAGGGTACTTTGGTCATTTTTCCCAAGGAGCAAGCATCACATTGATCAAGGGTACCATTTATAGAGTCCAAGCCTTTAGAAGATTGTTCTTCAAAATCAGGTCTAATTTGTTGTCACTAGGATGTCCTAACCTTCTGTGCCTGCAGTCCTAGAATTGTCCTTTGAAATCAAGCAATGTTCATTTGGAACTGTTGCTTCAGATAAACGTGATAGGTTCAATGTGTACATGTTACCATCAAAGTTTCCTGTTCCTATTAGCTTGTCATCAGAAGAGTATATGTATGCTCCTTCAGAATTCAAAAGAACAGAGTTCCCTCTTCTTACCACGCTTGGAATGGACATTAGATTTCCTTTCAGGTGTGGTACATGGAGGACATTATGCAGGGTTACAACGTTGTTAAGTTTGTCTTTACCTTGTACAGTAGCTTGGATTGATCCTGATGAGGCAGATTCGATGTGTCTCCCTTCTTCCGCCACTTGTATGCTTCTTCTCTCCTCCGTCTTGTGCTCGATCCATTCACCATGGGAAGTCATGTGGCTTGTGCACGCAGAATCAATTATCCACAAGTCCTGAGTCGTCGGGCGTTCCTCCCTTGTTGTGATTACATGTAGTGCGTATTCTGAAGTGGAGTCTCTTCGTTGTATGGTTCCTCCGTTCGTTCTTGGATTGCTGATCTGGCCGTGTCTTTGTTTTGTTTGGTCCTTTATGGTAGTTCCTTGTACTAGCCATGTTATTTTTGTTTGTTGTATTATTTTGATTTCTTTGTTGTTAGGGTTGAACCAACAGTCTTTCTTGAAATGTCTTTTTTTTTGCAAATGTAGCATGACTTTTCTTTAAATTGGTTACCTGATGATCTATAAGCATTTTCATGATTTTTGCTTCTGTCCTGTCTTTTCTTCTCGAAATCAGTAGAGCTTGTCTCAAGTCTGGTAAGGAGATTTCTCTGTTTATTGACAGTGCTGGTGATCGTGTCAAAGTTAGGTGTGAGTCCTTCAACAATGTATCATACAAGTTCTCTTTCTGTTATAGTCTTTCCTAGCTGGGTGATCTCTTGTGCTAGTTTCTGTGCTCGTACAATATACATGTTAACATTTTCATTTGGGTCAATTTTAGTCTGGCTATCCAACATTAGGTCTATCCTTTTATTTTCTAGAGATCCTTCAAACCTTTTCTTTGAATGTACCAAATTCTTTTGGCCTTTTATCGCCTCAAAAGATGATTGTTAAGTCATCCGAAAGTGACAATATTATAGGCTGTATGCTTCCCGATTCTTTTTCTTCCAAATATCATATTCTAGTTTATTTTTTGTAAAGTCTGGCTCGTCATTAACAATTTACGTCCTCGAAGAGATCATTTGAATCTAGAATTGCTTCCTTTTTCATGGACCGTTGTATAGTTGTTTTCTGTTAAATGTTCGATTTTTGCTAAGTTATGTGTATCCATTTTCATTCAACTTTTTCTTTCTAAATTGGCGGTTTAGTCCAATTATTAATTTCTTTTTGATTTAAACGGATCAATTGGCAGTTAGTCCAATTCGCGCGCCCAAACCACGGTCTGCACCAAATTGATATAGGCTTAGCAAAAATACGATGTTTCTTTCTAAGGATTTCAAGTTGTTTTGTACTCACGTAATTTGTAGTTACGAGGACATCCCTTTAGATATAAACAAATATATATTTATTTAAGGAACGACTTGTTCCAATTAATTGTTGTAAACAAGCGAGCAAAGAATCAAACAGAAAGGTTGAAGCGTTAGAGTAAGTGAAGCTTATAGTAGTGAGTCAGCATCGATGATGATAAAAGTCAAAGTTTGCGTAACATTAAATGTAATAGATTTTATCTCCAATTTAATTTTTAGTTAGAAGAATTGTATTTACGATTTGTAAATTTCGCATGTTAAATGTAGTTTGGTTTTATATCCGTGTGTCAAATTGAAATAA
>CP092879.1:69337543-69393148 GCA_030710605.1 Cordylochernes scorpioides | reverse complement strand
CCCCCCCCCCCCCCCATATTTGATAAATTATAAATATTATGCTGTTATTCCGGAAATGTACCTTATATTTCTGTACTTGCTGGAGAATCTGTATAAGACTGAAAGGTCTTAATGAATATTTTTATTGTTGTATATATGATGTTGGTTTGTAATGAAGTTGTTGCATTTGTCAAAAAAAAAAAAAAAAAAACACCGTTCGGAAGAGATTAATAGAATGGCCGAATGCCGTGGTCCATTTGGATGAGGAAAGTGAAGACTAGAACGCGGCTGATTCCACACTAGCCTGTTCAGTGATTCGCTAACCATGGCGTATGCACGAAGGAACGTGTGGCCATTGGACATGCATCGAACCTGGAAGCTGTTGTTGGGTGCTGCGCTGCCTGGAGTATAGGAGCTCTTTCTATGATTCCTTTCTTCCTGTGGTGAATCTGTATAAGACCCTGGGGACTGTTGTTGGGTTCTGTGCTGCCTGGAGTATAGGAGCTCTATCTATGATTCCTTTCTTCCTGTGGTGAATCTGTATAGACCCTGGAGGCTGTTGTTGGGTGCTGCGCTGCCTGGAGTATAGGAGCTACATCTATGATTCCTTTCTTCCTGTGGTGAATCTGTATAAGACCCTGGGGACTGTTGTTGGGTTCTGTGCTGCCTGGAGTATAGGAGCTCTATCTATGATTCCTTTCTTCCTGTGGTGAATCTGTATAAGACCCTGGAGGCTGTTGTTGGGTGCTGCGCTGCCTGGAGTATAGGAGCTCTATCTATGCTTCCTTTCTTCCTGTAATGAATCTGTACAATACCGGTAGTCTTAATAAAGCTTTGTGTGTGTGTAATTGTCAAAAATAAAAGCTTATCTTTTATGATTCTGAGATTTGAGGCAACTAATAGGTAGAAAACACGACACCAAGAAACCTCGAAATAACCACTTAGCGCATCGCCAAACAACAAGAGGGATTTGCATTAAGTGATTTTGTTGTTGAAGGTCATCATTAAAAAGTTTCCTCCATTATGACAAAATGTCGACATTCTTTTGTAAGCATCCCCTCCTCAGTCATTAGGCCAAAAGATCATCTCACCCAGCGCAGGAATTGTCTACAGAGAGAAGACGACCTACAGGACGGAAGTCTAACTTGAAGGTCACTGAATGGAATCAAGGTCACAAAAGTTTCACATAGTTGCGCTAACTGTAATCACATGTCTGAGAATGTCGCTTACATGTGATGTATGTGTACACATGGACAATACATAAGGAAAGTTGTACCTTTCACCATGTATATCGGGATTCAGACAATAACACTGAAATATATTACAGTGACCTTTATTGAAGACACGAGATAACCAAGTGTATATACACTCATGGACAAAACTTAAGGAAGTTGTACCTTTTAGCATGTATATCGGGATTCAGACAATAACTCTGAAAGTTATTACAGTGACCTTTATTGAAGACACGAGATAAACCAAGTGTTTATACACTAATGGACAAAACTTAATTCAGACAATAACTCTGAAAGATATTACAGTGACCTTTATTGAAGACACACGAGATAACCAAGTGTGTATACACTCATGTACAAAACTTAAGGTAGTTGTACCTTTTAGCATGTATATCGGGATTCAGACAATAACACTGAAAGATATTACAGTGACCTTTATTGAAGACACGTGATAACCAAGTATGTATACACTCATGGACAAAACTTAAGGAAGTTGTACCTTTTACCATGTATATTGGTATTCAGACAATAACTCTGAAAGATATTGCAGTGACCTTTATTGAAGACACGTGATAACCAAGTGTGTATACACTCATGGACAAAACTTAAGGAAGTTGTATCTTTCACCATGTATATCGGGATTCAGACAATAACTCTGAAAGATATTACAGTGACCTTTATTGAAGACACGAGATAATCAAATGTAAACAAAATTGCCTTTGTCTCCATAAAAAAAAAAAAAAAAAAAAAAGACGACTGGTGACATCAAAGAGAGAGAGAGAGAGAGAGACAATTGACAATTGACATATTAGAGAGAGAGAGAGAGAAACTATCTTTATTTACGGGGCTGCTAAAAAAAATGGAGATGCCGGGGACATCAAAGACTTTCCACTTCCTTATATTTCGTCCATGAATGTATTTTATTCAATAAAGATATTGATTGGATAGCGTTTTCCCTTCAGCCAATAGGAGAGCAATGTGCTCGAAGGTCATCATCCTATTCACCATCAAATTTCATCTAACAATCTTCTGTCTTTATTTAATAAAAAATATAAGCCAATGATATCTTAACTACATTCTGACTATTTGGATTATAGGTATATTAAACGAGAATGGATGTTTAAAAAAAAAAAATATTTTACCAAAGAGGTATTTCTCTATCGAAATACCTAAGCAAAATTTGAGCCAAAAAGAAAAAAACTAATAATCACACATACATCTTTATTAAGACCACCGGTCTTATAAACATTCACCACAGAAGGAAGCATAGATAGAGCTTCTGTACTTCAGGCAGCACAGAACCCAACAACAGCCTACAGGTCCGACACATGTCCGGTGGCCACACCGTACATAGGTTAGCGTATCACTGAAAAGACGAGTGTGGAATCACCGTGTTCTATTCTTCACTTTCCTCATCCAAATGGACCACGACATTCAGTGATTCCATTAATCTCCTCCGAACGGTGACTGCGGTCTTGTAGAATTTATATAAACCAAAGACCTTGATTAAACGTCATTGTATTCATTCAATTATATATTTATAAAATGAAAGGATTTAAAAGCACGAATGTTTCTTTTATACATAATACAAACATCTACCGTCCCTTACTGCGATGAAAAAATATATTGGGAGGGCTTGGCTCATCAGTGGTGAACCCTCCCAGCGGTTCGCCAATTTAATCCATCAGACCGCTTCTAAGAGCTCCAATACTGTATTGGACGATTTTGCTTATATACGCAGCACTGAAGGATGGAATCTCAGAAATGGTTTTCAAGAAAATTATGGACATAAGCTTATAGGACAGTAGAATTACATTCAAATATTTGCATCGAGCAATGCTCTTCCGCAAACCCGCTGGGAGGGTTTACCACTGATGAGCCAAGCCCTCCCAATATATTTTTTCATCGCAGTAAGGGCAGTAGAAGTTTGTATTATGTATAAAAGAAACATTCGTGCTTTTAAATCCTTTCATTTTATATGTATAGATGGCGCGTTATTGCTTTGTGTTAATTATATATTTGTTGACTATCGGATAATTAAAATTCTTCGGGATGAAATTAATCATTAAAAAAAGAAGAAAGCATTCTCCTGATATAAAAAAAGACATAAAATATTATCCAGTAAGATCTCTGAAGCATCCAAAGTGAGAAACTCTGCCAAAATTGATGTACGTATCTACCTGGTTCTACTGATAAGGGGGGTTAAAATCCCTAGATAACATACAGGATCTGACATGAGAGGCGCCATTTTGATTATATTTCAAGAAAATTTCATAATCCAAATGGTTTTCCTTTCCCCGTTTATCCGTGAGGTATTACCCATTGGTATTTCTGTCCTATATCTTATCAACTAGTGGTATCCCCCAATAATTGGTCGTATTTGACCAAACTGGTGATGGATTTCTCACCTGTAATAACCATTCTTTCACTTCATCTCTTTCTATATATATATATGTTATATAATTTTTAAAAATTTATAGAAATGTCATAAATATAAATCTTTGTAAATATTATTTTATTTTAATCATCTTTCTAAAATAACTCTGTTATTCTTTGGCCATCAGATGGCGCCACTTTAAATATATAAATGAATTGTTTTTGTTTTTAGAGAGTAGGATACCAGTTGGCATAGAATTTTAGGGGGCAAAAAATAATATGCCACCGATTGTAATTAAATCGACGATCGGACCAACCGGCGAGAAACTATGCATAATCGAAGCCTCCTTAATAACGAAGATCCTAGACAAATGTGGAATCGAGTATAAACTTGAGGAAACGGTTCAATCAAGAAGAGAATTCGCGGCTCCCAATCGGATGACTCAAGATCGCCAACTAGGAGCGAGCGTAATCTGAAGACGCCTAGAATGGACATCGACGAACAAAGTCCCGCCACTGGAGTTTCTCAACAAATGAACGCAGCTCACCCACCGCAAGACGATGAAGAAAATAGCGACAACGATGGCCCATGGACCACAGTCACTAACGTGAAAAAACCGAGAATTCCTCCTGTTATTGCAGAAAATGTAGCAGATTGGAAGCTTCTTTGCCAAGAGCTAAAAGACTTGTGCATGGAAACCATTCCAAGTCACGATTTCTGGCAAAAAGCACATAATTAAATCGAAAAACATCGGCGACTTCAAAAAATCAGGGAGTATGTACAGAAAAATAATGGAGGATATTCTTACAGACTACAGGAGGAAAAAACCACTGAAAGTGGTATTGAAGGGGGTATCAACAGCCTTCAAAGAAGAAGACGTCGTAATTGAACTGATCTCAATGGGCTTCACTGAGGTCATTGTCAAAAGACTCCATAGACAATCGACCAAAATACCGATGAATATAGTCCTAGTAGAGCTACCGAAAAATGAACAAAATAAACGAATCTATGGAATAACCGAAATACTTTACCAAAAAAATAGTCGTGGAATCATTCAGGACTACAAAACCAGTCACCCAATGCTTTAACTGCCAGGGTTTTGGGCATGGGCCAGCTAAACTGTTTTTTGAAGCCCAAATGCGTCAAGTGTGCTGAAGAACACCATTCGAAGGATTGTCCAAGAAAGTCGAAACAGCTCCCACCAAAGTGCGCTAACTGCGGAGAGGCGCACACAGCCAATTACCGCGGATGCCCAAATTTTCCGAAGCCACAACAACAGCAGCTAAAGCCTCCCAGACAAAACTCCCCTAACACCATACCTCAAGCAAGCTCCACTAAAACAGAAGAAGCAATTGTTGAAAAACAAAAGGCAAGTTACGCTGAAACTGCAAAAAAGAAAACTACTCATTCTGACACCAGGGAACTGTGCGAAAAGTTATTAGAAATTATCAAAACTTTCTTACAATGAAAGGCAAATTACCTTTAAAAATCGTTTTCTGGAATTGCAACGGAATCAAACTCAAAAAAGAAGAATTCCTACAGTTGGTGACCTCAGCCACCGAATCCGACGACCTGGACCCAATGGCTAGCTGACAGCCAAACACCCAACAAACTGCCCTCCTGTAAGGTTCGGGGGGCCACTCCAGCATTACAACTCGCCATGTGTAAATAATCTGGACAAGGTGACTCGTGAGCTGTGCTCGAATGTAACACCTGTAAATTGAGATGAAATAAATAAATAAAATAGAGAGTAGGTTAGGTTAAGTTAGATATAATTTTTATAAATATGTAAATTGTAATATAGGATTAATTGCTAAATTCTATATTTACTCTAAATTTAATGTATTCTTTTGCTCAAGAGTTCACAAAATAAACTTCTTGAGATTAATTTTCTTTTTTTTTAAATTATATTCTTAACGACTGCACTTTTAACTTTAAAAAATCATTTTAAATTTACATAGTTTGTAACATATATATATATATTAAACTACAGTTAAACCTGTCTATAGCGTCCACTCTTGGGACTCACCAAAATAGGGTGCTATAGACAGGTCACTTTTAATGTAAATCGCATCGTTCTACGTATTTAAAATCGGGCGCTATAAAGAGGGGGCGCTATAGACAGGTTTAACTATACCATGTTTATATAGTGGATTGGTGGTTGATTGGTATAAACTGTTGGTTTTTGATAACAAAGTCCATGGTTCGAATCCCATATTGGATACGTTTTTTTTCTAAAGAAAAAAAATCGTGTAAAATTGCTTACGTTTCTTGTAAAAGCTCAATCTTAACTAGAGAATACGCAAGTAACAAAATAAAATCTCTGGAAAACTTGTAAGTGAAAAAGTCGAACTGTTTCCTACATATTACAAGAAAATAAGACCTAATCCAAATAATTTAATAGTGTGTGACGTTTCGGTAATAGCATTGTCACTATCATCAGACAAAATAATAAATGACCTTGAAGTAGAGGAGAGCTTCAGATCCTGAATTCTTTAAAATAGAATCTTCAAGTGATGGCTTAGCATCAACATTGATATTCATTTTGGAATTCTTCAGCTCATAGGAAGAATAACTTCTTAGGTCCATTGAAGTCTATCAAAAATGATAAAGCACAATTTGGATTATAGATTATAATACAAAATAAGACCTAATCCAAATAATTTATTAGTGTGTGACGTTTCGACAACAACATTGTCACCATCATCAGACAGAATAGATATGGTGTAGAGTCATGTTAACATGAGAGAGATGTTAATGCACTTACAGTAAAAGAGCAGTCGCTAACTATCCACCATGATTCTCATGGCCAGTACTTAGGGATAAGTTAAAAAAAATGTATACTAGGATACTAATAGATATATCTACTTAAGTATTTTAAAAATATATTCAATTAAGAATAAACAAATATTATTTTACGATGCACTAACGCGCCATCTGTTATCAAAATTCAAAACTATTTTAAAGGCGTAAGATTCTTTTTGAAATTAAACAATTTCTACTGCCCTTACTGCAATGGAAAAATTAAAGGGAGGGCCTGGCTCATCAGTGGTGAACCCTCCTAGCGGTTTCGCCAGTTTAATCTACCATACCGCTGTTATATTGCATTTTTGGAACTCCCTTTTATAGTGATACTGTTGGTAGACTCTTGGAATGGGTATTTTAGAAGAAATATGGAAGGGTTCACCACTGATGAGCCAGGCCCTCCCATTAATTTTTCCATTGCAGTAAGGGCAGTAGAAATTGTTTAATTTCAAAAAGAATCTTACGCCTTTTAAATAGTTTCGAATTCAAATATTATTTTGTTTACATTGTTTCAAAAAAAAAAAAATCGATTTATTTAATTAGCCAATCAAAATATTTCATTATAAAAAAGGCATCCCCTTATCGTGCAACTGAAAGTTGCAAAATTTTCAGTTGCACGATAAGGAGATGCCTTTTTTTATAATTTATGCACCTTATCCCAGTACAATATCACATTTGTACTATTTTTTCACAAAATATTTCATGTCAAACGACAGATACTAAACACTTAGGAAATATTTACATTTTGGCGGGAAAAAAAGGAAACAATAATTTGAGCAAAAAAAAAAAAAAAAAGGGAAAAGCCGTATGGAGGAAAGAGTGAAGATCTAAACAAAATACTTTTGATATTATCTCGGGCCAAATATAGATACTGCAAAGGGGAAAAAATTCGAAGTATTTTTATATCGCTATCATAAATTTAAAGTAAAATTATTTAGTAACATATAAATTTCAAGACAGCTAACTCCATCTAGCGGAGAGAATAATTTTGGTTTCGTTATTCTGATGGAAAATATCAAATATACAGAGGGTGTTCATAGGAAAAAAGTTTTATTATAAAATATTAAAAATTAACACCATATTTGAAATTTTTCAAATATTCTATTTGAAAGCCTTTTTGTTTATTTACAGAACGGCACCTGATTTTCCACGATAGCAGACACTTTCTGATCATGGTCATACTCAAAAGATCCCAATCTTCCTTTACCACTTTCCAGAGCTAATCTTACCTTTTTGGACATAATTAAAATATGCAAACAAGATGATATCAACATTTCTAAAAAAGGTATTTATAATATTATTCACGACAAAAATATCAAGTTTTTATTCAAAGCACCTACGGAGAAATGGACAAAAGATTATCACCCTATATCTGTGAGAACTCCTGCAACTGTCAAAAAAGTGAAAAAATATATTACAAAAGAAAATCCTATGCCACAAAGAGATATAGCCAAATTAATAGGAACATCAGTGTCAACAATAAATAAAATAATAAATAAAGATTTAGTCCTAAAAGCTACAAAAAAAAAAAAAAAACATGCGGTTCACAAATTGTTTCAGAGCCATATTTGTCAGCGACACACTATCAGCAGATATTTTTATGAAAATTTCTTGGCTGCTGATAGATGGAAATTTATTGTTACATATGACGAAGCATGGGTATATTTAACCGATTGCGACAGAAAAAGAGCTATATACTATCAAAAAAGGGTGGAAAAATCTAGGCCAATTTGGTTGAAGGAATGTGCCGAAAGTTACCCCAAAGGATTTATGGTGGCATGCGGTATATCATATGAAAGAAAATTAAAAATAAGAAAAGTTGAAAGAAATGCCAAAATAAACTCGGAGTACTATCAAAACAACATTTTAGAACCTATATTTTTAAATTATATTCCCTCTATCTATGGAAAACAGAGCAACAAAGTCTGGTTTCACCATGATAACGCCGCAAGTCATACCTCATCTTCAACCCAAGCTTATTTGGAAGATCTAAGGCAAAGAACAGGAATCAACACTATTCCAAAGAACAGAACCCCTGTAAAATCTCCTGATTTAGCCCCGATGGATTTTTGCATTTTTGGATGCCTCAAAAGAGCACTTGGAAAGAGACACCCTAGGACAATTGAAGGTCTCTGGAAAGTGGTAAAGGAAGAATGGGATCTTTTTAGTATGACCATGATCAGAAAGTGTCTGCATCGTGGAAAATTAGGTGCCGTTCGGTAAATAAACAAAAAGGCTTTCAAATAGAACATTTGAAAATTTTCAAATATGGTGTTAATATTTAATATTTTATAATAAAACTTGTTTCCTATAAGTGTGAACACCCTCTGTACTACTTACTACTACATTTTCATTAGACACACGTAGCTAGGTTACCTCGGGTAAGAAAGTACTATAATACCAAAATTAGGGTTTGTGAATAGTTTGGAATTCTATGCACTATTTAAGAAAAACTTTACAAATTAGCGTTACTGTATGTAAATGATGGCTTTCGTATTTTTTATTAATTTTTGTTCTGGCCTATTTTTTAATCTCTCTTTTTTTTTTAAATCTTTTGAAATGCAGTCGCAGTCATTAACAAACACGTTTGCCTAATTTCCATGTGCTCTTTTATTTTTTACAACAAAATATTTACATGTCAGTATTTTGGATTAATTTTTTTATAAACCTATTTTTTTTTCTTATTCTTACTGAGAAGATGGGCATCGCAGTCATTCACTCAACTCAGGCGATTTCGAAGGTTAATGCGCTGGGGCGGGTACCTCGGGGGTTGGGTGGAAAAGCTACCATCTATTTAAACTATATTGATTTTAAAACAACTAAATGGATTGAAAAAATAATTAAATCAAATACCTAAACACTAATATAATACAATTTTTGCCATCACACACACTTTTTGCCTGTGGTTCTGTATTGCTATTCTATGGCACTTCTACTATTTATTATTGATGTAATTTCAGTATGAAGGAAATTGCACTCAGGAGGAATTCTCGGGCGAAGCCGGGTCATTCATCTAGTAGGAAATAAAACCAGGAATATGTTTCTTTTAAAACAAAAATAAAACAAACTTTATACTGATTGGCGTTCTCACGCCCTTCTGGCATAAATACCTGTTTTATGATTTCTCAATATGACCCAAAGACCATCTTTTTTGGTCGTTAAGGTACAGCTTGCACTACGGAGGGGATTGCACGGGGTAATTCTCGGGCGAAGCCAGGTCATTCGTCTAGTATTACATAAATAGAAGAACAATTGGGTCGGATTGGGGTGACGAGGTTATGTAATTTAGACGTTAAAAGCTAAGACTACTCTGGGTGTTCAGCCCCCATATCCATAGGGAAGGAAACAATCTCCCAACCATTGTTCTAACAAAAGAATTCTGAGAAAATCGCCCCAGACCTTATCTTCCATAGTCACACAACTAATAAACCTTTGTTTGAATCTCTCTCAATGACCATTAATGATTTTTTTAAATTTGACCACGAAATTTTCCTTCAGAACAGGAAGGAAATTATAAGGTACTGCGACAAAATTCCTTGAGGGAAAAAATCGGTACCTTTACTCCTTTGGGAGTATTTTTTAGACATTTTATAAATTACGATGCACTAGCGCGCCATTTTTTAAATCAAAATTCGATACTACGTATTTTAGACGCGTAATAATAAGAAGAATCTAACAACAGTATCACTATAAAAGGAAGATCGAAAAATGCAATATAACAGCGGTATGGTAGATTAAACTGGCGAAACCGCTGGTAGGGTTTACCACTGATGAACCAGGCCCTCCCATTAATTTTTTCATTGCAGTAAGGGCAGTAGAAATTGTTTAATTTCAAAAAGAATATTACGTGTCTAAAATAGTTTCGAACATTTTATAAATGTTTTTAAAGTTTTTATTTAAATTGTTTTCATACCTGTCTGTCTATAAATACTGTAATAACTTTTTAAATATATCAAATGAAAATATTTAGACGCGAATGTTTATATTCACAAATAAATCAAATTTCTACTGTCCTTACTGCGATGAAAAAATATTGGGAGGGCTTGGCTCATCAGTGGTGAACCCTCTCAGCGGTTTCGCAAATTTTATCTACCAGATCGCTTCTTTTGAGCTCTAATATACCTTTAGTGCATCTAGAAGTCTGAAATTTGGTATATTGCAAGTTGACAAAAACCAGATCGCTTCTTTTGAGCTCTAATATACCTTTAGTGCATCTAGAAGTTTGAAATTTGGTATATTGCAAGTTGACAAAAACCAGATCGCTTCTTTTGAGCTCTAATATACCTTTAGTGCATCTAGAAGTCTGAAATTTGGTATATTGCAAGTTGACAAAAACCAGATCGCTTCTTTTGAGCTCTAATATACCTTTAGTGCATCTAGAAGTCTGAAATTTGGTATATTGCAAGTTGACAAAAACCAGATCGCTTCTTTTGAGCTCTAATATACCTTTAGTGCATCTAGAAGTCTGAAATTTGGTATATTGCAAGTTGACAAAAACCAGATCGCTTCTTTTGAGCTCTAATATACCTTTAGTGCATCTAAAAGTCTGAAATTTGGTATATTGCAAGTTGACAAAAACCAGATCGCTTCTTTTGAGCTCTAATATACCTTTAGTGCATCTAGAAGTCTGAAATTTGGTATATTGCAAGTTGACAAAAACCAGATCGCTTCTTTTGAGCTCTAATATACCTTTAGTGCATCTAGAAGTCTGAAATTTGGTATATTGCAAGTTGACAAAAACCAGATCGCTTCTTTTGAGCTCTAATATACCTTTAGTGCATCTAGAAGTCTGAAATTTGGTATATTGCAAGTTGACAAAAACCAGATCGCTTCTTTTGAGCTCTAATATACCTTTAGTGCATCTAGAAGTCTGAAATTTGGTATATTGCAAGTTGACAAAAACCAGATCGCTTCTTTTGAGCTCTAATATACCTTTAGTGCATCTAGAAGTCTGAAATTTGGTATATTGCAAGTTGACAAAAACCAGATCGCTTCTTTAGAGTCTAATATACTTATAGAGCACCTAGAAATCTGAAATTTGGTATATTGCAAGTTGACAAAAACCAGATCGCTTCTTTAGAGCTCTAATATACTTATAGAGCACCTAGAAATCTGAAATTTGGTATATTGCAAGTTGACAAAAACCAGATCGCTTCTTTAGAGCTCTAATATACTTATAGAGCACCTAGAAATCTGAAATTTGGTATATTGCAAGTTGACAAAAACCAGATCGCTTCTTTAGAGCTCTAATATACTTATAGAGCACCTAGAAATCTGAAATTTGGTATATTGCAAGTTGACAAAAACCAGATCGCTTCTTTAGAGCTCTAATATACTTATAGAGCACCTAGAAGTCTGAAATTTGGTATATTGCAAGTTGACAAAATTTCAGACTTCTGGGTGGTTGGGATATTAGGTAATGGACTTTTTTCCCCTAAATTTCCTTTCAAAATTTACGATCAATTTTCAATATACTCCCTGAACATGTAGAAGAATCTGGTATTTTATATAAGCTCAATTGAATCCTACTTACATTGTAAGTTTACAAAATTCCAGACCTCTATGTGACCGTGAGGAGCGGGAATAGACTAGAAAACAGAATTTGCGTATTTCCTTTCAAACGTAGAAAATTGGCGAAGGCTTTTCGTTGACGTAATGAACGACTGAAGTTCCATAAAAATGTACGAGGTGGTGGAGACTAGGCAGATTTATATATATATCTACCCGAGTGATATATATTTAGATAAGATTTTTTATATAATTGTTTGTTATTAGCATTATCTATTTGTTTGCATCAGCATAATTTAATCTAATCTTTGATAGAGGGCGCTGTTCGTGAGCTAAGTAGAATAATTTGAATATATAGTTTTAATAATTGATTTATATATATTTTAAAATAGCCTATCGTCTTCCCGGTATTTTTTTTTTAAACTTATGTATGGAAATTTTGGTTTGAATTAGTGAACTACTGCGAATTTGTATACCGGACATACAAACAAACAAACATACAAACAAACATACAAACATTGATTTATATATATATACTAGCCGAATGACCCGGGCAACGCCCGTGTTTTACCCGATTGAATGTTTTGATTCAAATACTATTTGTTACAATTATAATTTGGCGCCTTAAATAAATGCATATGTTAGTTAATAACTATAGCCTATGTGCTTTATCTGTCTATGTACTGTTGGCTTCAGTAGGCGTCTCTTACTGGGAAAAAGAAAGAGAGGATTCCATTTGGTTATTAACTAATATATGCATTTATTTAAGGAGCGACCCGCTCCAACACAATGGTTACAAAAACGAAAATGCGAGTGGGGGGGGTGGGGGGCAAAGGTGGCGTGATCGTAGCCGACCAATAGGAGGGCGCCATTCCAAAAAAAAAAAAAAAAGCAAACCGTGACAGAGGCGACGAAGAATGACGCTCGTAACTGTATATAGAATTTTTTGCTTAACCCTAGTACATGTGGTACAGGCCATGATAATCATGGTGGGTAGAAGGCGACTGCTTTCACTGCAAGTGCACCACATGTCTACACATGTGAAAAGCAGTTCGACTTTGCACTTACAAATGTGTCAGAGCCCCGTTTGGTTATTTACACTCGCTGGTGGGGTTGGACTTTTGCAAGAATCGGGGGCCATTGGAGCATTAGATTTATATATTATATACTTATAGAGACCTACTGCTGGAATGCCCACTCTTCTTCACCGCTAGACAACAGACAGTAAACAATATTGTAGATCTATATCAATTTGTAAATAGCAGAGAGGATTATCAAAGATTTAACTATTTTGTAGATGTATTTGTGATTATCTTTCTAACCTGAAAGGTTTAGGTTCCTAATATATCTTATTGTTTCTCTTTTTTATTTTTGATTACATTTTCTTGTATAAAATGTTTATAACTGTTTCTGTTTAAAAAATGTAAATCGACGCAATTATCCCTAAACGGGATATAGCGTTTTGTGTGTTGAAATAAATATGCGTATATATATTATTATATACTTATATATTTCAAAAATAATGTAATATATTTTTTCTTTCTCTTTCTCAATATCATAAGTATATTTAAAATATGTAAATAACATTTTGTATAAAATAGTATTTATCATTAATTTATTAACGTGATAATCCTGTTGAAGGACTGACAAGTCCGAAATCTTGAAAATTATAAGTTGTACAAGAAACTTAGCCCTGGTAGCTTTATTTTTTAAACTAAATTTCTATATTGTCTTTTAACTTTTGTGATCAGTTTTAATATACTTCCAGACCACGTAGACTATAAAGGAATGACAATACATCCAGATGGCACAAGAACCTACAGGACATGCAACAACTGTCTTGGTGTGGAACTAACACCTACCCACATATTCTCATGTCCAGCAATGGTCACAGCCTTGCAGAAAATTGACTTAGACCCAGAGCAGCAGCTTTACACACCCAAGGTAGTGGACATTGCTACTGCTGTGATAGAGATGTATGGAGACATCTGAGGTTCTTCATTGGACAAGACAAAAACAACAGAAAATTGACATAGACCCAGAGCAGCAGCTTTACACACCCAAGATAGAGGACATTGCGACTGCTGTGATAGAGATGTATGGAGACATCTGAGGCTCTTCATTGGACACGACAACAACAACAGAAAATTGGCATGGACCCAGAACAGCAGCTTTACACACCCAAGATAGAGGACATTGCTGCTGCTGTGATAGAGATGTATGGAGACATCTGAGGTTCTTCATTGGACACGACAACAACAACAGAAAATTGACATGGACCCAGAACAGCAGCTTTACACACCCAAGATAGAGGACATTGCGACTGCTGTGATAGAGATGTGCGGAGACATCTGAGGCTCTTCATTGGACACGAAAACAACAACAGAAAATTGACATAGACCCAGAGCAGCAGCTTTACACACCCAAGATAGAGAACGACTGCTGTGATAAAGATGCATGGAGACATCTGAGACTCTTCATTGGACACGACAACAACAACAGAAAATTGACATAGACCCATAGCAGCAGCTTTACACACCCAAGATAGAGAACGACTGCTGTGATAGAGATGCATGGAGACATCTGAGGCTCTTCATTGGACACGACAACAACAACAGAAAATTGACATAGACCCAGAGCAGCAGCTTTACACACCCAAGATAGTGGACATTGCGACTGCTGTCATGGAGATGTATGGAGACATCTGAGACTCTTCTTTGGACACGACAACAACAACAACCGACCACGTAGAAGTCTAAAATTTTGTACATTCACTCAATCAATCTAACAACGCAAGTGTACAAAATATCAGACTTAGTTGGCTATAATAGTTTGGAAATACACTTTAGAATAGAATTTGTTTCTATCAAAAGGAGAAAAAAGGTACAGCCATTTGTGGTGTAATGAGCGACTGGCCTTCCATAAAAAAAAAACGGTAATACAGTAGAACCTCTATGAGAGGACACTCACGCTAGAAGACACCTCTCTATAAAGGACAATTTTCCTTTGCAAAATGACGTTTATATTTTATATAAAATTATATTATTCTATAAACGAAGTTTGACAACTATATATAGAATGAAAGGAATTAAAAGCACGAATGTTTCTTTTATACACAATACAAACTTCTACAGTCCTTACTGCAATGAAAAAATATATTGGGAGGGCTTGGCTCATCAGTGGTGAACCCTCCCAGCGGTTTCACCAATTTAATCCACCAGACCGCTTCTCAGAGCTCTAATACTGTATTGAACAATTCTGCTTATATACGCAGCACTGAACGGTAGAATCTCAGAAATAGTTTTCAAGAAAACTATGGACATAAGCTTATAGGACAGTATAATTACATTAAAATATACCGCAAATGTTTCTTTTGAACGAAAAATAGAATTTTAAGGAGAAATAACGATTTTTTCTATCCTTAGGGATGTATTATGATGGGATGAATTGTGAAGTGTAATGATAAACAGAAAAATAAATTCATCCTTTCATACTTCATCCCTTAGGTTAGAAATAATCGTTATTTCTTCTTAAAATAAATTTCGACTTATTCGTTCAAAAGAAACATTTGCGGTAAAATTGTCAAACTTCGTTCTACAATCATAAGCCGCATTATATTGTATTATAAAATATTATACATAAAAAATCTAAAAACGTTTTTTATATTAAAAAATATTAAAATTAAGTGTAAAAGAAAAAATATATTTTTGTTTCCGAGAGTTCTGAGCATCTCTTCCAGATAAAAACAAATAATTAAAATATATAATAGCATTAGTTAACAACGGAACAAATCTTGTATAGGCTTTCAGGGCGTCATATACTTGTCAACAACAACAACAACAAAAAACAAACAAACTGAAATAACGAAAAGCCAATATTCTTCAATCTCAAATGTAAAAAAAAAAAAAGGATTAGCAAAATAACACGTAAAAAAAAAGAGTAACATAGCTATTTTTTAAATCTATTCTTTTATTATCCAGAACACTGAAATCGAAGCCTATTTTTATACAGTTCCGGGGGAAATTAAAAATAAATAATAAAATGTCGAAATACGCAAAAAAAAAAAACTTTCGCATTTTAAACAAATCTTTCGAAAGAGGTTATTCGTCTGGTATCATAAAGATAGCTTCCCATTGGTTGAGAGGATTGTGTGACGTCATCACTTGGACGTTCTGAAATTGGTAGGACAAGGGAAAAAAAGCAGGGTTACCACATTTTATTTCAGTAGAATATGAAGATTATCTTTTTGTTATTTTTTTCTATGTTTTGTAATTTGACGTTGATTGAAGAGTGTTACTTTTTAGGGGTGAATGGGCGAGTGGTGTAAATTGTCCATTTCCGACAGCAACGACTTAGGATCGTATCCCGTATTGGACACTTTTATCTAAAAAAAGAACTTACTTCAATGGCCTTTTGATTCTTGCAAAAGTTCAACTCCACCAGTAAGTGCAAATAACCAAATTGGGTTTGGGCTACATGTAAGTGTATAAATCGAACATGTGGTGCACTTAGAGTAAAAGAAATCGTTTATTATCCATCATGATTATCATAATATACTAGGGATAAATACAACTACTATATTAGATATAGAAGATTCTTCTTAGCAACATATGTAGCGATTAACAAAATGAAAGAAGACAAGTTTCTTTAATTATCTCGACGGCGCAAGCTTTCGGGGAAAAGCCCTTCAACAGGCAAGATAAAACGACACTATGAACGATACTGATGGCTGTAGTGAATGAAATGATTGACTAAAACCATCAGTATCGTTCATAGTGTCGTTTTATCTTGTCTGTTGAAGGGCTTTTGCCCGAAAGCTTGCGTCATCGAGATAATTAAAGGAACTTGTCTTCTTTCATTTTGTTAATCGCTACACAACTACTATATATTTGCTTTATTTATATTATGCTTATTTTACATATTGTCATACACTTCTTTCTTTTGTATACCGTTCTTTTTCTCGTTTTTTTCCTCTCTTTCTCATTGTTAATATCATATGACTATTCTATTCACGCCCTAAAATTATTGTACGTATATATGTGTATAGATAAATGTAAAGGCATACATGCATGACAGCGTAAGTGTCCCTAGAGGAACATAGCGCTTTGAATTGAAAAAAAAAATATATATATATATATGTAGTAGGAAGGCACTATGCAGTCATGGGGCCTGTGGTTTCAGGAGTCAATGAGTAACACAAAAGGACGAGGCAGGTTGGATGTCACCTAGGATAGAAACCAGCGCCGTAGACGTCTAGTCTAGTAGGTCTAGTAGAGTGATCTACATGAAAGACAGAGATGATCTGATGAGACGCTCCATTTAGAACCTTTTAATATGTCTTAATCAAAAATTTGTTTGGGGGAAGAAGTCCGACCACACCTCCCTGCGATCCCCCCTGGACCCTTGGAATATTTGACCAAATTCTGGTTCGTTTCCAAGGTGACTAACGTGGCAACGGTACCCATTTTCCAATGAAGAGCAAAATCATTGCAACTGCTGTGATAGAGATGTATGGAGACATCTGAGGCTCTTCATTGGACATGACAACAACAACAACAAAAAATTGTTCAAATCCAAAATAAAAGCATTTCCTAATCCTGCAATTAAAATTTACTAATGGCTTGCGCCATCTATCGGAATAAATAGTAAGTAAGCGTTATTTTTATTTTTATTATATACCAGAATAAATAAATGATGGAATATATTTTATTGTGATAAATCATGAAAAGTCCTTTTTCAGACATCAGCGTTGCTGCAGACTGTCTTAACGGCCAAAAAAATCTGCTTTTAAAGGTTTCCTGAAATCAAGGAATGGCTATTTAAGGCCAAAAGTAGGCTGAAAGGCAATACTATAAGAAAAAAATAGAACAAAAGGGGAAATTGTACGGGAACAGGTGATAGAATTAATAAAAAAACATCTTCTGATGACGTAAGACACCATCAATTTCATTTACAAAATTGGCTGATTCATTTTCTTTTTCTTAATTTGACCACCTTACTATTTCCTTTTGGTCTACTTTTTTCTTCTTCTCATACAGATGGCTGGTGTAAGTGTTTCGGTAATTGGTTTTCACGGATGAAATCTTGTATAGATGCTAAGAATAAGACCGATGGTCTTAATAAAGCTTTGTCGAAAAGTGCTCCTCAGTGAAATAGGCCTTGAGGGACTCTCTTTGGAGTTCCTGTTGAAGGAGGTGGTGAGAAACAGAGGTGGAGCTTTTGCGTTGTTTAAATTTTGGAAGACGGCTGAAGAGAAGAGAAAAAGCTATATACATAATCTAATTGATGTAAATAATTATATGTAAATAATCTTTGTCAGGATTAGAATGACGAATCAAACAACAACAACAAAAAAGCCTTTATTTAGGGTCACTGACCCTATACAGGATTCACCAGAGGTATGCATAAGCACAAAGCAGTGAGACAAAGTAAATAACGATATATACAGAGTGAAAAGAGAAAGAAAAAAAAAACAACAAGAAAAGGAAAAAAAATAATAAGAAGAAAGAGGGAAGCAAGAAATCAACACAAAAAGAGTAGCAGTAAGAAAGTGAGGAGTGAGTATCACTTGGCCTTCTGAGATATGGACTTGTGGAAACCATAAAACGCCGTAGCAATATACTTATTCTGGGTCATATTGTCAATTATTGATGGAAGTGAAGCACAGAGTTGCCCAGTTTTGAGCATAAGGGTTCTTCTTTCTTCTTTCAGAGCAGAGCAATCAAAAATATAGTGAGTGATTTCATTTTTAGTTTTGAATTACAGAAGGTACAAGTCGGGTCCTCACCGCAGAGCATCTTGGTGTGGTTTTCTCTAAAAAAACTTGAAAGTATTCTAACTTGTGCGAGTAGTCTTACAACCGGGAAAGGAAAATCCCCTAAAAGGTATCCCTCCGTCATGAAAGATATGTGAATGTCTTTGTAGTGAGAGTATAGCTTAGATTTATCCATTCTTGTAAGGTCGTTTTGTATAGATTGGTCTGCCGCTGTTTTTAAGAGCCCTGTAATCGCGCTCCTCAGCGTTTCAGGGTCATCACAGGAAACAAGTGCAGGGGATCCAATATTGTTAAGTAGATTAGTGAGCTTTTTAATGAAACCGATGGGTGTGCCCGAAGCATTAGAGAGTTCCCGTGTTCTATTAAAACATATACGTGGCAATCTGTCACTGCTCATATTCAACACCCGCAGCCAATACTTCAGGGTTAATTTTAAGGCTGTTACACTCAATGAGATACGACCGGTTTCTAATCTGATTAGGTAACCTGGAGTGTATCTGGGCAGATTCAGGAACCTACGGATAAATATGTCTTGTATACTATCCAGTAAGTCTTTATGCTCTGTTGCCCACAATGGAGCGGCATACATCAGGACAGCTCTCACTATTGTATCAAAGAGTTTGGTTGATAAATTTATTGACTTTGCTTTTGATTTTATTAATATTGGGTGTGTGGCGTTAATTGCTGTAAGTGCTTTTCCTTTAAAGTAATTTGCCGGGTGAGTAGTTGTTATTGTTGGTGTCAGAGGGAATCCCAAGTATGTATATCTTGAAGTTATTGTTATGGGTTTATCATTCCAGAACCATCTATCCTTATTTGAGGGTTTACCTCCATTACGGAACACCATAATCTTTGACTTGGACTCATTTAGTGTCATTAAGTTCTCATCGAGATATTCTTTCAGTATTTTGATCTTCTTTTGGAGGTTCATCCTGGACTCACCTATAATTGCTATGTCGTCGGCGTACAGCAATAAATGGATATCTCCAAATTCTGGCAAATTTACACTCGGCAGGTCTGAGTTATTATAAATTTCGATTAAGTCCGTGATAAATAATATAAATAGCAGTGGGGAAAGTGGTTCTCCCTGGAGGACTCCCGAGTTTATCTTAATACTTTCCGTAAATGATCCCTTCCATCTGATAGCTATAGTTGCTTCTTCGTAGTAACTTTTGATCGTACTTATGAATTGGTAACTTATGCCTAGGTTGTAAAGTTTTTTTCCAAAGTATTGAGTGAGGTACAGTATCAAATGCCTTCCTTAGATCGACAAAAAAGACATATAGTTTTCCCCTCTTTTTTCTTAATGATAGTTGGATTAAAGTAGTTAGTGTAAATATGTGGTCAATACATGATCTTTCTTTTCTAAATCCCGCTTGGTTTTCGGGTATAACCCTTCTTCCTTCGACCCATTCCTCCAGTCGTGATCTTAGGATTGATGTGAAAAGCTTTGATACATTGCTAATCAGTGCAATACCTCGGTAGTTGGAGGGGCTGTTCTTATAAGAATGACGAATCCTGTATGGGACTTTGATTTCAGTAAAAGGCTTGTTGTTGCTGTTGTATATAGTCACAGTGTAGAAAATACTATACTATACCTACTACATATAGGTTTCTTTCTGTATTCTTAGTTCTCTTCTCTTCAATTACTCTGTAAACTGGCGAATCCTTTATAGGACGAGAGGTCCTCAATAAAGGCTTTTGATGTTTTTTAAAAAAATAAAGCTTTGTGTGACAATTGAAACAAATTTTATTGACTTCTTGTCAATAATTTACATAAAAAAATGGAAATAATGAATAAACTAAAATATAGATGATCATGCGGGGGATGTGCCCCGGCGAGTGAGCCTTCTTTCCCAGGTGATGAGCGGGTGGTCAGCCCAACCTGTACGAAGTACCGGTACATGATGGATTTGGCCGACACCAGGATGGCGTCATCTTCGAGGCCAGACCCGAAGATCCAGGCCCGCAAGTCAGGAATCGCCCGAGGACACTGAAGGCTTCGATGATGCGGGGCCTGATACGACTCCAGCTCCAGTATAAAGCTTATTTATAAAGCTTTGTGTGTGTGCATAGGTGCTAAGGGTGAATACTTTAAGAAAATCTGAAAAATTTGAAAGTTGCAGTTTCAATAAAAAATAATTGATTGCAAAACCTTTTGGCAGTGACCCTTGTATATAAAATCTAATTATTTTATTATGACGAAGAACAGCATGCCGAAAACTGTAGTACCGGGAAATATGCAAGACGGGACCATAAAGGTCTCTATGCAAATCAACGCGGCTCAGAGAACTTAATTAAGAGAGCTAATTGTACCCAGGACTAATTGCAAATCTTACTTCCGTGTGCGGCGACAATATTTTGGGTAACTTTGGCCGCTGAGTATTTCGGTCGGTAGTGGGGGGATCATCTTCCGGTGGTCTTGGGGAACTTCCAGGAAATGCCTAAATTGGAAGTTATCTTTTAATAAAGATTGCTTTTTTAGATACCAAAACACCAGTAGGGGAGGTTGTTGTTGTGTCCAATGAGGAGCCTCAGATGTCTTCGTACATCTCTATCACAGCAGTCGCAATGTCCTCTATCTTGGGTTTGTAAAGCTGTTGTTCTGGGTCCATGTCAATTTTCTGTTGTTGTTGTGTCTAATCCAAAGCCTCAGATGTCTCCGTACATCTCTATCACAGCAGTCGTAATGTTCTCTATCTTGGGTGTGTAAAGCTTCTGTTCTGGGTCCATGTCAATTTTCTGCAAGGCCATCGATTCATAATCCGTACCTTCTGATTAGATAAGTTTAAATGAATCATCAGAGAACAATATCATTTATATTGTCACAGAATAATTATTGTAAATACTCTGTTGTTAGTTTATTAACTATAATATATTTGGCTACGTCACTTACCATTCTTGTAGATTATCATTAGTAAAATTATTTTCACGTTGTCCATACTTCCAAGAGGAAGATCAAACCATAGAGCATGTGTTCTTCAGCTGCCCAGCATTCCAACTACAGAGATTCCAGACGGCTACATTTATTGGACTGTCCTCATTTAATGACACTTCTCTATTGAATCTACCAAGACTGACTCCCAAACTACAGGACAGTCTGGGTAGTTGGCGATCTATGGATAGGTTAAAGGAACCTGGGTTACCTGATTGCTACTACTATTAGCATTCCAACTACAGCGATTCCAGACGGCTACACTTATTGGACTGCCCTCATTCAATGACACTACTCTATTGAATCTACCAAGTAACAAACCGGCCTGGAAACACATGGTAAACATGTTTACTAAGGCTACCTAGACAGAATTCTAAACTACAAGACAGTCCCGGTAGTTGGCGATCTATGGATACACTCCAGGAGCCTGGGTTACATAGTTGTTACTACTATTATAACGTTTTGCATTCTATAGATCTTTTTAATAAATTATTTTCCACACACACACACACACACACTTTTGAAATACTTGTCCTCTCAATCGTGACAATATTACAACAATGTGTAAATAGGGAAAGAGCTCTATGCAACTCTACAAATATTTAAACTATCTCGTTGGCATGAATGATGGTCATTCAACAATCTCCATCTATGTGCCCAATACTGCAATGATTCATAGTAAAAAAGTAATAAAGTATGACGTCTTTTCTAGTCGTCTCAAAGTGACACCAGCTTGCCACCGGACTCCCAGGGGATCCAGAGAGGGACAAAAAGGGCGTTGGTCCGGATGTTGACAGTTAGTTAGGTTACAGTGGATATTTTCGGACAGGGCCCGCTCAGTACTAGGTTGGTTTTCATCTCACGGCGGCCCTCGTGGCCGCCGTTTTGGTTCCTCCCTGCCTCCGCGGCTTCATGCAGGACGCCGAGCTTTCCTCAGTTAATCCTCAACTTTCCCCTGGTCCTGGTGCCACGTGAAACGTACTAGGAGAGCGTCTTTTGATCCCAAACTTTGTCCTTACTGTCCCGTGCTGACTTCCCACTCTGCACGCCTTGCCACTCAACCCCGACTGCTTCCAACTCACTTGTTGTCTTACCCGGGTTTACGACATACATGTATATAGGATATTGAGGTTATATATATTAATGGTATTATATTTGCTGAGAGATTGGTTTGATTCGTAATCACTATACATTGAAATCATGTACCAGTCATATCTATTAGTCCATCCAGAACTACAATGGTTGGGGAAGTTTTATATGATAATTCAGCAGGTTAGGTGCAAGAATCGTTATCCCATGTGGGGTAAGAAGTGTTAGGTAAGATGTAGTTGATATATTGGTCTGCCGGATTTCCTTATCCTTGCCAGTTATAGGCAATCATTGGCAGGTGATAATTGACACAGGGTGTCGAAGGAGCTACCCCAGGCCAATCCACGTGTTTGAAGTATATATTTTTTTTATGAAAAATAGACACTTCGGCCAGTTAGAGTTTTTTATTTTTCTCAACGTTTCAACAAAAATCTTTTGTCTTCGTCAGGAGAAGTAAATAAAAATAAAGCATTTGACATGAAGTTAAAAATTGTTCTAACGCCTTGCCAAATGCTTTATTTTTATTTACTTCTCCTGACGAAGACAAAATATTTTTGTCGAAACGTTGAGAAAATAAAAAAACTCTAACTGACTGAAGTGTCCATTTTTCATATAAATATGAATGCCGGCAAGGCAACCTCTATCTTCAGGATGAAGTTTATATGTTAATTTTGAAATTATTCTTATTTTTTAATTCATAGAAGCATTTTTTATGGCAGACATATTCAATTTTTTATCATCATTATTTTTAAATATTGTTTTTTTTTCTTAGTTAGTTATCAAATAATTTACAATATATTGTAGTTTCTTTTTTATTTTGTTGTGTTCTTTTTTAAGCAATAAAATATATATAGAACTAAGGTACACCTTAGTATTCAATTCAGGAATATGGAACCAACATCAATTCATTTTTAAAACAAAGCAAAATCATAAGATTATACAACTTTCACTTTTTCATACATCACGTGTGGAGTTTTGTAGATATAATTCGGTTCCAAAATCACTTTATTAGGTACCGCTCAACAAGATCAACCTAGTATATGATATTTGCAACAATGAATTTGGTTATGTTGGACAGAAGAATGACTGTTCGTCAGATAGAAGAGACCTTGGGTATTCTAAAAACAGCAGTGGATCATATCATGAGAGAACACTTGGGCCTCAGGAAGCTTTCTGCCCGTTGGGTTCCCAAACTTTTGAAACCCGATCAAAAGGCTGTAAGGATAAAGTTATTTGAATTGCGTTATTTGAAGCTAATCCAGAGGAATTTGTTAATAGATTTGTTACCATGGATGAGACTTGGGCCCATCACTTTACACCAGAGTCCAAGCAACAATCCATGCAATGGAGACATTCCGGTTCCCCTCCTCCCAAAAAAGCCAAGACAGTTCCATCAGCAGGGAAGGTTATGGTGTCTGTCTTGTAGCAAAAGGTTAACACGGGAGTCAATCCCGGTTCATGGCTGTCGGGAATCGAGGGTGTTACCCACTCATCTACAGTCGAATTTGACAATCTTCCAAAGAGGTGTTTAGCTGGCTAAGTGGCTGGGCTAAATCTATGGCATAATTCGAAACCCAAGGAACTTGTGGGGGCTGAGAGACATCCTTCCAGTCTTCTGGGATAACAGACCACGGCAAACATACAAGCGGGGCCTGGAAATAGTACGAATGGCCACCGCTGCGTGGCGCGGCAGATCGGTGGAAGTCAATGAGAACCCAATAGACATTCTAGGGTGTTGTCCTTTTTGTCTTCCTCTAAAAATGTAGCTAATAAGTAATACCAATAAAACACTAACTTTGAAATACTTTCTGGGCCATATCGCTGTATTAATAAATCGACACACCACAAATCTATACTCATCCGATTGAAGGATCGAGAATTCCTGCACTCCATATATAACAAGGTGGTCAGGATGGATATCGCGGTCTATTACGAAGAAGAAACGGAGCACCTCCTCGGGCTACTCACGCCTGAAGACAAGATATCTCTCTTCATTCCTACCATTATTATTACCTTATAACTCCCTTTGAGTATAAAGATTGACGAGATGTCAATAAAGATGTTTAATTGTCAATTGTCACACCACAAACAAGGTAGGCAGCAGCAGAGTGGAGCCTTATAAAGGAACAAAATACAGTTTGATAGGCCAATTAGCCCGGAATCTCAAGAACCTCAAGTCCTCAAGAAAATAAGGAGCTATCAGTGGTGAACCCTCCCAGCGGTTTCACCAGTTTATATATATATATGTAAACTTAAGGAAGTTGTACCTTTTAGCATGTATATCTGGATTCAGACAATAACTCTGGAAGATAGTTAATACACAGTAACCTTTATTGAAGAAACACGAGATAACCAAGTGTGAACAAAATTGTCTCTGTCTCCTTCAAAAAAAAAAAAAAAAAAAACAGACACCGATGATATTAAAGACTATTCACTTCCTTAAGTTTTGTCCTTGAATGTATATGAGAAGTAAAGAAACATTTAAGAAGACCAAAAGTAAATATGAGAAATTAGTGAAAAATAAAAATAATTATATAGGAAATATGCAAAATAAACTAGTTTGATACAAGAGGTATAGAAACTAAGAAGGAATTATAACAAAGGTTTATAAAAGTAGACAAGAAATAGACAAGATTCATACTACAGGTATGCAAAGAGTAGAAAAGGTAGACAAAATGATACAAAAATAGACAAGAATATACGGGAGAGGCGCCCTATGCTTCTATGGATTAATTTCCTCCCGGCAAATTTTCCATCTATATTCTAGCCATAGATTTGGCCCAGCCACCTTGCCAGCAAAACACCTCTTTAATAAATTGTCAAGATTCCATTAGATCCCGTGTGAATCTCATGGAATAAAGTCCGCCCTAGACTGTGTGACGAGGGCCATTAGCCCGAAACCATGGTCTCTAGGTGGGCGCTTCTCAGTTTGCCAAAGCTGGTGTTGTGGCTTTGTCACCGACCCGAGGCCGCTAGTTGCGGCGACGGTCAATAGATGGCGTCAGGTTTTGACGTTTATTTTGACGGGAGAGGCGCCCATTGCTTCTATGGATTTATTTCCTCCTGCCAAATTTTACATCTATATATACATACATACATACAAATATATATATATATATATATGGTGTAAATATATACTCTCTCAATGTCTCTATATTCATCTTTACTTGTTAAACTGAAACTTTGACTCACTGACTTTACTATATGTATATAGCCATTGTTATTTTCTTATGTAAATACTGCTATGTAAATAGAGCTATGTAGTTAATGTCAGAATAAAGTGTTTTAAAACTAAAAATAAAAAAAATAAAAACAAGAAGTAGACAAAAATTCCTGTTGACATTGAGCAATAGAATGTACCAAGATTTATACTTTCAAACGTAGGATCTAAATAGAAGTAACCGGGGGATTTAAGGGAATCCCCTCACTCCTTTTACTGGGGAAAAACGCCTTACAAGGAACTAAACACCGTTTTCTGTTTGTGTCGGGTGTCCATGTAAGTTTTTCTGACAGGTGATTAGTGTGGTCATTGGAGTAAGTAACAACAAATGTCTCAATTCGTCTAAGATGATCCAATCAGCATCAACAACAAGTTAATTGACCAATCCCCGAGCGTGAAGGCCACCACGTGACCTTGCTAGATAGTGGGTTACACCAATAGCAACCCGGATTTCCTCACACCACCCAATTTAGGCGTTATAGATACCCTGTTATTGTCCTGGAGCAGGCTACAAGTTATGAACCTTCAGAATGTCATTTAGTTCTCAGACAGTCGCGGGAATTTTCCATTTTGGTGAAACAGTTCTGTCAGTATGCTTCCACTCATGGCTTCTTCAAGATGATTAATCCATAATTTCTACTGGTGTGTACATCATTTTTAATAAAGAATTAACATTGAATATAATTATTTTGGGGAAAAAAGCACCCAGGGATATACATTCATAAACAAAACTTAATGTAGTTGTACCTTTTAACATGTATTTCGGGATTTAGACAATAACTCTGAAAGATACACTCATGGACAAAACTTAAGGAAGTTGTACCTTTTAACATGTATATCGGGATTCAGACAATAACTCTGAAAGATACACTCTTAGACAAAACTTAAGGAAGTTGTACCTTTTAGCATGTATATCAAGATTCAGACAATAACTCTGAAAGATACACTCATGGAGAAAACTTAAGGAAGTTGTACCTTTTAGCATGTATATCGGGATTCAGACAATAACTCTGAAAGATACACTCTTAGACAAAACTTAAGGAAGTTGTACCTCTAAACATATATATCGGGATTCAGACAATAACTCTGAAAGAAAAACTCATGGAGAAAACTTAAGGAAGTTGTACCTTTTAACATGTATATCTGGATTCAGACAATAACTCTGAAAGATACACTCTTAGACAAAACTTAAGGAAGTTGTACCTCTAAACATATATATCGGGATTCAGACAATAACTCTGAAAGATACACTCATGGAGAAAACTTAAGGAAGTTGTACCTCTAAACATATATATATCGGGATTCAGACAATAACTCTGAAAGATACACTCATGGAGAAAACTTAAGGAAGTTGTACCTTTTAGCATGTATATCGGGATTCAGACAATAACTCTGAAAGATACACTCATGGACAAAACTTAAGGAAGTTGTACCTTTTAACATATATACCTAGATTCAGACAATAAATCTGAAAGATACATTCACGGAGAAAACTTAAGGAAGTTGTACCTTTTAACATATATATCGGGATTCAGACAATAACTCTGAAAGATATTACAGTGACCTTTATTGAAGACACAGGAGATAACCAAGTGTTAACAAAATTGCATCTTCGTGAAGATAGAGGCTGCCTGGCCGGCATTCATATTTCTTGAAAAAAAGATACTTCGGCCAGTATAAATCTTTTTTAGAATAATTTTTAGCGCCTTGCTATATGTTTTAATTTTTATTTGCTCCTGACGAGGACAAAAGCTTTTTGTCGAAACGTCGATGAAATAAAAAGATTTATACTGGCCGAAGTATCTTTTTTTCAAGAAAATTGCATCTGTCTCTTTAAAATAAACAGACGACCAATCTATTTTCAGTATCGATATAAAAGGAAAACAGAAAATAAAACATTACAGCAGTATGGTAGATTAAACTGGCGAAACCGCTGGGAGGATTCACTACTGATGAGTCAAGACCTTCCATTAATTTATCCTTGCAATAAGGTCACTAGAAAATTTTTTTCAATTAGAAAAAAGAATCATACGCGTTAAAAATAGTTTGAAATTTTTAAAACAACAACAACAAAAAGCCTTTATTTAGGGTCACTGACCCTATACAGGATTCACCAGAGGTATGCATAAGAACAAAGCAGTGAGACAAAGGAAACAACGATATAGACAGAAGAAAAAGAAAAAAAAAAACAAGAAAGAGAAAGAGGGAAGCAAGAAAAACAACACAAAAAGAGTAGCAGTAAGAAAGTGAGGAGTGAGTATCACTTGGCCTTCTTCTGAGATACGGACTTGTGGAAACCATAAAACGCCGTAGCAATATACTTATTCTGGGTCATATTGTCAATTATTGATGGAAGTGAAGCACAGAGTTGCCCAAATTTTTAAAACAGACGACCGGCGATATCAAATTATGCAATTTTCTTAAGTTTTGTCCATGAGTGTAAAATAATTGTCAAGCTATCTCTCGTAAAGCATTTTCGTGGCAGTTTCGTGACATAATGACAGGAGAGAGTACCAAGTTAAAATATGAACTCCCTATGCATATTTTTGGGAAATATGCAAAATTAATTATACAAACAACCGATGCAGAGCATTCATACATTACATTTTTATTAACAACTTTTCTTTCCTTTTAGCAAAAACTTCACAATTATTTCATTTGAATAATTTAATTGCCAATTTCGTGGTAGTACTTCGTTTTAATTAGCCCTATAAAATTTTAATTAATTAATTATTTATTAATTTTCAGTTATATAAACAAGTATACGTATTTGTAATTTATTGTGTTGGTATATAACATTGATTTGGTGCTGATTTTTTCCTTGCTATCTTGAAATTATTATTATCCTTTGTACATGTAGTATAAGCCATATGATAATCATGGTAGGTAGAAGTTGGCGATTGCTTTTACTATAATGCATATGCATATATATATATATATATATATATATATATATATATATATATATATATATATATGGAAATTTTGCCGGGAGGATATTGATCTAAAGAGACAAGGGTCGCCTCTCCCGTCAAAATAGACGTCAAAACTAGACGCCATCTATTGACCGTCGCCGCAAATTTGGTAGATTGCCAAGATTCCATTAGATCCTGTGTGGATCTCATGGAATATAGTTCGCCCTAGACTGACGAGGGCCATTAGCCCGAAACCATGGTTTCTATTTGGACACTTCTCAGTTTGCCAAAGCTGGTGTTGTGGCTTTGTCACCGACCCGAGGCCGCTAGTTTGCGGCGACGGTCAATAGATGGCGTCTAGTTTTGACGTCTATTTTGACGGGAGAGGTGACCCTTGTCTCTTTAGATATATATACAGTGTGTACCAGGTAAATTGGGACTAACTTTGACAGTCCATTAAACAAAAACTACTTGAGATTAAAAACTTGTTTTTTTTTTTCATTACGTAGCCATATTCATGTAAAATGCAACAGTACATGTGTGCGCAGTGTAGTGATGAAGAGTAACCGAGAATTTGAAAATCGAGCTGCCATCATCGTTGCTCTGCGCGCCGGAAGGAGCCCCAAAGAGATAGTGGATTTTCTTAAGTTGCCCAAAACCACTATTTATCGTGTCAAGAAGCAGTTTGATGAGGCCGACAGTAACAAAGAGGGGATAGCTACAAGGAAAAAGCACTCGCGTCGATCGGACAGGGTAAGAGGCAAAGAATTTGTCAAAAATGTCAAGGAGAAGATTGATGGAAACCCTGGGAAGAGCATGAGGGCCATAGCCAAGGAAATGGACGTTGGCTCTATGACAATTGTCAGAACTATCCATGAGGACCTTGGTCTCAAGTCTTATGCCCTTCGGAAAGGTCAGTTGCTGACTGAGAATATGAAGAATAACAGAAAAGGAAAGGCTGCTGCCCTCCTCAACAACCTGAAACACGACTCTTTTGGCATGCTAAGGTTTCTCTCTGACGAAAAGAACTTTGACGTGGACCAAAAGGTAAATCCCAGGAATGATCGCTGGATCTGTAAAGACCCCTCAGAGATACCTGTCGTGATGCACACGAAATTTCCTGCCTCCGTAATGGTCCTTGGCGTTATCAGCAGTGAAGGTGATGTCATGCCTCCCCATTTTTTTGAGAAGGGCCTTAGGATGAACGCTGACACCTACATCAATGTTCTGGAGACCGTTGTGAAGCCTTGGATGGACATGGTGGCCGCAGGAAGGAAGTATGTCTTCCAACAGGACTCAGCTCCAGCCCATAAGGCAAAAAAGACACAATCGTGGCTGACACTTAACGTCCCTAGTCACTGGGGTCCTGATATTTGGCCCCCTAATTCTCCAGATTGCAATCCCCTCGACTACTATGTATGGGGCGTTGTTGAGAGAGATGTCAACAAAGCTCCTCATACCACCATCCAGTCTGTCAAGAAAGCAGTTCACACGGTGATGACCCAAATGGACAAGGTCATCGTCGCCAAGGCCTGGGCTTCATTCCGCACTCGCCTCGAGACTGTTGTAGCTAATAATGAAAACTACATTGAATAAATAAAAACTATATCCTTTTATCTACTACTGTGTCAAATTTCATTCGGATATTTTAATTTTTACTTGCAAAAAATTTCAGTTAAAATACCATTGTTGAAATTCCCAATTTACCTGGTACACCCTGTATATATATATACACCTATCCCCCGATTTACACGGTACTTGTTTTACACGTTTTCGCTTTTACACGGTTTTCCAAATAAGTTTTTTTTGTTTTTATCGCACTATACTAAATGCTACTGTGATTGAACACATGCGCTGTGTACACATCTCACGAGGAATCCCGAGCTTATGTGCTGACTTGCTGCACACGCACACTGTGTCTGTATTTCTTCGCATAAAAATTTCGCGAAAATTTTTAATTTTCGATTTACACGTTTTTCTCAGGAACGTATCTACCGTGTAAATCGGGGGATAGGTGTATATACATTATTATGAGCGCAATTGTCTTAACTAGGTTTTCTTGTATATAAAGTAGACACTTGGGTCAGTTAAATTTTTATTTTCTCAACGTTTCAACAAAAAATCTTTTGTATTTTCAGGAGAAATAAATACAAACATTTGGTAAGGCGTTAAAAATTGTTCTGAGGTTGAAAGGGCGTTCTCACGTGATTTTTAAAAGTTTTCTTTTATATAAATTTTATTTATTTATTTCAACACACAAAACGCGATATCCCGGCTAAGGATAATTGCGTCGATTTACATTTTTTTAACAGAAACAGTTATAAACATATTATACAAGAAAAAGTAATCAAAAATAAAAAAGAGAAACAATAATATATATTAGGAACCTGATCCTTTCAGGTTTGAAAGATAATCATAAATATATTTACAAAAATAGTTAAATATGTGATAATTCTCTCTGCTATTTACAAATTGATATAGATCTACAACATTATTTATTGTCTGTTGTCTAGCGGTAAAGAAGAGTGGGCATTCCAGCAGTAGGTGTCTCGAGTCCTGGAATTCGTTGCCACAATGACAGCTAGAGTCTTCAAATATAAATTTTATTATTAATATTAAATATAATTAGCTTTTACTTTTTTTCTTCATTTGTAGAGACTCCGTGGTAAATCCATGTATAAGAAATTTCTTTTTCCTCTCTCCAATTTACCCAGAAGTCTTAATTAAGTTTTATTGTATATAATTTTACTTTACCATTGAATGTGATTAGATTTAAAAAATAATAATAACATTGCTTAATACTAGAATCATTACTGTTTTTTCCTGTATGTACTCTACATTTCCGTGCTTAGAGAATCTGTATAGGACTAAAAGGTCTTAATAAAGCTTTGTTGTTATATGTATGCATTTAAAATAATTCCTTTAATTAAAAAATAAATATTAAAGTTGCACTCATGGACAAAACTTAAGGAAGTTTTATATTTTAAGCATAAATCACTCTTTATTTGCTTATATAATTTATTTATATATATATTGGATATTTTGATACAATATATGCCTTTTTAATTAAATATATATATATATATATATTCAGATAAAAAGGCATATATTGGATCTAAATATAATTTATTTACAAATATATGCCTTTTTGATTGAATATCTTTTGGCGCTCGTCAGCGTGGAGTAGGCTGAACCATTGCGACCATAAAATATTTTTTGATCCCAATGGCTTCCCTAAAAACCAAGAAATGGGTATTTAAGGCCAAACTTGCGTAAATACGCTTAGCACATTAAAAAACGAAATAAAAAATAAAAGATAAAAAGATCAGGTGTTGAAATCAATATTAAAAATGGCATATCCTGACCAGGAGCACATGTGCTTTACAGAAGGCAGAGCGCCATCTGGTGGAACAGAAATCAACTAAACATTGATTTAGCCTGTTCCCTGATATTTGGCCAACCTAATTTCTTGATAAATCAAGAAAAAATATAAAATATTATAAATAATATTTAAAATATAATTCTACAAATTTATAAATATTAAATAATATGTTTTATAAATTATAATTATTAAATAATATTTCAAATATAATTATAAAAACAGAGAGAGAGAAACAAATATATAATATAACCAACACTAAAGGGTAAAACAAAAGGACAATCTAATCAAAAGATAACAATTTAAAGATAAAAGGATAAACGTGCTAAACAATGTTGAAAGAAGCAGACGAATGTTGAGTAACGTTGAAAGATTGAAGAATTGAAACCCTAAATAAGCGTTTGTGTAAAGAGGTTGTTTAAGAACTCAACCATCTGTTCAAATAGGTGGTTTTAAAGCTAGAGCTTTTTTTATTTTGTAAGAGTAAAACTCAATGTCTAGGTTAATACCGGGAATTTTCCTCTCGCCTTTTTCCCCCTTTGTTGCTGGATATATCTTTTTCTATTTACACCGTGAATAAAAAAGTTTGAAAATGTGCTGTCACGGTAATAAAGACATATGTTTTAGTGTTTTTTTTGTTAATTTTAACAAGAGAGCACGCAAATATATCATTTAATAGATTCGCCCAGATGCTCTTGTGGAGCGGAAGAAGAAACCCCTGAACACATTCTGAACTCATGCCCACTGGTGTCATACCTAAGACAGCAGAGCAAGATGGAAAGAACCTATCTGGGTCAAATAGTTTATAATAGGGAAAGATATACGAAATTTTAATATTTTCTGCAGACTTTTTTTATTATAAATAGACAGCTTCATGCAGATTGAGGAACTACACTACTATGCGACTTGATTTACATCAATGTAAATAATTAATAAGTTACTTTAGAATATAACTATGTGTGGAGTGAACCCAGGAGGAGCTCTGAACCTCAAACAACATCAAACAACACTAACAAGATTTAGAACAGGCCATCTCAAGCCATTGAAGATATAAAATTATAACAAAATCTACCCCACTTTCCCAAAATGTAGCTTGGCACCTGCAGCTTTTTGGCTGGCATTAGATGCACTAAACAGGACCTTTGGGAGAGGCCCCTGCTTATCATAAAACAGCTCGAGTAGCATGGACTCATGAAATTCGTGTAATCTCTACACAAGGGGATAAGAAACAACAACAACAGAATATAACTCATTGTAAATAGCTCAACTTGTTCAACTTTCTCTCTCCACGAATTATTACAGATAACTTCATCAACTTCCATCATTGATTAACATATTGTAAATAACAACACAATTGTAAAATAGATAAAAATCTCCTGTGTTTATTTGTTTGTGCTTGTGTATGTAGAGTCGGTGGACAAGTAGGTAACACCCTCGATTCCCGACAGTCATGAACCGGGATTGAATCTCGCGATAACATTTTGTTTAATATGTGAATAACCTTCAAATATTATTCATTGTTACAAATATCATAAACTAGGTTGCTTCTTTTGAGCGGTACCTAATAAAGTGATTTTGGAACAAGTGGTGTATGCAAATAATTTTTTTTTGCTTATCCCAAATACACGTGGTACAGGTCATGATAATCATGGTGGTTTTACTATACGCAAGCCATCAGCAAATTTTATTCACATGATAAATAGATACATTTTTTGCAGTAACACATAAGTATAAATCTTATACACTCCCGTCGAAGGGTTTACGATACCCGAAAGCTCGAGATATTATTTATGAAATAAAGAAACTTATCCTCGGAGTTTTCATGTGTTACTGCAACTTATACATCAGAGGATTCTATCTTACGGAGATACATTTTTATTAGAATTATAATCATCTCTTTTTTTTTTAATTTTCATTAATAAAACGTCTTTCTTTTTTCAATTCTTCTATCACACACAAAGCCTTTATTAAAGTGACGTCACTCTTATATACAGATTCTCCGTACAATATCCAAAATTATATTTAAAAAAAAGAATACAGCAAACAAGTAATTAAATCTATACCTATTGTTATGTATTTGCATACTTGGGATATTTGCAGAAATGCAAATATCCTCTTTGCATACTCATTTCCTGACTTCATGTATAAATAGCGCTACCAGTTGTTAGCAGTCAGTCAGTCAGTCCATATTGTAGAAGTTAGTGTACTAATAAATTCTAAGAGAATGTAGTGGCCTGGTAATGAGAAACCCACACAGAGGCAACGCAACACATATAAAATGAAAGGATTTAAAAGCACGAATGTTTCTTTTATACATAATACAAACTTCTACTGTCCTTACTGCGATAAAAATATATTGGGAGGGCTTGGCTTATCAGTGGTGAACCCTCCCAGCGTTTTCGCCAATTTATTCCACCAGACCGTGCTTTGTGTTAATTAAATCTATATAAACAATTTTTTAATACGTATATATTGAGAAATTTAATTAGGAAGGGGAAAATAAATTTTAATGGAGATTACAAAAACACGGTATAGGTAAGAAAAAAAGTGAACAGTTCACTATTAAATGTAACATCAGGAAGAGTTGTGTTTACTCCAGCACAGACACCACCAGCTCCACAGTCCTGGCTAACATGATGTTCCCATGATGTTTCATGGTCCCATGATGTTTCTTTAACATCATGTAGTGGAAAACTATAGATTTAATTTCTCTACTTGCTGCCCTATATATATATACTAGCGGATGTGTACCCGGCTTCGCCCGGGTTTTATCCGAGTGAAAGTTTGCCTAACGAATATTATATATTATGAAGTATAATAAACAATGTTAAAGATTAGTTTTAATTATTAATCAAGATTGTGTGTTAATATGTGAGAAAGATGTAATAGCGTTGTTGTTTTCTTGGCCGACTGTTTTACATATGGTGTTATCTTAAAATTGCTTGTTTTGAATATTTTTTTAGATTGAGTTGAATGAATTGCTGAATTTTTTTTTTGCATTTATATATAAATAAAATTAACTCTGTTGATTTTTTTTTGTATTTAATCGATAACAGCGAAGTTACGCATGTTAAAGTTAGGAAAAATATTTTGATTTTAAGCAAAACCTGCTCCATCTCGTTTTACATACATGTTGAAAATTTGGTCGAAATTGATGCATTGTAGCGAAAGTTTTTAGTGAACAACACTTATGAAATTTCCATTTTATTAATATAGATTTAAAAAAGATGCATATATTGGATTTCTAATTATTTTATTGTTCCAATATTTCGAGGGGTAACTCGCCTCTCTTTATCGAGGATGTTTGTGTTTTTCACTAAAGCATGCGCGCACGCGTACACCACTCTCGTTCTACAAGGCCAATGAAAGAATTGTATCTTTGATTTAACTATTGTATTCAGTATATATACAGAAAATAATTATATTTGAAAATATTATAGATTATTATTTTTTATCTATGAAAGATAGAGAGATTTATATACAACAGTGTAATTGTAAATAATTGTGTGTATACATATTAATTCTAAATTAATAAAAATTTTGATGTAAATAATTAATAAGTTACTTTAGAACATAACCCATTGTAAATAGCTCAACTTGATCAACTTTCTCTCTCCACGATACTAATTATTACATATAACTTTATTAAATGTACACGTGGTACAGGCCATGATAATCATGGTGGGTAGTTAGCGACTGCTTTTACTATAAATACACCACATGTCTACACATGTGGAAAACATTGCTAGCCTTCTCACTGTCACCATCTGACCAGAGATGACATTCTGGGACATCTAGGTGGGAAACGTGGCATGATACATACATCATGATGACTGTATAAACTGTTGGTAACCTATCAAGCCTATCAGCCCTGGATGATCACGACTACATCACAAAATATCCACATGTGGAAAAACAGTTTGACTTTGTACTTACAAATGTGCCAGAGCCCCAGTTTGGTTACTTGCACTCGCCGGGGTTGGAATTTTGCAAGAATCGGGGGTCATTGGGTCATTTTTTTTTAAATCAGAAAAACGTGCCCAATGCGGGAATCGAACTTGGATCGTAGCAGTCGAAAACTAACGGTTTAGACCATCGACCCCTAATAAATGATGACGTACATCTACTATGCAAATAAGGTTCGAACTCTAAATAGTAACTTTCATTAAGGCCATTCTATCTAGAGAACCTGACAGAGTTGCATATGTATTCTACACATGGGTAAACAAGGAAAATACCTCCGTTAGAAGGAAAGAATATCTACTCAAGAAAGCCATTACATTTTACACTTCTAGTAAAGAAGTCGATCAGGAGGAGTGAAGGAACCACAGGGACGTCAATAAAGTGCTTAATGAGGGAAATCAATGTTTGAGAAGGAAAACATAAAATTGGGAATTTGTTCGTTTTTTCCTGATTTTTGATTACTTTGATCATTATCGATGGGTTTCAGACATTTCAAGTGACATCAGAATGGTTGTGTTGCCTACAGTATCTTCCTTTTAAGATGATTAAAGAAGATTGTGGAAGGATGGTCTAAACCCTTCGACCGCTACGACCCGGAATTGAATCTCGCATTGGGCACTTTTTTTCTATTTATAATGTTGTTGTCGTGTCCAAAGAAGAGTCTCAGATGTCTCCATGCATCTCCATCACAGCAGCAGCAATATCCACTATCTTGGGTGTGTAAAGCTGCTGCTCTGGGTCTGTGTCAATTTTATGTTGTTGTTGTCGTGTCCAAAGAAGAGTCTCAGATGTCTCCATGCATCTCCATCACAGCAGCAGCAATATTCACTATCTTGGATGTGTAAAGCTGCTGCTCTGGGTCCATGTCAATTTTATGTTGTTGTTGTCGTGTCCAAAGAAGAGTCTCAGATGTCTCCATGCAGCTCTATCACAACAGCAGCAATATCCACTATCTTGGGTGTGTAAAGCTGCTGCTCTGGGTCTATGTCAATTTTATGTTGTTGTTGTCGTGTCCAATGAAGAGTCTCAGATGTATCCATGCATCTCTATCACAACAGCAGCAATATCCACTATCTTGGGTGTGTAAAGCTGCTGC
Organism: Cordylochernes scorpioides; assembly: GCA_030710605.1. Lineage (NCBI taxonomy): Eukaryota > Metazoa > Arthropoda > Arachnida > Pseudoscorpiones > Chernetidae > Cordylochernes > Cordylochernes scorpioides. Next base: position 69,355,875 of record CP092879.1, on the reverse strand, counting down.
TCTGGGTCTATGTCAATTTTATGTTGTTGTTGTCGTGTCCAAAGAAGAGTCTCAGATGTCTCCATGCATCTCTATCACAGCAGCAGCAATATCCACTATCTTGGGTGTGTAAAGCTGCTGCTCTGGGTCTAAGTCAATTTTCTGCAAGGCTGCGGCCATTGCTGGGCATGAGAATATGTGGGTAGGTGTTAGTTCCACACCAGGACAGTTGTTGCATGCTATTTCTAATAATAATAATAATAAAATGCTCCAAAGGCCCCGATTAGAAATAAATAATTGAATTCCAGTGTTAAGTATTCTAATGTACATTCAAACATTACAAAACCTCTGATGTTAAGATGCCAGCCACATTTATTAATCGGAACAGTTTCCATAAGACCACATTCTATGTATAAGGGGTAGGTGGAAGGATGGTCTAAACTGTTGGTTTTCGACCACTACGACCCGGGATGGAATCCCGCATTGGGAACTTTTTTTCTAATAAAAAAAAAAAAAAATCTCCAATGATCCCCGATTCTTGTAAAAAGTCCAGCCCCACCAGCGAATGCAAGTACTCAAACAGGGCTCTGGCAAATTTGTAAGTGCAAAAGTCGAACTGCTTTTTACATGTGTAGATATGTGGTGTACTTACAGTAAAAGCAATCGCTAACTACCCACCATAATTTCATGGCCTGTACCACATGTACGAGGTGTGTTCAAAAAGTATCGCGACTTTTGTGTTTTTTTTTTCAAAAATTATTTATTTATTCATGAATACCTATTTTGTCCCCTTCAAAGTAATCCCCATGAGATATTATACACTTGTGCCAACGGTTTTTCCAATCTTCGAAGCACTTCAAAAAATCATTTTAAAAAAATCTTTTTCAGCTCCTCCTTCGATGCCGTCTTTATCTCGTCAAGCGTAGCGTAAAGTCGTCCTTTCATGGGCCTCTTCAGTTTAGGGAACAAGAAAAAGTCACAGGGGGCCAGATCTGGGGAATACGGTGGCTGCGGCATCATTAGTGTGTTGTTTTTGGCCAAAAAGTCGCGCACAAGCAACGGTGTGTGAGCAGGGGCGTTATCGTGGTGCAAAAGCCAATTTTTGTTCTTCCACAAATCCGGGCGTTTCTGGCGAATTGCTTCGCGCAAATTACGCATAACTTGCAGGTAATATTCCTTATTGACCGTTCTACCCTGTGGCAAGAACTCATGATGCACCACGCCCCTGCAATCGAAGAAAACTGTCAGCAAAACTTTCACATTCGACCGAACTCGGCGTGCTTTTTTCGGTCTTGGTTCGTGCGGCAGCTTCCATTGAGATGATTGAGCTTTGTTTTCCATGTCATAACCATAAACCCACGCTTCGTCACCAGTTATGACCCTCTGGAGCAAATTTGGGTCGTCGCGGACAGAGTCCAACATCTCATTAGCAATGTTCATGCGATGCTGTTTTTGGTCGCAATTGAGCAATTTTGGTACGAATTTCGCGGCGACCCGTCTCATGCCCAAATCATTGATAAAAATCGAATGGCACGAGCCAATCGATATGTTTAGGTCCTCAGCAACTTCTCTAACGGTGATTCGACGATTGGCCAATATAATTTTCTCCACTTCATTAATTTTTTCGTCTGTTGTTGAAGTGCTCGGGCGTCCGGCACGCTCTTCGTCGTTCACATCTTCTCGGCCTTCTGAGAACATTTTGTACCACCGATAAACGTTGTTTCGGTCCAAGGTAGCTTCTCCGCATGCCACAGTCAACATTCGGAATGCATCCGCGCACTTAATTTCGTTTTTCACACAAATTTGAAACAGGTTCTTTGATCCATTTTTTTAATAGGTAAAAATCGAAGACGATCCAAAACACCTGCAAGCAAAGCAGCTGTCAACAATTAAGTTAACATTCAAAATGGCCGAGCTTGTCGGCATAAGTGAGAGACATGAGTACCAACATAAAGCCACAAAAAGATCGAAATTCGAATATACGTAACCCGCGAAAATTCAAAAGTCGCGATACTTTTTGAACACACCTCGTACTTGGAATTAATTAAAGAAAAAAAAAGAAGATTGTTAAATATTCCATATATCTATGGGGGCCTCATCCTTTAATACCAAAGATATCAGTCAGTTGTCCCTCTAGGAATCCACAATCTCAACTTGTCATCGCTGGAAAATCTTCCAAGAAATGCTTTTGGTGTAATCATTAATATCTTGGACTTCCACCTCTATTGAAAACAATTAATTGAAACATTTATAATTAATAGAGAATAAAGGAAACACACTTATGTATGGAGGTATCACATCTCGGTAAACAACTAAAACAAGGAACTCCGCCTTTGCCGGTCCCAAGCCCGGATGAAAAAGGAGGAGGGGGAGCAGTAACAAGCTCGCTAAAAAACCTGGGTTCAGCTGGCCCGGCTGATAGTACCCTGTAAGGATTCCTAATCCAGGGATACAGGAAGAGCAGTGTTTATACTCCATGTTAGGAGCAGCTGCACATGGCATCTGTTCCTCATGTCAGAGGCGGCCATTTCTTTTGGAGCTAAGTCGGCCTGCCACTGAGTAGTGCTCCCAGTCTTAATGACAAAGGCAGACGCATTCTACTTCACCCAGTCATGATGGTTGTCAAACAGACACCAGCAAAGGTCACAACTTGATATCTTAATATGATTGAGTGGTGATAAGAAAGAAGCCTAAAACAAGGGGGAGGGGGTGTCTTGCCGCGTTGCGCCGCTAGGGGGAGTTGTAGGTTACCTTCTTGCTTCACTTGGCTTATTTCTGATCTCCGTGTCTTCCTAAATTGTAAATAATAAAAAAAAAAAAAAAACACTCATGGATAAATATTAGGAAATTGGAAAATCTCCGATGTAGCCTGTCGTCTATATATATGGTTTTTTTTTTTAATACAGAGGCATTTTTGTTTACACTTGGTTATCTCGTGTGTCTTCAATAAAGGTCACTGTAATATCTTTCAGAGTTATTGTCTTAATCCCGATATACATGGTAAAAGGTACAACTTCCTTAAGTTTTGTCCATGAGAGTGTATATAAAAATATTTTAAAAGATTTCCATCACAGTAGAACAACCTCCATTAGGTGACATTCATGCTAGAGGACACCTCTCTACAAAGAACAGTTTTCATCGCCAAAATTGCCATTTTTACAATTTAGAAACTCTCCAGTAAGAGGACACCTCTCCCTAAAGGATACTTTGGCTCTGTAATTAGGTGTTGTCCTTTACAGGGTGGTGGTTCTACTGTAGTAGTACCACACATCTTCAACGTAGGAGAAAGATATATTCATGGACAAAACTTAAGGAAGTTGTACATTTCAACATGTATATCGGGATTGAGACAATAACTCTGAAAGATATTACAGTGACCTTTATTGAAGACACACGAGATAACCAAGTGTATATACACTGATGGACAAAACTTAAGGAAGTTGTACCTTTTAGCATGTATATCGGGATTGAGACAATAACTCTGAAAGATATTACAGTGACCTTTATTGAAGACATACGAGATAACCAAGTGTGTATACACTCATGGACAAAGCTTAAGGAAGTTGTACCTTTTAGCATGTATATCGGGATTCAGACAATAACTCTGAAATATATTACAGTGACCTTTATTGAAGACATACGAGATAACCAAGTGTGTATACACTCATAGACAAAACTTAAGGAAGTTGTACCTTTTAGCATGTATATCGGGATTGAGACAATAACTCTGAAAGATATTACAGTGACCTTTATTGAAGATACACGAGATAACCAAGTGTGTATACACTTATGGACAAAACTTAAGGAAGTTGTACCTTTTAGCATGTATATCGGGATTGAGACAATAACTCTGAAAGATATAACAGTGAAATTTATTGAAGACACACGAGATAACCAAGTGTATATACACTCATGGACAAAACTTAAGGAAGTTGTACCTTTTAGTATGTATATCGGGATTGAGACAATAACTCTGAAATATATTACAGTGACCTTTATTGAAGACACACGAGATAACCAAGTGTGTATACACTCATGGACAAAACTTAAGGAAGTTGTACCTTCTAGCATGTATATCGGGATTGAGACAATAACTCTGAAAGATATTACAGTGACCTTTATTGAAGACACACGAGATAACCAAGTGTGTATACACTCATGGACAAAACTTAAGGAAGTTGTACCTTTTAACAATAATATCGGGATTGAGACAATAACTCTGAAAGATATTACAGTGACCTTTATTGAAGACACACGAGATAACCAAGTGTAAATAAAATTGCCTCTGTCTCCTTAAAAAAAAAAAAGACGACCGGCGACATCAAATACATTCCACTTCCTAAAGTTTTGTCCATGAGTGTAAATATACATGGAAGACCTAGTGAAAGAATCATTAGAAGAATCCGAAAGAAACAATACCATGAGTTATGTCATATGGGTAGATTCTCCTCTAGCAGACCTTTAGGATAACGAAATGGACCGATAGCATAGGACAGAGGTTGGTAAACTGCGGCCGTGAGCCACACGCGGCTCTTTGTATGTGAAGCTGCGGTTCTTTATATAGTTCCACTAGACGGGTGACCCGGGCTTCGCCCCGGGATTGACCCGTGTGCATATCTACCCGAGTGATATATATTTAGATAAGATTTTTTTATAATTGTTTGTTATTAGCATTATCTATTTGTTTGCATCAGCATAATTTAATCTAATCTTTGATAGAGGGCGCTGTTCGTGAGCTAAGTAGAATAATTTGAATATATAGTTTTAATAATTGATTTATATATTTTTTAAAATAGCCTATCGTCTTCCCCGTATTTTTTAGCTATGTATGGAAATTTTGGTTTGAATTAGTGAACTACTGCGAATTTGTATACCGGACATACAAACAAACAAACATACAAACATTGATTTTTATATATATAGATAGATATGCAAATATTATTTATGCGAGTACTTTTTATTATCTGAAGATAGAGGTTGCCTGGCCGGCATTCATATTTCTATGAAAAATAGACACTTCAACCAGTTAGTTTTTTATTTTTCTCAACGCTCGACCAAAAAAATTTTAACGCCTTGCCAAATGCTTTATTTTTATTTACTTCTCCTGACGAAGACAAAAGATTTTTTGTCGAAACGTTGAGAAAAAAAAAAAAACTCTAACTGGCTGAAGTGTCTATTTTTCATAGAAATACTTATAATTGTTGGCAAAAAAAAACATTTTATGGCTCTTTTAAAAACTTTGAAATTTTGTAAATTGTAATTCTTGATTCTTCCGATATAAAAGTTTGCCGACACTTGGCATAGGACAAATTCATCTCTCCAGGGACTACAGACGACCAACGACAATGGAGACACATCCATCCCCGTCTTGTGACAGCTGATGGGTGGACGATGTTTTATCCTAATGACTGAGATTATCTTGGTACTAGCCGAATGACCCGGGCAACGCCCGTGTTCTACCCGATTGAATGTTTTTATTCAAATACTATTTGTTACAATTATAAATTGGCGCCTTAAATAAATGCATATATTAGTTAATAACTATAGCCTATGTGCTTTATCTGTCTATGTACTGTTGGCTTCCGTAGGCGTCTCTTACTGGGAAAAAGAAAGAGAGGATTCCATTTAGTTATTAACTAATATATGCATTTATTTAAGGAGCGACCCGCTCCAACACAATAGTTACAAAAACGAAAAAGCGAGTGGGGGGGGGCATGAAGAATGACGCTCGTAACTGTATCTTGGTATAGGATTATCTACGATGACAGTAATCCTACAGGTAGACAGAATGTCGTCTACAGTTAGGTAGATGCGTGTTTCTACTATTTATCCACAACTTCAACTGCTGAGACATTGATTTTTTTCCCACAAGTTGAATTTTAGGTTTGTCGGATTGAGTAGTTTTTGTAATATTGCAACAAAAGCTGGAGAAAATTTTTCTTACTGATTTTTAAAACTGTTTGTTTCAGTTAAATCTATAAATTGTTTTCATGGATTAAAACCTGACGGTTTTACCTCTGGATTGACATATATACACTTATGGACAAAACTTAAGGAAGTTGAAAGTTTTTGATGTTGCCGGTCGTCTATTTTTTTTTTTTTGAAGAAGAAGACAAGCTATTTTGTTCATACTTTGTTATCTCGTGTTTTTTTCAATAAAGGTCACTGTAATATCTTTCAGAGTTATTGTCTGAATCCCGATATACATGCTGAATGGTACATCTTCCATAAGTTTTATTCATGAGTTGTTCATTTTTTAATTCAACTGCATATAAAATATAGATAAATCTATTATATATATTTACATACATACACTTTCCACCATGCGTTTTAACATGAATTTAAACCTGTTTTAAGACATGCGCTCTCACATACTCTTCTATTTCGCGTTTCTCTACTCACTCAAAGATGTTTGAAAAAGATCGAGGCATTGAGAAATCTGAAAGCTCTTCCAAATGGTTGAAAAGGATTCGCTGGGAGGAAAGAAATGTGACGGTCATCAAGGAAGGAAGATGTCCAAATTGTAACCTCCCATCCAAATTAAAAGTGACGAAATGTCACACTTTTCCCTCTCGGGGCCAAAATGGACTCTGAGAAATCTAGGCGAGCTTCCTTATTTTGAACAACAATGGCCTGGATCTTTCTTAGGCCTAGTCCACTCCCTGCACCGTTTCCCAGGACCTATTTTCATCTCTACAACGTCTCCCTGTAATCCCGGCTCCCTACGACATCCCGTAGGGTCCATTCTCCTCCCTACGACGTCTCCCTGTAATCCCGGCTCCCTACGACATCCCGTAGGGTCCATTCTCCTCCCTACGACGTCTCCCTGTAATCCCGGCTCCCTACGATATCCCGTAGGGTCCATTCTCCTCCCTACGACGTCTCCCTGTAATCCCGGCTCCCTACGACATCCTGTAGGGACCATCTTCATCCATACGAAGACTCCCAGGATCCACCATCCTCCTTACGAAGGCTACCAGGATCCATCCTCCTCCCTACGAAGACTCCCAGTATCCATCATCCTCCTTACGAAGGCTCCCAGGATCCATCCTCCTCCTTACGAAGGCTCCCAGGATCCGTTCTCCCTACGAAGACTCCTTGGATCCATCATCCTCCCTACGCGACGTCTCCCAGGATCCATCATCCTCCTTACGAAGGCTCCCAGGATCCATTCTCCTCCCTACGACGTCTCCCAGGATCCATCCTCCTCCTTACGAAGGCTCCCAGAATCCATCCTCCTCCTTACGAAGGCTCCCAGAATCCATCCTCCCCCTACGACGTCTCCCAGGATCCATCCTCCTCCCTACGAAGACTCCCAGGATCCATCTTCATCCATACGAAGACTCCCAGGATCCATCCTCCTCACTACGAAGACTCCCAGGATCCATCCTCCTCACTATGAAGACTCCCAGGATCCATCTTCATCCATACGAAGACTCCCAGGATCCATCCTCCTCCCTACGACGTCTCCCAGGATCCATCCTCCTCCCTACGACGTCTCCCAGGATCCATCCTCCTCCCTACGACGTCTCCCAGGATCCGTCCTCCTCCCTACGAAAGCTTCCAGGAAACTTTCACAAGGGATAAAATGGAATCTTCGGAATTTGCCAAAGAGGTGGCAAGTGTCTAGGCCAATTCTATGGCCAAACTATAGGTAATCCCCCGGCAAAATTGTCAACTATGACACAATGACTCGTTACATACCTAACTCTTTATCGTGTCAAAATACTTCACTAAATACCACAACTACTGCCGAAACGTATGCGTGACAAGCTGAAATATGCAAATAAGCCTTCAGATTAATTTGCCTATATTCGAGGTTTTCACTTACTATGGCAGCGACCTCCTCCAGGTATATCTCTATATGTCATTAGAATGTCATTTGAAAAAGTCAAATATTGGGGAAACGTGTGCCCTGAACAAACACGCAAGGGGAAAACATATTTAAGGGAAAATGCGAGAGTAAAATTTTTTACTATTATTCGCAACCGCTTTTAGGAGGTTTAAAAACGCTCTGTCCTTCTTCGACTAGTGTGAATTACAAGCGAAAGCTCATGAAAAGGTTTCTAACTGAAAAAGCTCTCGTATTTTTCTCTTAATATCTTTTCGGCGCAAATTCCAAACAATTTCTTCTTTACTCGATGTCAACAGAGTTTATTGAAGTTTTATTTGAATGTTATTCTACTGTCCTATAAGCTTATGTCCATAGTTTTCTTGAAAATCATTTCTGAGATTCCAACTTTCAGTGCTGCGTATATAAGCAGAATCGTCCAATAAAGTATTAGAGCTCTGAGAAGCGGTCTGGTGGATTAAATTGGCGAAACCGCTGGGAGGTTTCACCACTGATGAGCCAAGCACTCCCAATATATATTTTTCATCGCAGTAAGGAAAGTAGAAGTTTGTATTGTGTATAAAAGTTGCTCAGGCCCTATATCATTTTTACAAGGCAGTAGGTGTAAAGAGGGAGAAAAGAGAACTTGGAAGCTATTGTTCTTACACCTCAGAATGATGACGAAACATCGAGGGGCCATCGTGTTATTACTAATAATTGCATATAGTTGCGGAACTACTGGTTTCCTGTGCTGCTCTTTTCCTGTTATTGCACCTTGTACGGAGAATCTGTATAAGACTAATGTCTTAATAAAGGCTTTGTGTGTGTGTGTGTGTATTGTGTATAAAAGAAACATTCGTGCTTTTAAATCCTTTCATTATATATATGTCATAATATTTGGAAATATGTAAAATAAAATGGCCTGTGTGGGAGTACAAGGAAAGAGGGAAGATAGCGAGGTTAACAAACAACCCCCTTGGTAAACAAGTATCTCTTTCTTATTATTATTATTTTTTTTTCCTTTTCTTGTTTTTTTTTTTTTTTTTTTCTTTCTCTTTTTACTCTGTATATATCGCTATTTCCGTTGTCTCACTGCTTTGTTCTTATGCATACCTCTGGTGAATCCTGTATAGGGTCAGTGACCCTAAATAAAGGCTTTTTGTTGTTGTTTGTTTGTTGTTGTAAACAAGTATCACGACTTCATTATCTCCCCTAGGGGACTTATCTTACTTAAAGCGGCTTATAAGCGGCTAGACGGGATGATCAAAGTTCAGTTCTCACGGAGGTGGCCTCGACGCCAGTTGTTCTAGGGGTTGTTCTGGGACCTTCTATCTTTCCTCCCCGATCTATTTCCTCACGGGTTTTTGCCTCTGGATCCTGTCTCCTGTGTGTCCTTACCACCCATCGCTCAACAACCACGACTGCTTCTAACCAACATGCCACACTGCATTCATCCAACAGCATAAACTACATTACTACAGAGAGTCGACAGGATGAACAAGGACAAGAACCAGACCCCATCGGAGGTAGACCAGATCGACGAGAGAGTGGAGCTTCCCTCCGCCCCAATCACTCTGGAGAACCTGGTAACCCAGCTCACAATTGCCTTACAAAATCTCCGCCCAAAGGCCCGTCAAGACTTAGAGGTGCCCAAGTATGACGGTGCGTATCCATCACAAAGCTTCTTCGAGACCTACGACAACCAAGCGGACCGAGCTGGACTCTCCGCTTCCGAAAAACTAGACAGACTGCCGCTGTTCCTGGTCCAACAGCCCTTGCAAGACTTCCACCAGCTTCGGCTGGACACTCGGAACTACTTCCAGGCGAGAGACGCCTTGCTGGATCTCTACCCCTCGACCAGCAAAGCTACCTACTCGAAATACTTCGCCCTGCGCCTACAAGGTCAGTCCCTGGAAGAATATTACCGCACCAAGACCGCCATGGGGCTACAACTAGGCCTTCCTCAAGAGGCTATCTTGGAAACCTTGACCGAAGGACTACCCTTCGGTGACCAACAGTTAGTAAGGATCATACCGCCAACCTCCCTAACCGAGTGGTATGAAAGGGTAACAAGGATTCGGAAATATACCCAGCCCACGACACGCCAAGCGAGCAGTGGTCCACCTTATATCTCGGGACCCTACACCAGCACCCAGAGATATAAATCCAGGTCTTCCCACGGTGCAAACAGCCTGCCATCTTCACCATGTCGATGCTGTGGCCAGAATCATTGCAACAAACAATGTCGTAAACAACCATTCGCCGCCGACAATACTCTCCTCCACCAGGTACAGACCCCTGAGCAGAGGTCTTCTCTCCGGGATGCGCAAATCCATCCCATCGAGCAAGCTATTACAAAACCAATAGCCACGTCCCAAATTTTTCACGTCGCACCTTCTCAAGTCCCAATTGCACAGACTTCCCAAGTCCCAATTGAACAGACTTCCCAAGTCCCAATTGAACAGACTCCCCAAGTCCCAATTGAACAGACTTCCCAAGTCCCAATTGAACAGACTTCCCAAGTCCCAATTGAACAGACTTCCCAAGTCCCAATTGCACAGACTTCCCAAGTCCCAATTGAACAGACTTCCCAAGTCCCAATTGAACAAACTTCCAAGTCCCAATTGAACAGACTTCCCAAGATCCCACTACCACTGATCCACATGAGCTGACTATGGAAGATGAGATGTCCAAGAACCCTCAACACGACCACCGCCTACTGTTAGAGGACACAGACCTCAGTGACTCTAGCACGCCGGACAAGCGAGACAGCCCCAGTCTCAGTGAGGAGAAGTGCTACAAGAGCTTTGGTGACTGCGAGCATCCCGACAGTATTGGAGTAATGCAGAACCCCACTGGAACAATTTCTTCCAACAACGCCGTCCCCTGCCAGTCTACGCCACCACGAGCGGATCAAGCCACCTACGTCCCGCGGACTCGTCTACACGCCATGTACGGCAACCACATTCCCCATCGGGACTTTCCAACATGAACCAAGTCTTCAACACAACCCAGCTTCGAAGTCCAACAGAAGCCCATCAACAGTGAGTGTTTAACTTTATTGTGATTTCATCCGTTTACATTTTTGCTTGTTATATATATCACATCCATGTTAGCCCACTTTTAGCACAGTTCATGCTCTAAATAACTTATCTCATATCAATTTTAAAACCATAATATGCTACAAGCTTTCAAGCTTACAATGCCTTATTTTATTCTCAATAACATGTTCTCTCGAAAATTTTTCTTATCTTACACCATCGCTCTTGAAAAAAAAAAAAAAAAAAAAACTCTTGTTCTTTAATTTTTCGTACATCAACTTATGTTTTTATGAACCAATGACCAAATTTTCGCTGAACCTCTCAGTCTTTCTGCAGTGAATCTATTCCTACATTGAAACTTAGGTTCTGAAAGTCAAGGCTTTTTTTTTTTCAACCATTCGACCTCAGAGGTCTTATTTTTTGTCAATTGACCGCAAAGGTCCACTTTTTTTTTTCACTCGACCCCGAAGGTCTTTTCTCTTTCACGTACGTGCATGTCCATTATTTGTTAAATTTATTAATTTTAGTGTTATCAAGAGAACCGCACATAAGTTGTCTGTTTAATCATTCTCCTTCATTCTAAAGTATCTCTGTAAAATGTCTCAATACGTTTTGTTGACGAATGCTGCAGAGATGACTATTTGCTCCAGCCTCTTTCTAATGGCTTCCTTTGTTCATTTTAGAATGTTGAACCACTTACTTTACAGCTCTCTTACTTTCCACCTTTCCATTCTCTTCACCTCCTCATTCACGTATCCATATTGTACATAGCTATGATTGTCCATACCTACACTCTGTACCATATTAACCTACACATAAAATTAATTTGTACATAGCCAAATTATTTCCCACCCTCAAAGAATTTCCTGCACAAATTCTTCTTTGAAAGGGGGGACATCTGTCATAATATTTGGAAATATGTAAAATAAAATGGCCTGTGTGGGAGTACAAGGAAAGAGGGAAGATAGCGAGGTTAACAAACAACCCCCTTGGTAAACAAGTATCACGACTTCATTATCTCCCCTAGGGGCTTATCTTACTTAAAGCGGCTTATAAGCGGCTAGACGGGATGATCAAAGTTCAGTTCTCACGGAGGTGGCCTCGACGCCAGTTGTTCTAGGGGTTGTTCTGGGACCTTCTATCTTTCCTCCCCGATCTATTTCCTCACGGGTTTTTGCCTCTGGATCCTGTCTCCTGTGTGTCCTTACCACCCATCGCTCAACAACCACGACTGCTTCTAACCAACATGCCACACTGCATTCATCCAACAGCATAAACTACATTACTACATATATATGTTGAAGGAAGAGGTTGGCTAAAAAAGGAGAACGTGGGTTCTCGGAATTAACTGGATAATTTTCGCTTTATTGCTAAGCAAAAAGTAAACATATGTTATCACTATAGGAATTTATACCTGTTCCAGACCGTAAAATTCTTTCAATTCCATAAACCAAAAATATTCTATAAAAATACAGTTAAACCTGTCTATAGCACCCCCTCTAAATAGCGCCTTCCTCTTTATAGCGCCTGATTTTAAACATTAAAATGTAAACATTTTACATTAAAAGTGACCTGTCTATAGCACCCCCTCTCTATAGCACCTTATTTTGGTGAGTCTCAAGAGGGGGCGCTATAGACAGGTTTAACTGTACATTAAAAGTGACCTGTCTATAGCACCCTCTATAGCATCCTATTTTGGTAGACAGGTTTAACTGTACATTAAAAGTGACCTGTCTATAGCACCCCCTCTCTATAGCATCCTATTTTGGTGAGTCCCAAGAGGGGGCGCTATAGACAAGTTTAACTGTACATTAAAAGTGACCTGTCTATAGTACCCCCTCTCTATAGTACCCTATTTTGGTGAGTCCCAAGAGGGGCGCTATAGGCAGGTTTAACCTGTACATTAAAAGTGACCTGTCTATAGCACCCCCTCTCTATAGTACCCTATTTTGGTGAGTCCCAAGAGGGGCGCTATAGACAGGTTTAACTGTACATTAAAAGTGACCTGTCTATAGCACCCCCCTCTCTATAGTACCCTATTTTGGTGAGTCCCAAGAGGGGCGCTTTAGACAGGTTTAACTGTACATTAAAAGTGACCTGTCTATAGCACCCCCTCTCTATAGTACCCTATTTTGGTGAGTCCCAAGACGGGCGTTATAGACAGGTTTAACTGTACATTAAAAGTGACCTGTCTATAGCACCCCCTCTCTATAGTACCATATTTTGGTGAGTCCCAAGAGGGGCGCTATAGACAGGTTTAACTGTACATTAAAAGTGACCTGTCTATAGCACCTCCTCTCTATAGAACCCTATTTTGGTGAGTCCCAAGAGGGGCGCTATAGACAGGTTTAACTGTACATTAAAAGTGACCTGTCTATAGCAACCCCTCTCTATAGCACCCTATTTTGGTGAGTCCCAAGAGGGGCGCTATAGACAGGTTTAACTGTACATTAAAAGTGACCTGTCTATAGCACCTCCTCTCTATAGAACCCTATTTTGGTGAGTCCCAAGAGGGGCGCTATAGACAGGTTTAACTGTACATTAAAAGTGACCTGTCTATAGCAACCCCTCTCTATAGCACCCTATTTTGGTGAGTCCCAAGAGGGGCGCTATAGACAGGTTTAACTGTACATTAAAAGTGACCTGTCTATAGCACCCCCTCTCTATAGCACCCTATTTTGGTGAGTCCCAAGAGGGGGCGCTATAGACAGGTTTAACTGTATATAATACAAAAGAGAAATTTTACTGGTATCACAGGAGATGCCTTTCTTTAAAAAAAACATTTTCTGTTCTATAGATTTATTTATCCACTTTTCATTTTCTTTATTTCCGATGTTTTGGTGGCCCTGCTACACCTCTTTCAGGGAAACCAATTCTATAATGTTCACCTTTGTCAATTTAAATAAATCCTTTGTATTGGATATTTAATCATATACATAATCATATATTATATTTATAAATTCAATTACCATCTATTAATAGCAATGTCGATGTGTTTCTTTTTTTTTAAATAATATTATCAAATATTATCTCTACAGACCTTACACTTATATACATTGCTAAAAGCTGGTTTCCATAAAATGCATGGTATATAACATATAAACATTTTACTTTAAAAGTGGCCTGTCTATAGCACCCCTTCTCTATAGCACCCTATTTTGGTGAGTCCCAAGAGGGGGCGCTATAGACAGGTTTAACTGTAATACAAAAGATAAATTTTACTGGTATTACAGGAGATGCAACAACACAAGAGTAGAGCAGTCTGGAGACTAATTTGGAGAAACCGCTGAGAGGATTCACTACTGATGAACCAAGCCCTCTCATTCAACAACTTTTATCATTGTAGTAAGGTCTGTAGATATAATATTTAATGATATTGTTAAAAAGAAACACATTGCCAGTAAATATTTGTTACAAAATTTCTATATATATATATACACAAGGAATTTGCATATTTTAACCATAAACTACTTCATTGCCTTACCTCAAAGCTTATATCCATAGTTCATCTAAAATACCCATTCCAAGAGTCTAACAACAGTATCACTATAAAAGGAAGTTCCAAAAATGCAATATAACAGCGTATGGTAGATTAAACTGGCGAAACCTCTGGGAGGGTTCACCACTGATGAGCCAGGCCCTTCCTCTAATTTTTCCATTGCAGTAAGGGCAGTAGAAATTGTTTAATTTCAAAAGAATCTTACGCCTTTAAAATAGTTTCGAATTTTGATAAACTACTTCATATTTGCTTATATAACAGCGGATTTCCCATATATGCAAATTTGAACTTTCTCCTTAAAAAAAAATAATAAAAATAAAAAATATATAATAATAAAATTAAAAATATATACATGCTGAAAGGTACAACTTCCTTAAGTTTTGTCTATTAGTGTAAAGTAATCCTACCAAAATATTTTTTTCTATAAATTCTGTTATTATGCAAGCTTTCTTATTCTTCAGTTCAACTCTTCACAATCCTCCAATATCACATTATACAATTGTATTTTTGAGGTAACGAAAGGTTAAAAAAAGATTTCTCTAAATTTCCAAGGATTTCCATCCTTGATTGCCGAAAGAGGAGAGATTTAAGAAAGAGGTAATGATGATGATAAGACATAAAATCGATATTATTCAATGATTACCTTAGAGTCTTAGGTAACCACAGTCTTGATATCATGCAATCATGAAAAGATGTAAGCTTTCCCCCTATCCTCTTCTTCTTTCCTCAGGGATAGAAAGTTTGGCGCAACACGAGGAAGGGCAGCGAAGTTCATCTTACTGGTGATGAAATATCAACCCCGAATCATTAAAAAATAAAGTTGCAACCTTCATTCAGCCTCGAACTTAACTTTGGAGGTCGTAAGTTTCCTTTTACAGGTTTTGTAGATCTCCTTGATGGCTTTATACTTTGTTTTTACAGGTTTTGTAGATCTGCTTGGTGGCTTTATACTTTGTTTTTACAGGTTTTGTAGATCTCATTGGTGGCTTTATACTTTGTTTTTACAGGTTTTGTAGATCTCCTTGGTGGCTTTATCCTTTGTTTTTACAGGTTTTGTAGATCTCATTGGTGGCTTTATACTTCGCTTTTACAGGTTTTGTAGATCTCCTTGGTGGCTTTATACTTTGTTTTTACAGGTTTTGTAGATCTCCTTGGTGGCTTTATACTTTGTTTTTACAGGTTTTGTAGATATCCTTGGTGGCTTTATACTTTGTTTTTACAGGTTTTGTAGATATCCTTGGCGGCTTTATACTTTGTTTTTACAGGTTTTGTAGATCTCTTTGGCGGCTTTGTATTATTACAGGGATATTTGGATCGGTTGTGTTGGCTTAGAAAACTTTTACAATCATTTTTTTTTAAAGACGGAATATATAAAATTACTATATATATTTATTTGTTCTTTAAAACATAGAATATATTAATATAAAATATTTAGAATTGATAATAATGATAAATACGCAATATTCACAGATAGCTGAAGTTGCCTTAACAGATTTTTATGTGTTTTTTGTTCTTTATTCTGAAGTGCTTGTGGCATAAAAAGTTTATTACAAATTTTATTTCTAATAGAACAACAGAACCTTATGTAATAGCCAACCTTACACCTAATTTAACAGCCAATCTAGTGTTTTATCTAACAGCCAATCAGGCACCTTATTTAATAGCCAATCAGGCACCTGATATATAAGCCAATCTAGCACCTGAACTACCGGCCAATCTAGTGTTTTATCTAACAGCCGATCTAGCACCTAATGTAACAGCCAATCTAGTGTTTTATCTAACAGCCGATCTAGCACCTAATGTAATAGCCAATCAGGCACCTGATATATCAGCCAATCTAGCACCTGATCTACCGGCCAATCTAGTGTTTTATCTAACAGCCAATCAAGCACCTTATGTAATAGTCAATCTTGCACCTGATCTACCGGTCAATCTAGCACCTGATCTACCGGCCAATCTGACCTTCCAGCGGATGACAAGAACGATTCACTCCTTCATTGTGTACGCTAAGACAACAAAACGATCTCCTTTGTTCTAACGACATTTCCTCAATTCCATTCTTCACCTTCCTCCCACCGCATCGCTCCCATTCACAGCTCGCCACAAAAGACAATACCGATTGCTCACCCAGAACAATATATAGCCTTATATAACCCAATCGTGATCTATAATTTCTCTAGTTTCTTCACCATCTCTTAAAATAGCCTATCTATGTTAGAATCTCTAATTGTAACGATAGTTAGAGGATTGCGATGGATTTAATTATAATGGCAACACTTACGTCGCTGTTGGTTGTTTTTACATTTTCGTGATATTAGGGAGAAAGAGCTTCGTTTGATTGTTTGCATATATTATCGGGAGTTATTTATCGGAGTATATATTGCCACGTGGAAAATTAGGGAAGACAAACTTAAGGATGACACAGATATTACAAAGGAATGACAATACATCCAGATGTAAAAAGAACCTATAGGACATCCAACAACTGTCCTGGTGTGGAACTAACATCTACCCACATATTCTCATGCCCAGCAATGGCCGCAGCCTTGCAGAAAATTGACATGGACCCAGAACAGCAGCTTTACACACCCAAGATAGAGAAAATTGCTACTGCTGTGATAGAGATGTACGGAGATATCTGAGGCTCTTCATTGGACACGACAACAACAGAAAATTGACATGAACCCAGAGCAACAGCTTTACACACCCAAGATAGAGGACATTGCGACTGCTGTGATAGAGATGTATGGAGACATCTGAGGCTCTTCATTGGACACGACAACAACAACAACAACAACAGAAAATTGACATGGGCCCAGAGCAACAGCTTCACACACCTAAGATAGTGGACATTGCGACTGCTGTGATAGAGATGCATAGAGACATCTGAGGCTCTTCATTGGACACAACAACAACAGAAATTTCCCATGGACCCAGAGCAGCAGCTTTACACACCCAAGATAGAGGACATTACGACTGCTGTGATAGAGATGTATCGAGACATCTGAGGCTCTTCATTGGACACGACAACAACACAGCAATTTATTTTAAGGCAAGAACAAACTATGAATGACAAAAAAAAGATAAGCAATGAGGGAAGTTTACAGAATAGAAAAATATAAACATAAAAAACGATACTCTGTTAATAAAATAATAAATAATTCGCTACAATATTAATTGAGAATCTGCTCTAAGTCGTGTTTATCTCTTCAATCAGGTTTCTCTAAGATCCATAGCTATAGTTCTTTTACTGATAGTAAGAATTGTGGTTGTCTTGGTTTCTCTTTTAATTTGGAATTCTTTATCTGTCGCCTTTCAATGCATCTAGGATTTAACCGATAGTTTCACGTATGCCCATTATATAGCCCATGGTCTATATCATGGGTCGACAAACTTGTTGTATTAATTAATTGTTACCATAGAGTATGTGTAAGCTCACAGGTAAATAGACGCTAAACCGGAACAAAAAAAGTTCCTTTGTTTAATTATAGATAAAGAATTCTTTTCCTGATTTGAAATTAAACGAAAAAAACATGGTGAAAGAAGACGAGTTTCTTTTATTGATGCATAGGTGCAAGCTTTCGGGTAAAAACCCTTCAACAGGCGAGAAATGAAGCGTGACTTATAAGAACTATGGTACAAATGGTAGGAAGGAATATATATATATAAAGGAAAGTTTTTAAACTATTTATATATGTTAATATTAACAATAGACCGATTTTTGAGAAAGTAAATATTAAATCTGCAGTCTGAAACCACGAGACAGCGCATTATTAGGGCTATTGAAATGTTTAATATTAGTTTCATTTTTATATTTTTGTTCTCTCTCTTGTAAATCAATAATATAATGTTTAATTAATAATTCTTGGAATCAGTTTCATTAAAAATTCTAACCAAAGTCAACAAAACTGCGGCTCTTTGGATGTGAAGTTACGGCTCTTTATATAGTTCCATACGTAAATATTATTTATGCGAGTACTAT